>JAIEZT010000007.1:33246499-33266499 GCA_019594935.1 Periophthalmus modestus | reverse complement strand
CACACTCCTCTTCACGTGCACGCTCCTCCTCACGTGCACGCTCCTCTTCACGTGCACACTCCTCCTCACGTGCACACTCCTCCTCACGTGCACGCTCCTCCTCACGTGCACACTCCTCTTCACGTGCACGCTCCTGCCTCACATGCACACTCCTCCTCACGTGCACACTCCTGTTCACGTGCACGCTCCTCCTCACATGCACATGAGTCACACACGTGCACACTCCTGTTCACGTGCACGCTCCTCCTCATGCACGCTCCTCCTCACATGCACACTCCTCCTCACGTGCACACTCCTGTTCACGTGCACGCTCCTCCTCACATGCACGCTGCTCTTCACATGCACGTTCCTCCTCACGTGCACACTCCTCTTCACATGCACGCTCCTCCTCACATGCACGCTCCTCCTCACGTGCACACTCCTCCTCACGTGCACGCTCCTCTGCAGCAGCTGTAGAGTTAGGCCCCAGGTTATGTGCACTTTGTAAACATAAATGAAGAGAAAGAGAAGAAAGAGAAGAGAGAGAGAAGAAAGAAGAGAGAGAGAAGAGAGAAGAGAGAGAAAAGACAGGAGAGAGACAGGAGCAAGAGAGAAGAAAGAGATAGGAGAGAGGGAGAGGAGAAAGAAAGAGAGACAGAAGAGAGATAGAAAAGAGGGACATAAAGAGAGAGGGAGAGGAACAGCAATAGAGAGAGAGAAAGAGAGAGAGGGTGCATACTTGTGGACACATTCCTGTGGCCTGCTGTCACTCGCTCAGGACTCGCTCGTCCTGCTCTTCATAAAAACACATGTAATGAGTCAACACGAGCAAAACAACCTGAGGATGAGGAGCTCCACAAACAAACTGTGCAGACAGACCCAGACTCACCTGCGCAGACAGACCCAGACTCACCTGCGCAGACAGACCCAGACTCACCTGTGCAGACAGACCCAGACTCACCTGCGCAGACAGACCCAGACTCACCTGCGCAGACAGACCCAGACTCACCTGCGCAGACAGACCCAGACTCACCTGCGCAGACAGACCCAGACTCACCTGTGCAGACAGACCCAGACTCACCTGCGCAGACAGACCCAGACTCACCTGCGCAGACAGACCCAGACTCACCTGCGCAGACAGACCCAGACTCACCTGTGCAGACAGACCCAGACTCACCTGTGCAGACAGACCCAGACTCACCTGCGCAGACAGACCCAGACTCACCTGTGCAGACAGACCCAGACTCACCTGCGCAGACAGACCCAGACTCACCTGTGCAGACAGACAGACCCAGACTCACCTGCGCAGACAGACTTAGACTCACCTGTGCAGACAGACCCAGACTCACCTGTGCAGACAGACCCAGACTCACCTGCGCAGACTTTTCCTGTCTCTGTGCCTGTGCAGATCGGCCTGAGGTCGGCCATGTTCACTCCTCTCACTCGCAGACAGACTCAGACTCACTCCTCACACTCCTCTCACTCCTCTCACTCCTCTCACTCCTCTCACTCCTCTCACTCTGGTCCAGAGTGTGACTGGTTCATATTGAGCGAAAGCTTTTGTGAAAATGACCTTAGACACAAAACATCACTAAACCTGCACCATTTTCTAACTTGTATTTGATAAAAGATTTGACCATGTTTTAATAAAATAACATAAAGAGTTTGGACCTGATGTTTCCAAATATTTGAGCGACATTAGAGTCTCGTCCCAGTTTAAAAGTGTTTTTCACGTATTTAAGACGGTAAAATCAAGTACAGCACCTGCTTTTGTTTAAAAAAGTACATTTATGTTCAGTTATAGATACTACTACACATATGTAAACATTGTACTTTTACCTCTCCTGTACATGTACTTTTACCTGTGTTGTACATGTACTTTTACCTCTGTTGTACATGTACTTTTACCTGTGTTGTACATGTACTTTTACCTCTCTTGTACATGTACTTTTACCTCTGTTGTACATGTACTTTTACCTCTCTTGTACATGTACTTTTACCTCTGTTGTACATGTACTTTTACCTCTCTTGTACATGTACTTTTACCTCTCTTGTAGATGTACTTTTACCTCTGCTTGTACATGTACTTTTACCTCTGTTGTACCTGTACTTTTACTCTGTGGTGTACATGTACTTTTACCTCTGTTGTACCTGTACTTTTTGACCTCTGTTGTACATGTACTTTTGCTACCTCTGTTGTACATGTACTTTTCCTCTGTTGTACATGTACTTTTACCTCTGTTGTACATGTACTTTTACCTCTTTAGCTTCAGTTAAACCAGCCTGCACACGTGACCTTTGACCTCTGCGGCGCTGCTGTCTGAGCCCCGCCCCCTCCTGAGCTCCGCCCCCTCGTGGCCCGGCCCATAAACAGGACCACAGCTGTTTTTACTGGGCCATATTTGACCCATTTTTAGGTGAACTGTTGCTAAATGTGGGTCAGACACACGACACGAGACTCCGGAAAGAACATGACAATAAGAATGAGTTTACATAAAGGTGCACTGTGTAACTTTTCTGGCTTGTTTCCATGGAGACGTCACTACTTTGACTGTAATGTTCCGCAGTAGAACAAGTGTATTATTGCTCAAAAGTGCAAATATTCTCCGTATGTTTGGACAGGTACCACCACTCTCTTGTTACTATGGAGATGTAATGCCATACTGTGGAACATTCAGAGCAAAGCAATAACATCACCATGGAGACGAGCAGGTTACACAGTGCTCCTTTAAGCACAGGACAGTTTTGTGTGGACAGAGACAGTAGATTTTTACACAAACGAAAGTCATTTCACCTGTGGGAAAGCAGAAAGAAGAATAATCCTGTGTGTGGCTTTAAATACAGTTTAGTCCTGGTTTAGTCCAGGTTTAGTCCTGGTTTAGTCCTGGTTTAGTCCTGGTTTAGACCTGGTTTAGACCTGGTTTAGTCCTGGTTTAGTCCTGGTTTAGACCTGGTTTAGTCCTGGTTTAGTCCAGGTTTAGTCCTGGTTTAGTCCTGGTTTAGTCCTGGTTTAGTCCTGGTTTAGACCTGGTTTAGTCCTGGTTTAGTCCTGGTTTAGTCCTGGTTTAGCCCTGGTTAGTCCTGGTTTAGACCTGGTTTAGTCCTGTTTAGACCTGGTTTAGTCCTGGTTTAGTCCTGGTTTAGTCCTGGTTTAGTCCTGGTTTAGTCCTGGTCTAGTCCTGGTTTAGTCCTGGTTTAGTCCTGGTTTAGTCCTGGTTCAGTCCTGGTTTAGACCTGGTTTAGTCCTGGTTTAGTCCTGGTTCAGTCCTGGTTTAGACCTGGTTTAGACCTGGTTTAGACCTGGTTTAGACCTGGTTCAGTTCTTGTTTCTCGTTAGTTTCTTCGTGCCGTTTATATAAATCGTGTGGTTTTTATTGTTGGAGACAGTGGCAGGTTCACACTGGTTCCTGCTGCACGTTCTGACTGTTTTCATACAACAACAGAAGAGGAAGTGAACTCCGACCACAAACCCCGCCCCTCTGCTCTGATTGGCTCTGCTGTTGTCAAGCGCATTCAGCACCGTGCGTCTGGACCAATCAGGAGTCAGTGTGAACTTCCCTGCAGCGAGAAGCATGACAAAGTTTCACCTGAGCTTTAACTGTGACCGCAGGCCTTTAACTGTGAGCGTGCACGTGAGCCTGGGAGCGTGCACGTGAGCCTGAGGGCGTGCACGTGAGCCTGGGAGCGTGCACGTGCGGTTGACCCAGTTAAACTCGTCTGAAAATGTGTCAGAGTGTCTCTTTAAACCACAACAAGCTGACGTCAGTTTGACAAACAGCTTCAGGACAATAAGAACGATGCAAACAAATCCATTTATTGGAGCATGAAGTTTAAAAGTGGGTCAGCAGTGAGTTAAGCATTTGACCCACAACTGGAAGATCAGTGGTTCAAACCTTCACCTTGACTTATCCAGAGTTTAAATGTCCTGTATGACACAAAACTGACTGTTATGACCTTTAAGTCATGTTCTAACACTGTTCTCTCCTCAAAAACAGACCAGGACTTGTGTTTTGTTTCCTTTATTATTAGTTGTAACATCTCCGAAGCTCAAAATGCTCTGTTCCACCTTGTGATGTCATAAAGTGGTAGTTTTCAAGTGAACAGCTCCTTTTACCTTTAGTTCAGTCAAGACAAATGGCAATTCCAGCTCTGAAATGATCCAAATGATTCTAAAAATGAAGGTGTGTGGAGTTTAAAAACACAGTGGAGCACTTCCTGTATCACCACATGATGACATCACAAAGTGGAACAGAGTGTTTTCTGTTTCTGCACATGCTCAGTTTGACCTGCCGATGGCCACTGCTGCAGAGGGCGAACATGGAGGAGTGTTTACCAGGACTAAACCAGGACTAAACCAGGACTAAACCAGGACTGAACCAGGACTAAACCAGGACTAAAGCAGGACTGAACCAGGACTGAACCAGGACTAAACCAGGACTAAACCAGAAATAAACCAGGACTAAACCAGGACTAGACCAGGACTAAACCAGAAATAAACCAGGACTAAACCAGGACTAGACCCAGACTAAACCAGGACTATCCTGGATCCTGGTTTAGTCCTGGTTTAGTCCTGGTTTATTCCTGTACAACCTTCTACAGAGCGTAACAGCAGTATGTGATGGCACAAAGATTAGAACCAGCCACCCTCTGGTTCAAGTGCTCAACCTATACACCACTACTGGCCCCAGTAAATCACTTCATTATTTTTGATCCAGATGCCCTTCCTGTCAAAAATATAGCAACAATATCTGACTCAAACTGTCTAAACTACAGGGAAACAACAGTAAGTTTGGAACTAGTTACCCTCTGGTTCATGGGCAATGGCATAACCCACTACACCACCTGTCCCCACAGACAAAGCCTGATGTTGACGGTGTGAAATCAGAGCTGAGGAGCAGTTGTTCTGTTGTGGAGGCGTCTGTTCCGTCTCTGTCTCTACTTCCTGTTTGTGAGGTTCACTTATGTAACTGTAAAACTCGTCTCTGTCGTACGAGTTTTATGTCCAAGTATCGCACAAAAGTTACACAACCACGAGAAAAAACACTCTCGTTTTCTCCACACGCGACAGAAACATCCCCAAACTTATGCAGAACCATGTCACTGTGTAAAGAAACGGACTGGTTCAGCTCCAAATGAAGCTCGTCGACGTTAGCAGCTACAGCGGACAATCTGGAGCCGAGTATCATAGCAACCAAAGAGCCAATCCGGAGCGAGGCTGTTGAAGGTACCGCCCCTTCCCGACGAGCGCAATAAAAACCCCAGGATCATGTAGAGGGTAATACGAACATTTAAGACCAAAATGACGAGTCTGACAGCAGCAGCTACAGAGAGAGGGGTCGTGGTTTTTCAATAGAAAGTGAACTGGAGCCAGATGATCACTTCCTGTTTGGAGCACGGTGGCTAGCAGGTTAGCTATGTTCATTTTTAAATACAGTCTATGTGCAGAGTGTATGAATTAAACTGATTTTTAAGCCCGATACTCTAACATAACGGCCCTGTGTGACTGAACAAAGACTCGAACCGTTTACCCTCTGGTTCAAATGCTTAACCTCCTTCACCACTGCCACCTGCAAAATATGAATCAATATATTTTACGCCAGATGCCCTTCCTGTCAAATCCAGACACATCATTATTTAACCTACAGAGACTGGAACCAACAACCCTCTGGTTCCAATCAAATGTTGAACCTACTGCACCACCACTGCCCTCGTGTTCATACAGTTAATTTAAGTCAGATGCCCTTCCTGTCAAATCCAGACACATCATTATTTAACCTAAAGACTGGAACCAACAACCTACTGGTTCCAATCAAATGTTGAACCTACTGCACCACCACTGCCCTCGTGTTCATACAGTTCATTTAAGTCAGATGCCCTTCCTGTCAAAACCAGCACATTACTTTAGTCTAAAACTGTTTTCCTCCTGCCTACTCCTCTATCCTATAAGTCCCTGCTCCTCCTCCTCATCTCTCCTCCTCCTCTTCCTCGTCCTTCTCCTGCTCCTCTCCTCCCTCCTCCTTGTGACCGCCTCCCCCTCCCTCCTCATCCTCCTCCTCCTCCCCTTCCTCCTCGTCCTCCTTCTCTTCCTCCTCCTGCTCTCCTCCTCCTGCTTTTCCTCCTGCTCCTCCTCCTGCTCCTCCTGCTCCTCCTCTCCCTCCTGCTCCTCCTCCTCCTGCTCCTCCTCCTCATCCTCTTCCTGCTCATCCTCCTCGTCCTCCCTCTTCCTCATCTTCCCCCTCCTCCCCCCTCCTCCTCCTGTTCCTCCTGTTCCTCCTCCTCGTCCTCCTCGTCGTCCTCCTCCTCCTCCTGCTCCTCCTGTTCCTCCTCCTCCTCCTCCTGCTCCTCCTCCTGGTCAGACTGGGTCATGTGACGTCACTGTTTTTATGGGAGAAGTTTCAGGACTGAGCAAAAACACAGAACAAAAGTGACACGAGGAGGAACAGGAAGAACAAAGTACTTTTATAAATGTGACATGGAGTAAAAATACATGAAAGAGCCACGTGACTCTTTTCTGATCTGTTCTAATGAAAACACTCTGTTCCACCTTGTGATGTCATCATGTGGTGATACAGGAAGTGCTCCACTGTGTTTTTAAACTCCACACACCTTCATTTCATCATTTCAATTTATCACGAGGGAACGACATGTTATTACTTCAGTTAAAAATCTTGTGGCTCCTGAAAATATAAGTCTGAAAGGATCATGTTCCTGAAGATAAGATATATTTTATGTTTTATTTTGTAAATATTATTCTTCTCGTTTCCGTCGTCTGCGGCTCCGTAGTGTCTGTACTTTCTGCTACTTTCTACTCCACTACATTGCACTGAAAAGTAAAAAGTACTAAAAAGAAACACTGTGACTAAAGTTTTTGAGTTTAAGCTTCAACTTTGAGAAAAACAAAAATAAAAACACAAAATTCTGAAGAAAAGTGAAGAAATTGGTCATTTTTGAATCAATATCATAAGATTTACACTTTAATAAATGGAACAGCACTTGTGTGAGATACTTTTTACTCTTAAAGTACATGTTTAAACGAGTACTGTGATACTTTTACTGGAGTAGATGTTTGAAGTTCTGGTTCTTGTTGATCTGTGTGAGAAGCTCGAAAAAGATCATTTCACCAAAGGCAGAACATGAAGTGTGATTGTGACCCGTACGGAGGAAGTGCGGAGGAGGAGGGGGGAGGTGGGGGAGGAGGGAGGGGTGGAGGGTGGAGGACGGGGGGGGGGGGGGGGGTGAGGAGGGGTGGGGGAGGAGGCGCGGGTGGTCGGGTGGAGGCGGTGGAGGGTTTGGACCGCGCTGGTCGGCTCCGGTTTGGACCGCCTCTCTCCAGCCCGCCCACACCCAGGACCCAGCACCAAAACACGGACACATTTGGGGCGAGCGGAGGGTCGTCTGCAGGGGGAGCCACAGCGCCCCCTGGTGCTCAGCCTCTGGTGGATACATAACTCTTGGCCGGGCGCCAGATACAAATGCCAGTTACATGTAAAGAGGTATTAATAACAGAGGTGGGTAGTACTCGGTTACATTTACTCAGTTACTTTTACTGGAGTAACTTTTGAAAGAAATTGTACTTTTCTAGCTGCATACTTTTACTCTACTACTTGAGTAATATTTGTATTGAAGTAACAGTACTCTTACTTGAGTAAAAGCTGTGGTTCCGCTTCCTTTTGCGAGTAACTCCACAAATGACATTGAATCAAATTATAAATCAGTTACTCTTACTCGAGTAGGACTTTTCCCAAATACTTTTTACTCGTACTTGAGTTATTTCTTCGACTACAACTTTGCACTTATACTTGAGTAATATTATTTTGAAGTAGCGTTACTCTTAGCTGAGTACAGTACAATGTTCGTCTACTCTACACAGCTCTAATTATTCATGGTTAGAGACATCGTCATGGTAACACACAGAACCTACAGTGACGACGCTCCAGCCGCCATGTTGGGACTGATCCTCATAAAACGAGTGTGGAGCTGGAGTTAAAACAAAAGCATGTTCTTTTTTACATTATGGTTGTGTTTATTGCGTCCTTACTGAGTGCAGGCTCGCATCTCCACAAACCTGACTCTTACACGGGCTGGAGGAGGGCCTCTTCACGCTTGTTTCTATGGAAATGTTGTTTTTGCTGTAATCTTCCAAACTTTGACATTAAACTTATCTATGCATGAAGAATGTTCTGAAGTTTGTTTTTAACTTTTTGTACATACAGTTTTGTATTTGATCTAACGCTGTTCTGCCATGTGAACAAATCTTTACTTTTTTCATTTTAGGTGCTGTGTTATTCTTGTATTGTCTCTGAACAGCGCCCTCTGCCTGTGAGATCCTGTCAGTCTTTAACGCAGTTTAAGACTAGACAGAAAACCCAGCGCTTCTCCCTGGCATTTAATACAAGCACTTAATACATAACCTGTGTATATAAATGGACAAAGCTAACACGCTAACACGCTAACATGCTACGTTCCAAATATGATGTAATGAGATGATGGGAGAGTTTCATATGAACCCGCTCTACATGATCCTGGGGTTTTTATTTGATTATTGTCACAGGCCACGTGAGGATGTAAAAGGAAAGTACCTCGGTAAACGGAGGGTGAGGGGAGATGCACCGATGGGACCTTCCAGCGGCGTCAGCGTGATGTCATCAGTCGTACTTACTGGATGTTTGGTCAGTTTGGCCCAAAAAGGAGAAGTGACAGTTTGATGATCGAGCACGTGTCCAAACCAAGAAACAGGAAATGAAACATGTCGACGAGGTGGAATCAAGGTTCTCTGAGTATATACAGTGTGGTAAAAAGTATTTAGTCAGCCGTCAACTGTGCAAGTTCTTCCACTTAAAAGGACGAGAGACGCATGTCATTTTCATCGTAGTTTCACTTCAACTATGAGACAGAACGAGGAAAGAATCCAGGAAATCAAACTGTTTTTATGAATTAATTGTGAAAGTATTTGTTCACCTACAAACAGCAGGATTTGTGTCTCTCAGACGTGTAAGTTGTTCTTTCAGAGGCTCCTCTGTCCTCCACTCGTTCCCTGTATTAATGGCTCCTGTTTGACTCGTTCTCAGTATAAAAGACACAACCTCAAACAGTCACACTCCAAACTCCACTATGGACAAGACCAAAGACACGTCAAAGGAACCACAAACAAAACTGTGACCTGCACCAGGCTGAAGACTCAATCTGCAACAGGTGAGCAGCTCGTGTGAACAAATCAACTGTGGAGAATTATTAGAAAATGGAAGAAAGACACTGATAATCTCCCTCCATCTGGGGCTCCACAAGATCTCACCCCGTGGGGTCAAAATGACACAAGAACGAGGAGCAAAACTCCCAGAACCACACGGCGGACCTAGTGAACGACCTGCAGAGGGACCAAAGTAACAAAGGCACCATCAGTAACACACTACGACCAGGGACTCAAATCCTGCAGAGACGTGTCCCCCTGATTAAGGACATGTCCAGGCCCGTCTCAAGTTTGGATTTGGATGATCCAGAAGAGACTGGGACAATGTCAGAAGATCAAACCAAAATACAGATACCAGACCGACTGTGGAGCATGAGGAAACATCAGGCTCTGGGGATGTTTTTCTGGGACCAGGACGACTGATCCGTGTAAAGACAGAATCCAGAGAAAATGTTTGGAGGGAGGTGAAAGTCCCAGAACATCACGGCTCTAGAGGAGATCTGCAGGAGGAATGGGCCAAACTACAGCAACAGAGAGAAAACCTGAGACAGAAAACGTCTGACCTCAGTCACTGCCACAAAGAGAAAAAAGAAAAAAGTACTGAGACCAACTTTTGTTATTGACCAAATACTTATTTTACATCAGAATTTGCAAATAAATTCTTAAAAAATCAGACAATGTGATTTTCTGGATTTTTTTTTTCTCATTTTGTCTCTCAGAGTTGACGTGAACCTCTGATGAAAATTACAGGCCTCTCTCATCGTTTTAAGTGGGAGAACTCGCACATTTGGTGGTTGATTAAATACTTTTTTGCTCCACTTTATATTATATAACATCAGATATCTCAGTTCAGAAAAGTGCAGTACTAGGAGCAGTAAAGATTCTGTACAGAACCGTCTCCCAGGCCTCTGGTGGTGGACCTGAGTGTGGAGATGAGACCAGCTGCGGAGGGTGAGGGTGATACTTTTTTATACGTCTCCACTTCCTCCATGACGCTGAGCCAGAACCAAACAATCAGGTTTATTTATTTCAGTGACACGTGAAACACTCACTGCAAACTCGTCTTTTACAAACGAAGTGACATTTCTCTCACCTCAGACATGGACCAGGTTTATGGAGGATTAACAAAGGAATGTGCTGACAAAGCTCGCCCCTGGACCTAGACCGGACTCGCCCCTGGACCTAGACTGGACTCGCCCCTGGACCTAGACTGGACTCGCCCCTGGACCTAGACTGGACTCGCCCCTGGACCTAGACTGGACTCGCCCCTGGACCTAGACCAGACTCGCCCCTGGACCTAGACCGAACTCATCTCTGGATCTAGACTGGACTCACTTCTGGACCTAGACCGGACTCATTCCTGGACTCAGACCGGACTCGTTCCTGGACTCAGACTGGACTGGTTCCTGGACTCAGACTGGACTCAGACTGGACTTGTTCCTGGACTCAGACTGGACTCAGACTGGACTCGTTCCTGTTCTCAGACTGGACTCAGACTGGACTGGTTCCTGGACTGGTTCCTGGACTGGTTCCTG
This sequence comes from Periophthalmus modestus, assembly GCA_019594935.1. Classification (NCBI taxonomy): domain Eukaryota; kingdom Metazoa; phylum Chordata; class Actinopteri; order Gobiiformes; family Gobiidae; genus Periophthalmus; species Periophthalmus modestus. The sequence continues at coordinate 33,255,798 of JAIEZT010000007.1, read as the reverse complement.
GACTCAGACTGGACTGGTTCCTGGACTCAGACTGGACTGGTTCCTGGACTCAGACTGGACTCAGACTGGACTCGTCTCTGGACTCAGACTGGACTGGTTCCTGGACTCAGACTGGACTCAGACTGGACTCGTCTGGACTCAGACTGGACTGGTTCCTGGACTCAGACTGGACTCAGACTGGACTCGTCTCTGGACTCAGACTGGACTGGTTCCTGGACTCAGACTGGACTCAGACTGGACTGGTTCCTGGACTCAGACTGGACTCAGACTGGACTGGTTCCTGGACTGGTTCTGGGACTCAGACTGGACTGGTTCCTGGACTCAGACTGGACTGGTTCCTGGACTCAGACTGGACTCAGACTGGACTCGTCTCTGGACTCAGACTGGACTGGTTCCTGGACTCAGACTGGACTCAGACTGGACTCGTCTCTGGACTCAGACTGGACTGGTTCCTGGACTCAGACTGGACTCAGACTGGACTGGTTCCTGGACTCAGACTGGACTCAGACTGGACTCAGACTGGACTCGTCTCTGGACTCAGACTGGACTGGTTCCTGGACTGGTTCCTGGACGGGGGCAGACTGGGGTAAAATTAGAAACTGTGTGAGCTCCACATAAAGAACTGTCCACTCCTCCAGGAAAAGTAAGTTTAGACTCTGGCAATGAACACTGTCCAGACTTAGACCGGACTGTGACCCCCACCCCAACCCCACCTACTCCACCAACCCCACCAACTCCACCCCACACCCCACACCAACCCCACACCAACATAAACATCACCAATCCAACCCACCACACCACCCCCCAACACCAACCCCATAAACATCCCAATCCACACCCACACCAACCCCACACCACCCACATCCACTCTTTGTCTCTTCTAGGTTTATTTAACTTTCTAACTCTGAATGTGTTTCGAACCCTCTGCCCTCCGTGAGTTTAATATTAGTGCGACGTCAGCTGACCAGAGAGCGGAAGAAGAAGAAGACTAATCCTGACCCATCACTCAAAACTCACAGCGAAAACGTATCACGGACTTTTAAATCGACACACAAAGAGGTGTAGCTGTGTTGGCATCAAAATAATATTACTCAAGTAGAAGTACAAAGTAGTGGTGTAAAAGTCTGCTGCTAGAAAAGATACTTAACTTTTTTCTCTGCTGCATAATTCCATATTTCTTACTCGATATATCTGAGGTCTTCTGTGTCTATATAAAATGTAGAAAGTGGTAAAAATAAAGAATAAACCCTTGAACGAGGGTGTGTCCTAGTGTCAGTAGTACACATCCATTTAAATACAGTCTATGGTTTCCACACATACGGTTTTCACGGTGAAGGCAGTTCTCGGGTTTCCGTGTGGTCTCTAGGAACACGGCGTCCCTCCCTGTGAATATATGTGAACATCTATACATCTGTCCTGCCTTACGTAACGTTCGGGGGTCAACACACGGGTGGGAGTCCCATTACACCTCCGGGGAACGCTGCTCCCAATTGTTCCAGGTGACAAAAAACAAGCTCATCACAGGGATCTGAGGGTGGAGGAGGGTGGAGGCAGGATATCAGGACACGACAGAGCAAACTGATGGAGTCTTGCGGGTTTAATTCTCTTTTAAACATGCTTTGGGTCAAGTATTTCACATTTTGTAACTTAAAATAATGTCCATCCATGCATTCAGTGTGTCCAAAATTTTATCTATGACGCAACAATACTGGCAATATGGCAACGGAGCATTTTTGAGACTCAGCGAAGACGATTATTTCAATAGATTCTCTTTTCAGACAAAGGTTTAGTTTGATTTCATCCCTGACAGTTTGGACTGCGCCTCACAGTGGTCACATGATGTTACTGCGCCACCTGCAGTTTGACTCCTTCAGGACAGAGAGTAAAAAAGCCCCTTCAAAACTGGGACGAGGGGACATTTTTACTCTCTCACACCTGGGACTGTCCTGGAGAAGTTGGACTGCAGGTGGCGCTGTCGTTTAAATCAGCCAGACACGTCACAGTAACATCAAATGACCACACTGAGGCGCTAGTGAGCAGTTCAAACCGACAGGGATGAAAACAAACTCAACCTTTCCTTTGTCTGGAATAAGAATCAGAAAGAGGAGGAGAGGAGGTCCTTCTCCCCTCCTCCTCTGCTACTCCTCTCCTCCTCTTCTCATCCTCCTCTGCTCCTCTCTCCTAAAGTGAGGGAGGAGAGCGATGGAGGGAGAGGGGGGGTGGTGGAGAAGGTATAGAGAGATGGAAAGGGTAGGTGAGGAGAGGTGAAGAAGAGGGAGAAGAGAGATGAATCAGGAGGAGGAGGAGGTTGGAGGAGAGGTGGAGAGAGGAGGAGTGAAGAGGGGGTGTATCGGGGTTCAGTGCTGGATCAGACCGGTACTAGCTCCTCCTCTGCTCCTCCATTCCTCTTCCTCTGGTTCTCCCTCTCTTCTCTCCTCCCTTTCTCCTTTGCTGCTCCTCTCATCCTCCTCTGCTACTCCTTTCCTCCTCCTTTGCTTCTCCTCTCTTCTTCTCTTGCTTCTTCCTCCTGCTCTCCTCTCCTCCTCCTCTTCTTATTCTTCCCTGCTTCCTCCTCTCCTCTCATCCTCTTCTACTCCTTCCCTCTCCTCTCTTCTCCTCCTTCCCTCTTCCTCTGCTCCTCTCTTCCTCCTCTGCTACTCCTCTCCTCCTTATCGGTTCCTCCTCTGCTCCTCTTCTCCTCCTCCCCTCCTCCTCCTCTGCTCCTTTCATCCACCTTTGTTACTCCTCTCCTCCTCATCTGCTCCTCTTCTCATTTTCCCTTCCTCCTCTACTGCTCCTCTCATTCTCCTCTGCTTCTCCTCCTCCTTCTTCTCTCATCCTCTTCTGCTACCCCTTTCCTCTTTCTACTCCTCTCCTCCTCCTCTACACTTCTCTCCTCTTCTCATCCTCCTCTGGTACTCCTCTTCTCCTCTCTCCTCCTTCTCTCCTCTTCTCATCCTCCTCTGTTTCCTCAACTCCAAACCTCCTGGGTTGAAAAAGCCTGTCTCAGCCCCGTCTCCACCTCCTCAGCAGCACCACCCGCCTCCTCAGCAGCACCACTCGCCTCCTCAGCAGCACCTCCCGCCTCCTCCTTCTCTCCTCTTCTTCACCTGTCACTTCTGTGTCATGGTTCATCGTCAGTTCTGTGAATTGTTTTTCCCTCGTGGTTCAAAATGGGGCACAGGTCGTTTGAGCTGAACTTTATTTATAGGAGTCTGAGTCGTTCTTCAGTCCTGTTGTTTTCAGGGTCAAAGGTCAAACCTCAGCTGCACCGTCTCACCTGAAACACGAGCCTCATTCAGACGTGTTTACAGTCGATGGGAGAAAGTTCACACTCTGGAGTTTTAAATACTCGGGGACAGCTCAGGGTGACATGCCAAAACGAGGGTTATACATGTTTTTTATCATGATTCAAACACATCTTTATAACGTCTTAAAGGAAATAAATGCTCACGACTCCATTTTACCACTGTCCTAACCTGCAGACACAGGACACACACGTTTTCTCCTGATTCATGACCGACTGCAGGTGCGTTCAGATCTGAGAAAGTCCTTTTAGGTTTAAACCAACTGGATTTCAGCCTTAGATCTGGCAACCCAAACAAGAGACTCATTTCATCCATCGGCCCTCCTCACAAAGAGCGTTCTCACTTTACTTGTTTGCGCTGCTGCTGCCGTCTGCGGCGCTTCGACTCGACTCTGGACCAAAGCTCTGGACCCTTCGCTGCAGCACCTCTGTCCCGTCCTGTTCTGTAAAAATGACCTTTTTGTCTCCTCATCAAAAACATACATGGAGTTGTGTTTAGTTTCATTCACGTTCTCTGAGCCTCGAAAATAAAAAAAATCCCCACTCTGTTCACATTTTTCCTGGATTGTTGCGTCATAGATAAAACTCCGGACTTCCCCTGTGCAGTTTTGAAGCCCGTAAACCATCACAGGACTCATTCTGTGGTCAAACGCACGGCTCCATTAGCATAGCATTCACGTTTCCGAGGTTATTCTTTCCCGCTGCTGAAGTTGGCGTCAGGTGGTTTTCAAAATAAGACCCAAAATGCAAAAATCAAAGCTTAAACAATCACAGAAATGGACTCAGGGAAGGACAGGACAATGACAACGCACAAATAAAGAGAAACATGAGGCTAAAGTGCAGCAGGAAACAAGGAACAGGTGGAGCACAGGAGGGCGGGGCTGGTCATCGACAGACAGGAAGTCAAACTCAAGAGACAGGAAGTCAAAGTCAAAAACACAAGCTTCCAGGACACAGGTCAAATCGAGGAAAACGGGAAACTAAAACATGAAAAACAAGGAGATAAAACATGATCCAGGACAGTTGCTGTAGTTTATAAAGTGTTTTTTAAGTTTAAAGACCCGTCCAAACCAAGTCCTCACGACAGAAACATGAAAACTCGTCTTCTGCACTCACACATGGGCAAAACGTCTCGTGAACGCGATCTGTTTGGGGATTTTTGTACAATGGTTGTTTCTAAAACTGGTCCAGCTTCGGGGTCATGCACTTTTATATAACCCTGTTTACCATCCGTCGATCTAAACGTCAAAAGCCCCCTCTCCTCTAATCTCCTCCCTGTCTCCTCCGACTGGAACCTGCTGGATCCAGTTAGCTTTCCGCACCGCAGGCTGCTTTGACGAGGCTGGATTTGTGTCACCGTCCTGGGGGAGGCGTGACGGGAGCAGAGCGGGGGGGCGGGGGTCTCGGAGGTCAGACTGCTGTGTCACACGACTGGATGCTCCACATAGCTCCCAGTTTAGCTCCTGTGCCCCACCTGACCAGGCCCCCGCCCCTCGCACTCTCCCTCTGGGCTAGAGCTGAGTCAGAGAACAGTCCTGAGTCCAGGGGAAGAGGAACCTGCGAAATGCAAAAGTCACTCTCTGCAGTGACGTCACACCGGAGGGTTCTGCGTGTGTGTCTACGGCAGAATGTTCAGCAGTAACTGTGGTGACAAAACGCACACATTAGCTCTGCCAGAAAAGTTTCACGAAATGTAATCAAACAGCACACTTTCAGGAGCCTGGGATCGACACGTGTGTTTAGATCAGACATGTCAGACTCAGTTGCCAAATTTGATCCTCAGTTTAATCATATTTGTTCCGCGAGATCATATCAAATACGTATTAGAGCTGGCCCACTGTCCGCCGCGCCAGTGTAGCACATGCACCGCTAAGACTACGAATCCCAGAATGCTTTGCAAACACGTTGGCACCACTTCTCACCTGCTCCTGTTGCCTCACCCAGATTTAATCCACCTCTTCTGAAAAACATGCAGATATTGTTAAAAATGTTTCAATAAATCTTTAGTTTGGCCTCTTGAGTTTGACACCCCTGGTTTAGATGTTTGATTTTAAATGAAAAACTGAGAGTAACTATTGGCTAATGCTAGCTTCTGACTAGGGACGGGACAATAAACAATACTATCGTTTATCGTGATAAAAAGGGTCGAGAATAATCGTTCGTGGGGCATTTTATATAATCGCCAACAAAGATAATCGCCGTTACATCAGCAGAATGTGCAGAAAAAACGATTTATTCAAAGAGGAGTCGACTCAGGGCGACAAAGGGGCCCAGAATTGGAGCCTCTTCCTATTATTTTGTATTAGAGGGGGGCCCACGTGAGGCTTATTGCTCCTGGCCCCCAAATTTCATTCGCCGGCCCTGCTCATCCAGAATATTCTCCATAATCATAGTTGTTAAAGTACAAAACTATAACAGTTGTTTAAACATGGAACTTATTCATAATATTGAAATTATAATGACTCATATCCGTAACATTTTTAAACTGTCGGCAATTTGAGCAATTATTGTGATATAATTGTTATAATCGCAACTATTTTAATTGTCGCATAAGATTTCGATATCGTCCCATGACTATTTGTGACGGTAAAGAACGACAGCACAGATCAGCTTCTTTATGGTCAGATTGTGTTGAACAAACCTGCTCTACCTGATCCTGGGGTTTTTATTTAGCTATTTTGTCAATAAAAGAAAAATATGAACATTTAAAACAGACCAATCAGGCGCCTTCTTTCCCCGAGGTCGCTCCGCTAGCAACAGGTTTGATTGACAGCGTTGCTAAGCACTCGCTCCCTGCTAAAACTAGGATGGATACGGGACATTACCTTCAGCGTCCTCACTCCTGATTGGCTCTTTGGTGGGGTGACGTAGTGAGTGTACGTCACCACAGCGTTCATCGGCAAAACTGAAATCCAGTCAATTATGAAATGAGACGCTCGTCGAGGCAGATGAATGTCGTTTAAAATGTGTTTTTTAAAAAAAAGCAAATTCTGGAATAGCGGCTAATTTGGAGCAGAGTTTCATTTCATAAACTGAGAAGTAAAGAAGTGACCATAGCAAAATGAAGCCAAACAGCCAATCAGCTTTAGAAGCCCATAGCAAACCAAACAGCAATCAGCCGCCACAGCCGGGACAGACTGACGGGAGCGAGCCTGTCAGTCTCACTATCGGCTGTTCAGATAAACCTTTAAACAGCAGTTCATCTGAGTGTGCTAATAGGAATAGACTATTTTAACTTCTTTGTAAATAAGGAGACAGACCATCCTTGGGTTTCTGTTGCCATAGCAATTAATAAATGATATATTTTAAACGGTGACGGGTCTTTAAATGTCGCCTATAACAGGAAGTTCAAACACATTAATAAGTTCTCACCTGGAGCCTGTGTCTATTTTTGGGAATGATCCAAACCAAAGCAAAACAGGTTAAAGTGACAGAAGCAAAGAGCCATGACTCCAGCCTCGAATATGAGAGTCACTGATATAACTCTGCGCTCACAGTTTAATCATTATTATTTCATGTTTCTGTGGTTGACTCAGGAGCCGTGGAGCGTTTAAGGTCACAAACATCTGATCAAACATGAGTCAGACGCAGTGAGGAAGGACTAAGAAAAGAACTGTATCATTAAAGTATTAAAGTTCACAGGTGACGCCGAGGAAAAAGTTTTCAGCAACAAGAAGTTTAGGCCAAGACTGAGCCGTAACCCCACAGCGCCCTCTAGAGGCTGTGCAGTGACACGACCATCCTAAACATGAAACAGCAGTAACAAGACGACAGCGCCCTCTGCTGCCAAGTCCAAGCACTGCAGGGATAAACACACAACCACCAACAGCGACCCCATCACTGCAGACGCTGATCCACCTGTCATTCTCACGCTCCATCCTTCTCTCATTTGTGAACAAGACCCTGAGATACTTGAACTCCTCCACATGAGGCAGAGACTCTCCCCCACTCGAAGAGGGCAAGCCACCTTTGGTCTGACCAGGCTGGTCAATAAGCTGAAGGCTTTCTTCACGTTGTGCCACGCTAAAACTGCCCTCCGAGATTTATTGCAGCGCCTCTGCAGGTGCCCTGGTGCTCGCCCTGGAGTGTCCCCAGAGGAGGTGATGGAGCAGGTTTCTCCTCTTCTGGAGGAGCTAGTCCATGTGGAGGGGGACGTGTATGGACCCTCTCAGTTTACCTCTGTACCAGGACGTGCTGGCACAGCTGGAGGATCAGGTGTCAAAGTGGGACGTTCAGGTGAAGCCGAGCAGATACGAACAAGTGGCTTCAGCCGTTTACAAAGACCTGTGCAAAGGCCAAAAGAAGATCCATGTGCACGGCGCCGCTCTGGCCCAGAGAGACTTCAGCTCCACGGTCCTGAACGCCATCCGCTATCACCTGGAGAAGAAGAAGAAGAGAAACAGGCTGGGCTCTTTCCTGCGAATGGTGGTCAGCGCCATCTGCAGGTGTTAAACAGCAGACCTTTAGTACAAGAGCGGGTCCAGAACCCCCTTGATAGACCTCCTGGGTCTGTCTAATTGACTGTGCAGAGCTCCTCAGCACCGAGCTGCTCAAAGGCTTGATGAGGAGGAGCGGACAGGAGCAACAGGACAAACCCACACACTGACCAACACCTCAGGACCACAGCTGACCAACAACCCCCACAGACACCTGACAACCGCACCCACCCCCCAAACACCTGCCCGTCTGAGCTCCTCAGCACCGAGCAGCTCAAAGGCTTGATGAGGAGGAGCGGACAGGAGCAGGAGGACAAACACACACTGACCAACACCTCAGGACCACAGCTCACTGCTCCCTACACTGCTGTGACACTGGACACAAATACAAATGAATGAGTCATTTTAAAGAGGTTTTACGGCTCTTCACAGACACTGTCCTCCTCAAAGTCCAACCATAAAGATCAGTTTGTGTTTGAATCTGTTTCATGTTGCATTTATTGTGTTGTGAAGCACTTTGTAAACTCTGTTTTTAAGGTGTTATATAAATAAAGATTATTATTTTCACTTGGATCATTGCCATAAAATATGTATTAATTATTAAACACACATTACACACATTAATCAAAACTGACTTTTTTGTTCTTTTAACCATGTTAGAATATTGTTCCATCATTATTATGTGATACTGCAGGTGCGTCCATCTGCACTTTTAGTTTAGCAGGGAGCGAGCGCGTAGCAGTGCTGTCACTCAAACCTGTTGCTAGCTTTGGGGAAAGAAGGCGCCTGATTGGTCTGTTTTTAACGTTCATGTCTTTATTTTATAGACAATATAGTGAAATAAAAATCCCAGGATCATGTAGAGGGTTAATACGAACATTTAAGACCAAAATGACGAGTCTGACAGCAGCAGTTACAGAGAGAGACACAGTTTTTCAATAGAAAGTGAAATGGAGCCAGAGTCGATGGAGCAGAAAGTGCACCATGATCACGTGATGTTTGGAGCGCAGTGGCTAACAGTGCTAATATCAATATCTGCCAAACGCTGCATTTTCAAAGCCTCGAATGACATATAGCGATTATTCACTCATTAACACTCGGAGGTAAAGTGCTTCTGTCGCCAGAGCCGCCCTGGGACAGACTGACGGGAGCGAGCCTGTCAGTCTCACTATCGGCTGTTCAGATAAACCTTTAAACAGCAGTTCATCTGAGCTGTGCTAATAGGAATAGACTATTTTAACTTCTTTGTAAAATAAGGAGAACAGACCATCCCTGGGTTTCTGTTGCCATAGCAATTAATAAATGATATATTTTAAACGGTGACGGGTCTTTAAATGTCGCCTATAACAGGAAGTTCAAACACATTAATAAGTTCTCACCTGGAGCCTGTGTCTATTTTTGGGAATGATCCAAACCAAAGCAAAACAGGTTAAAGTGACAGAAGCAAAGAGCCATGACTCCAGCCTCGAATATGAGAGTCACTGATATAACTCTGCGCTCACAGTTTAATCATTATTATTTCATGTTTCTGTGGTTGACTCAGGAGCCGTGGAGCG
>JAIEZT010000007.1:33071499-33241499 GCA_019594935.1 Periophthalmus modestus | reverse complement strand
TTCTGACATAAACAACTTGTCCCTCATGTTCCAAGTTTTTGTAATAAATAAATCAGCATCACTCTCATGATCAGTAAAATCTGTATTATATTTGAACATGTTTATCTCATATCTGGGGACACAGTTTTCACACGTTAGTGACTCTGTGGAGCCCCCCCACTTCACTTTTGGGTCGGTTTTGTTCACACACACCACATGATTCACCCGAACACCTGAAGCCACGAGCCACAAACACACGAGGTGTGGAGGAGGACGAGAAGAAGCTTTTGGAATAACACACAGACACACCCAGACTCACCTGCGCAGACACACCCAGACTCACCTGCGCAGACAGACTTAGACTCACCTGTGCAGACAGACCCAGACTCACCTGTGCAGACAGACCCAGACTCACCTGTGCAGACAGACCCAGACTCACCTCTTCAGACAGACCCAGACTCACCTGTGCAGACAGACCCAGACTCACCTGCGCAGACAGACTTAGACTCACCTGTGCAGACAGACTTAGACTCACCTGCGCAGACAGAGGCAGGAGGAGACTGTTTGATATTAAGTTGATCTGATTTGTCGCGTCAGAGGAATGCGTCAAACAGCAGCACATTCATGCAAATATATACATGATCTGAGCTTTTTTTTTTTCTTTGTTTTTTTTTTTTCTTTGCTCAGCTCCAAGCACTTTTACTGTCTCTGTGGATGGTGTAAATCGGTCCGAGGTCGGCCATGTTCACACTGCACTCGCTCCAGAGTGTGGGTGGAGCTGCTCTGAGACCTCCTGAAGTGCTCTAGGAGCGGTCGTTTACTGTGGTCCAGAGTGAGGCTGCTTCACACCAGCTCGATCTAGAGGCAGTGTGAAAACGAGTCATGTCCTTTCCTGTAGATAGATGTTTAATGCCACACCTAGAAGTATTTCAGGCAAAGCAAAAAGACATCTCCATGGAGAGTGGTCACTGGCAGACACATAGTGCAGCTTTAAAACATCATGACATCAGTATTTTTAATGTTTTGCAGCGCTCTTTCCCTCAGGGGGGAGCACGACCTGGAGGACAGTGGACTGGACCGACACGTGAGTTTCATTTATTCTCATTTGATTTTGTCTGTGAATCTACTGTAAATATGAACATTAATAACAGACAGATCAGGTCCTTCTTCCCCCGAGGTCGCTCCCGCTGACGTCACACTCAGTCCACGTCTTTATACTCTCTGTGTAGAACTCGATTCAGAGAGACACACATTGAGCCGGGTTAGAACACTCAATAATCTCTCCATGGAGACAAGAAGGTGCCATACTGCATCTTTAAAGATCTGATTCACTTAAAGGGACAGAATCTCCACTGTCTGTAGTATTTGTTCATTTTGATGAGAAAACGTCCACTGTTTGTCCTTGTGTTGTGTTTGCTCTGCAGAGAGAGGAGCGCCCTGCTGGAAAGGCTGTCCTCTTACGCCCCCTGCAGTCGGGACGTGGGACAGGCGCGTGTCCTCCTTCTGGGACCAGTGGGCTCGGGCAAGTCCAGCTTCATCAGCTCAGTGGACTCTGTGTTTGAGGGAAGAGTCACCAACAGAGCCATGGTGGGACAGGGCCCGAGCAGCTTTACACAGAAGGTACAAGGAGCTGGGACAGGGTGGAGCTGGGACAGGGTGGAGCTGGGACAGGGGAGGAGCTGGGACAGGGTGGAGCTGGGACAGGGTGGAGCTGGGACAGGGTGGAGCTGGGACAGGGGTGGAGCTGGGACAGGGTGGAGCTGGGACAGGGGAGGAGCTGGGACAGGGTGGAGCTGGGACAGGGGAGGAGCTGGGACAGAGTGGAGCTGGGACAGGGTGGAGCTGGGACAGGGGTGGAGCTGGGACAGGGGTGGAGCTGGAACAGGGTGGAGCTGGGACAGGGGAGGAGCTGGGACAGAGTGGAGCTGGGACAGGGAGGAGCTGGGACAGGGGTGGAGCTGGGACAGGGTGGAGCTGGGTGTGTGGGGTGGAGCTGGGACAGGGTGGAGCTGGGACAGGGAGGAGTTGGACAGGGGTGGAGCTGGAAACAGGGTGGAGTGGGACAGAGTGGAGCTGGAACAGGGTGGAGCTGGAACAGGGTGGAGCTGGGACAGAGTGGAGCTGGGACACACATATGTGTGTGTGTATATATGTATATATATATATATTGATGTGTGTGTGTTGTGTGTGTTGTGTTGTGTGTGTTGTGTTGTGTGTGTGTGTGTGTGTGTTGTGTGTGTTGTGTGTTGTGTCTGTGTTGTGTTGTGTGTTGTGTGTTGTGTTGTGTTGTGTTGTGTGTGTGTCATGTGTGTTGTGTGTGTGTGTGTGTGTGTGTGTGTGTGTGTTGTTGTGTGTTGTGTTGTGTGTGTGTGTCATGTGTGTTGTGTTGTGTGTTGTGTTGTGTTTTGTGTGTGTTGTGTTGTGTTGTGTGTGTTGTGTGTTGTGTTGTGTTGTGTTGTGTGTGTGTGTGTGTTGTGTTGTGTTGTGTTGTGTGTGTGTTGTGTGTGTTGTGTTGTGTGTGTGTGTGTTGTTGTGTGTGTGTGTGTGTGTGTGTGTGTGTTGTGTGTGTTGTGTGTGTGTGTGTGTGTGTGTGTGTGTGTGTTGTGTGTGTGTGTGTGTGTGTGTGTGTGTGTGTGTGTGTGTGTGTGTGTGTTGTGTGTGTTGTGTTTTGTGTGTGTTGTGTTGTGTGTGTGTTGTGTTGTGTGTGTTGTGTGTTGTGTGTTGTGTGTGTTCAGTTGCAGTGCTTCCCTCTCAGTTCCTCTAAAAGGAGCTGTGCTGTGGAGCTGTGGGACTCCATGGGCTTTGGAGACTGCAGTGGACCTAATCTGCAGCAGCTGCTCAGTGTGGTCAAAGGACACGCCCCCGAAGGATACAAGGTAAACCAGATGCCCTACCGCTAATGTAGAGCGCGGCCACTCCCTCCACAGTTTGACAATACAAGGTTATATTGAAAAATCAGTGGGGCTGGGCGAGGTGCTGATGTAAAATGGCTTTGCTCTGGAGAAAGGCCTGTTTTAGTTCAGTCTTGTCCCTCACGTCCAGGGAGGCAGAGGTCAAATTCAGAGCTGTGGAATCTGTTTTATCTCGTGAGGATTCTGTCTGTACTTCCCTTTGGGGCCGAGTCCTTTGTGACACCTGGAGAGGGGTGATGGGGCATCGTCAGCAGGTCTTCAGCTCACCCTCCAGAGCTCCTCCCACATCCTGGAGGAGGCCGGGGACATCGAGTCCGAGTGGACCATGTTCTCCTCTGTTGCTGATGCGGCCGCTCGTAGCTGTGGTCATAACGTCTCTGGTGCCTGTCGCCACGGCAACCCCCAGGAGGTGAACTCCAGAAGTGAGTGATGTCGTCGGGCTGAAGAAGGAGTCCTATCGAGACTTGTTGTCCTGTGGGACTCCTGAGGCAGAGACATGTATCAGGCCAAACGTGCTCCAGGAGAGATCATGGAGCAGGCCTCAGAGAAAGATGCCTCTGGAGGGTGAAGCCAACACTTCACCAACACTGTTTACACTGTAAACTTTACAGTGTAAACTTTGTGGGTGGAGAGCTGCTGACCTTGACTCTGGATGTCGTCAGATGCTCCAACTTCAGGGGACTCACCCTCCTCAGCCTCTTCGGTAAAGTCTCTTCCAGGGTCTGGAGAAGAGACTCCAGCAGATACTCGAGTATCGGGTTCAGGAGGAGCAGTGTGGTTTTGGTCGGTCCAGATGTGCTTTGTCGATTTGGAGAAGCCATTCGACCGTGTCCCCTGTGGTGTCCTGTGGGGGGCGCTGTAGGGTTTCTCAGGGCTGTGTGGTCCCTGTGTGACCGGGGCAGGAGCTGTGTCCTGTTCAGTGCATGTTGGACTCTGCCAGGACCAGGAGACAAATACTTAGTGACAATATGATCGTGTAGAGTTTAAATCCCTCGTCCTGTGATGTCGTGTCGTGTTCTGCTCAGTTCCGACCGGAGCAGGCGCTGAGCTCAGACACTGAGGGCTACATAAAGCGTCCGGGCCTGAGGGAGCAGATGCACTGTGTGGCTTTTGTCCTGGACGCCTCCAAAATCTTCACCGGCTCCTACTCCAAAGGCACCAGCGTCTTCCTCCAGCAGCTGCGGCGCCACATCACAGACCTGGGTGAGACGCCTCAGTTACAGACACTTCCTGCTTCACCACTGACAGATTTGGGATGTTTTTTTCAGGAGTTCACCAAGTCGTCCTCCTGACTCATGTGGATCAAATCTGCAGCGAAACTCAGGATGACACTTCAGAGGTTTACTCGAGCGATGTTGTTCGAAAAACGGTAATGTGCCGTAACATTTATTTTGATCAAATCACAAATATAACAAAAGTCTTATATTTGATCCTGAAAACATCACGACATTGAACCTTTTAATGTAGCATTTGTCCAATTGTGTTTTTATTGCTGAAAATACCTTGAAAAAATGTCCTTCTTACAGTGAGAAGAGTCACGTCTCCACAGACCTGACCTGTAACCAGAGGCGTCACCTGCTCATTTAGTTTAAAACAGGTCAAAATGAGGCCAGTGTGTCCTGCCTGTGTCTAATTATGAAGCTTTTTATCATCTAAAAAACAGGAAGTGCAGTGTTAGCATGTGGCCAAACTTTGCTCTGGCCCGCTGCGCTGTGAAAAGCTTTTACAAACTCATCAGTGTGAATGAGAACATGATTTTTGAGTTTATAAGACACTAAAACTCTGCAGAACATCCCAGGCAAAACAAAAAAAGCAGAAAAGTCACATATATTGTGATCTTTAAAGATTCATGTTACACTATTTTCTGATCTAATGTTTCCTCGTCACACACAGACCTGGAGTTGTGTTTTGTTTCATTCACACATGTCTAACACACAAATCTGCAGATTTAGGCTGAGTTCTTCTCTCAAACTGAAAACACTCAGTTCCACCTTGTGATGTCATCATGTGGTAATACAGGAAGTGCTCCGCTGTGTTTTTAAACTCCACACACCTTCACTAGAATCATTTGGATCATTTCAAGCTGGAGTTGCCCATCTTCTACTGAACCAAAGGTAAAAGGAGGAGGAGCTAACTTGAAAACTCCCACTTTATGACATCACAAGGTAGAACAGAGCATTTTGAGCTTTGTAGATGTTACAGACTAATAATAAAGTGTTAAACATGTGAATGAAACAAACACAAGTCCAGGTCTGTTTGTGACGAGGAAACATCATTATAACATGGATCAGAGAACAGTGTAATATTTGCCCTTTAATGAAGTTGACTCTGGTTCTCTCCAGAATCTTAAACATGACTCTGTTTGCAGATGTTCACGGCGGCAGAGCTGGTGGGCATGTCCCCGTCCTCCGTGGTGCCAGTGAGGAACTACTGGTGTGAGCTAGAGCTGGACCTGAGCTCAGACATACTGCTGCTGCGAGCACTGGAGCTACTGCTGCAGTACACAGACCTGTACTACAGGGGGCAGCAGAGAGCCACCTCCAAACACGACCTGTGAGCTGCAGTACACAGACCTGTACTACAGGGGGCAGCAGAGAGCCACCTCCAAACACGACCTGTGAGCTGCAGTACACAGACCTGTACTACAGGGGGCAGCAGAGAGCCACCTCCAAACACGACCTGTGAGCTGCAGTACACAGACCTGTACTACAGGGGGCAGCAGAGAGAGTAACATCACCTCTGACCCTGGAGCAGAGATAAATTGTTTGTAAATTGTGAATAAAGATGAATCTTCCTCGTGTCTTTTGCGGGTTTAAAGTGTGTTTTGTGTGTTTGTGGTTCATTTTACAGCCTCAGTGGTTCTTCTTAGTCTTGTTTCTTTCACGTGGTTCTGTTTGTTTTCTGCGAGCGCCACGTCACGTGAGCGGCCCCGCCCACACACACTGACACCACGTGACGCGCTCTGGAGTTTCACTTTGTCAGTTTCGATTCATCTGAAACTGAGTCGAAGAAGGAGCCGCGAAAATCAGGTGAGACTCACACAAAACTGAGTAAAATGATGAGATTATGAAGGATAAACATCACAGCAGAGAAAACGAAAGATTAAAGACTAAAAACCACAGAGTAAAGACTAAAAACATCGGACTAAAGACGCGTCTGACTCTGCGCTTTTTCAATAAATATGATTTAAAAGAAAAATAAAAGAAAATGTTTAAGTCCAAATCTGTAAAAAAAAACGAGTTTATTAAACACCAGTGTTTAATGTGCAGCCCGAAGTAAACCAGGTCTAAACCAGGACTAAACCAGGACTAAACCAGGACTAAACCAGGACTAAAACAGGACTAAACCAGGTCTAAACCAGGACTGAACCAGAACTAAACCAGGACTAAACCAGAACTAAACCAGGACTAAACCAGAACTAAACCAGGACTAAAACAGGACTAAACCGGGTCTAAACCAGGACTGAACCAGGACTGAACCAGGACTAAACCAGGACTAAACCAGGTCTAAACCAGGACTGAACCAGGACTGAACCAGGACTAAACCGGGTCTAAACCAGGACTGAACCAGGACTAAACCAGGACTGAACCAGGACTAAAACAGGTCTAAACCAGGACTGAACCAGGACTAAACCAGGTCTAAAGCAGGACTAAACCAAGACTAAACCAGAACTAAACCAGGACTGAACCAGGACTGAACCAGGACTAAACCAGAACTAAACCAGGACTGAACCAGGACTAAACCAGGACTAAACCAGGACTAAACCAGGACTTAACCAGGTCTAAACCAGGTCTAAACCAGGTCTAAACCAGGTCTAAACCAGATCTAAACCAGGTCTACACTGTGATTAAATTTGTTTGTCTCCACAGCGTGATGTCATTTGGATTTGGTGCAACAAGTTCCAGTGCCTTTGGAACCTCCACCACCTTGTCCACCTCCTCCACCTCCTCCACCTCCACCTCCTCAGGCCTGTTCACACTGGGCTCGTCCGACATCTCACCAGAGAAAGACGCCAAGAAAACACAGGAAATAAAACTGTCCCGTAAGTCTCACGACGGCAGTGAAGGCTTTAAAGAGGAGGTATGACGCACAATCAGCTTTTGGAGCTTTGTCGTGTTCTAACGTCTTTCCCTCATCGAAAACACGTCTGAAGAGGTTTAGAGTCATCCATGCATGTTTGAGTAATATAGAGATCTCTCCCGGCCCTTTTTAAACCCTTCTTACTGTTAGATTTAAGGTTCTGTACGAGGCTCCGCCCAGAGGATACAAAACTGTTCACTACGACTTCACAAACCTGGAGTGATATGCAGTAGTTTCATTAGTTGGATGCAGCTGATTGTGGTGTGATAGTGGCTCTGAAGGGGGAGGGGCTTAGCACAGAGGCAAAATACCTCCCCTTTAATACCCCACAGGAGTAAATACCTCCTCTTTAATACCCCACAGAAGTAAATACCTCCTCTTTAATACCCCACAGAAGTAAATACCTCCTCTTTAATACCCCCTCTTTTATACCCCACAGAAGTAAATACCTCCTCTTACCTACCCCCACAGAAGTAAATACCTCCTCTTTAATACTCCAGAGAAGTAAAATACCCCACTCTTTAGTATACTCCAGAGAAGTAAATACCCTCTTTTTAATTAATTCTGGGGTTAAATTAGGAATGCACCGAGCTCCACTGGAAATATTTGGACTATCCCTAAATAACTTCTAATAACTACTGCCCCTCCTGAGGTAAAAATACAGTTTCAGCCTGTTCATTCCTGCGGGTGAGGGCAGGGGGCGCTGTAGCCAAAGCACCAGGACAGACCCTGGTGTAAAGTGACGATTTACTGGACAATTTTGGCCCAAACACGTCCAGGGATCATTTTTTCCGTACGCTGTTTGTCTCTGCTCTGGTATCGGTGGATATCGATTACCGCAGATAGTTAAAGCCAAAGTATCGGTATCGGATCAGAAAAGCTGGATCGGTGCATCCCTAATCCTTAATCCAAATGATGCCTGTGCAGTGAATACGTTTTGATTCATCCAAACAGACAGAGCTCAGAGGAAACAGGCCCACGGCATTCTGGGTAAGTCTGGGTCAGTGATGGGCTTTGGCTCCCTGCTTGTCTCCATGGAGATGTTACTGCTTTGTCTGGAACGTTCCACAGTGGAGCATTAAACATCTTTTTTCCTTGGAAATAACACCACGAAGCCAAGTTATAGGTCAGATCTGTGGAGAGGCATGTTTGCTCTCAGGTGTTTGTGAGCGGGGGAAAGGAAGTAATTCAACGAAGGCGAGATCGATCATGTTAATGCTTTACTGTGGAACATCTCTATGAAGAAAAGCAGGCGGCAGAAAAGCTACTGAGTGTGTCTTTACATAATCTTACCGTTTCTCATTTTTCTTTCAGAGAACAGTTTTATATCAAAGCTGCAGACTCCCTGGAGAAGAGTGGAGTGGACGGAGGAGTGAGTTCAACCAAATTCAGTCTCACATGTTTAATTAGTCTGTCTACATCTGTTCCACCTTGTGATGTCATGAAGTGGTAGTTTTCAACAGCTCCTTTTACCTCAACATCACTCTAAAGATATTCAGGAAAGGTTCATTTCTGTCCTGTCAATAGGACTTTTTTTTAGATACCTGCGAAAAATGAGTATCTAGTTTTGATTCTAGTTTTAGGTGTCCACACTTCAGACTCCGCCCTTCAGCCAGGTGTAAACAGAAACACCTGGCCGTCATCAGGGCAGTCGTGTGTGATGTCACGTAGTACTTGAAATGGCAGTGGCCGCTGGAGGTTGAACTCACACACTCAGTTTTATGTGTTTTTAAGCGTAAAGATGTAAATGTATCTAATTTCCACTAAAACTGGGAAAATGACTTGGAGAAAAGGAGTCGATGTGGTGTTTAGTTCCACTTTAACTTAAACTTGTCTGTGTTGTGTTTGCTCTGCAGAGAGAGGAGCGCCCTGCTGGAAAGGCTGTCCTCTTACGCCCCCTGCAGTCGGGACGTGGGACAGGCGCGTGTCCTCCTTCTGGGACCAGTGGGCTCGGGCAAGTCCAGCTTCATCAGCTCAGTGGACTCTGTGTTTGAGGGAAGAGTCACCAACAGAGCCATGGTGGGACAGGGCCCGAGCAGCTTTACACAGAAGGTACAAGGAGCTGGGACAGGGGTGGAGCTGGGACAGGGTGGAGCTGGGACAGGGGTGGAGCTGGGACAGGGAGGAGCTGGGACAAGGGTGGAGCTGGGACAGGGAGGAGCTGGGACAGGGTGGAGCTGGGACATAGGAGGAGCTGGGACAGGGGAGGAGCTGGGACAGGGTGGAGCTGGGACAGGGTGGAGCTGGGACATAGGAGGAGCTGGGACAGGGGTGGAGCTGGGACAGGGTGGAGCTGGGACAGGGGAGGAGCTGGAACAGGGAGGACCTGGGACAGGGGTGGAGCTGGGACAGGGAGGAGCTGGGACAGGGAGGAGCTGGGACAGGGTGGAGCTGGGACAGGGTGGAGCTGGGACAGGGTGGAGCTGGGACAGGGGAGGAGCTGGGACAGGGAGGACCTGGGACAGGGGTGGAGCTGGGACAGGGAGCTGGGACAGAGGAGGAGCTGGGACAGGGAGGCTGGGACAGGGTGGAGCTGGGACACAGAGGAGGAGCTGGGACAGGGGAGGAGCTGGGACAGGGAGGAGGACAGAGGGGACTGGGACAGGGAGGAGCTGGGACAGGGAGGAGCTGGGACAGAGGAGGAGCTGGGACAGGGGAGGAGCTGGGACAGGGGAGGAGTTGGGACACACGTATGTGTGTGTGTATATATGTATATATATATATATTGATGTGTGTGTGTGTGTGGGTGTTCCGTGTTGTGTGTGTGTCTCATGTGTGTTGTGTGTGTTGTGTGTTGTGTGTTGTGTGTGTCTCATGTGTGTTGTGTGTTGTGTTGTGTGTGTCTCATGTGTGTTGTGTTGTGTGTGTGTGTGTTGTGTGTGTGTGTTGTGTGTGTGTGTTGTGTGTGTTCAGTTGCAGTGCTTCCCTCTCAGTTCCTCTAAAAGGAGCTGTGCTGTGGAGCTGTGGGACTCCATGGGCTTTGGAGACTGCAGTGGACCTAATCTGCAGCAGCTGCTCAGTGTGGTCAAAGGACACGCCCCCGAAGGATACAAGGTAAACCAGATGCCCTACCGCTAATGTAGAGCGCGGCCACTCCCTCCACAGTTTGACAATACAAGGTTATATTGAAAAATCTGTCGGGCTGGGCGAGGTGCTGATGTAAAATGGCTTTGCTCTGGAGAAAGGCCTGTTTTAGTTCAGTCTTGTCCCTCACGTCCAGGGAGGCAGAGGTCAAATTCATAGCTGTGGAATCTGTTTTATCTCGTGAGGATTCTGTCTGTACTTCCCTTTGGGGCCGGGTCCTTTGTGACACCTGGAGAGGGGTGATGGGGCATCGTCAGCAGGTCTTCAGCTCACCCTCCAGAGCTCCTCCCACATCCTGGAGGAGGCCGGGGACATCGAGTCCGAGTGGACCATGTTCTCCTCTGTTGCTGATGCGGCCGCTCGTAGCTGTGGTCATAACGTCTCTGGTGCCTGTCGCCACGGCAACCCCCAGGAGGTGAACTCCAGAAGTGAGTGATGTCGTCGGGCTGAAGAAGGAGTCCTATCAACACTTGTTGTCCTGTGAGGCAGAGACATGTATCAGACCAAACGTGCTCCAGCTCGTGCGGTCGCAGAGGCAAAAACTGGAAGAGTGAGGAGAGACCATGGAGCAGGCCTCAAAGAAAGATGCCTCTGGAGGTTTACACTGTAAACTTTACAGTGTAAACTTTGTGGGTGGAGAGCTGCTGACCTTGACTCTGGATGTCGTCAGATGCTCCAACTTCAGGGGACTCACCCTCCTCAGCCTCTTCGGTAAAGTCTCTTCCAGGGTCTCTGGAGAAGAGACTCCAGCAGATACTCGAGTATCGGGTTCAGGAGGAGCAGTGTGGTTTTGGTGGGTCCCAGATGTGCTTTGTTGATTTGGAGAAGCCATTCGACCGTGTCCCCTGTGGTGTCCTGTGGGGGGCGCTGTGGGGTTTCTCAGGGCTGTGTGGTCCCTGTGTGACCGGGGCAGGAGCTGTGTCCTGTTCAGTGCATGTTGGACTCTGCCAGGACCAGGAGACAAATACTTAGTGACAATATGATCGTGTAGAGTTTAAATCCTCGTCCTGTGATGTCGTGTCGTGTTCTGCTCAGTTCCGACCGGAGCAGGCGCTGAGCTCAGACACTGAGGGCTACATAAAGCGTCCGGGCCTGAGGGAGCAGATGCACTGTGTGGCTTTTGTCCTGGACGCCTCCAAAATCTTCACCGCCTCCTACTCCAAAGGCACCAGCGTCTTCCTCCAGCAGCTGCGGCGCCACATCACAGACCTGGGTGAGACGCCTCAGTTACACTTTTGACCATTTACATGCAGAGAAATCCCAGTGCGCTAAACAAGCAACGAGCAACGAGACATTCAGGGGAGTCTAGTAAATTATCATTAGCTCTAAAACTTTACACATACAGTTACTAATAAAACTTTTACATATAACCAAAGTGCTCCTAGTGGCTCCTGATGTGACTGGGACTGTGCTGAGTGTCGGTGTGTGCAGATGTGCAGATGTGTCATTAGGATCTTTGAGACTCGATTCAGCTCAGTCGTAGTTCGTGGGTTCACAGTGTTTAAATAAATCACTTTCTATTGGTCTAGGCCACGTACCTGATTTTCCCGCGTGCGTGCATGTAAACGGAGTGACTGTTTTACTTACACATTTTGTTTTTAAAGGAATACATCAAGTCGTCCTCCTGACTCATATTGATAAAATCTTCAAGGAAACTCAGAACGACACGTCTGAGGTTTACAAGAGCGTCGCCATTCGAGAAACGGTAATGTGCCATCAACGTTTTATTTTTATATCAATGTAAAATGCAACAAAAAACTGTAGAAAAATTGTATCATAGATTAAATAAGCTTAAATATAAATAAGCTAAAATGGTGGAACAGAGTGTTTTCAGTTTGAGAGAAGAACTCAGTGTAAATCTGGAGTTTGTGTGTTAGACATGTGTGAATGAAACAAACACAAGTCCAGGTCTGTTTGTGACGAGGAAACATCATTATAACATGGATCAGAGAACAGTGTAAATATTTGCCCTTTAATGAAGTTGACTCACTGGTTCTCTCCAGAATCTTAAAAATGTTCCACTCTGTTTGCAGATGTTCAAGGCGGCAGAGCTGGTGGGCATGTCCCCGTCCTCCGTGGTGCCAGTGAGGAACTACTGGTGTGAGCTAGAGCTGGACCTGAGCTCAGACATACTGCTGCTGCGAGCACTGGAGCTACTGCTGCAGTACACAGACCTGTACTACAGGGGGCAGCAGAGAGCCACCTCCAAACACGACCTGTGAGCTGCAGTACACAGACCTGTACTACAGGGGGCAGCAGAGAGCCACCTCCAAACACGACCTGTGAGCTGCAGTACACAGACCTGTACTACAGGGGGCAGCAGAGAGCCACCTTTAAACTCGACCTGTGAGCTGCAGTACACAGACCTGTACTACAGGGGGCAGCAGAGAGAGTAACATCACTCTTACTTGAGTTTTTACCCCCGTGACTCCACTATAAGTGTAATTTCCAAATGCCGACATTATTTTAAGTAAAAAAATATGAAACATTATGAAACACAAATACACGGTTAAAGGGGAATTTAAGTCATAACATTGCCTCATATTTGTTTTTTTTTTTGTGTTTTTACAGTTTTATTATGTAAAGTTTTACAAACATGAAACAAAGCGTCTGTTACTGAAGCTGTAAGGAAGCCTCTACAGGACAATTTAAATATAAGGTGCTGAACATGTCCGTTTCTATTTTTTATTAGCATTTAGCATCTGTATGTTAGCATGATGCTGCTAATCTGCTTTTAGTTTTAAATTAATAATATTTTTATTTAAAAAGGAAAGGAAAAAAATCTGAAATGTAATTTAATGTTTTGTGTAATTCAGTTTCGTAACATTTTTAATAAACATTTTGTGAAGTTTTTATCACTTTCCAATAACAGACGATTATATCGGCTCCTCGTTGTATCCAGTAAACTCTTTCCTCATTAAACTGCGTGTTTTTGTAGAGTTTTTTTTAACAGAGTGACTGGGATATAGTTTGAGAAAGTGAAAAGTGATTAAAGTTTGTAGTAAAGTGTTTATCAGCTCAGCCCCGTGGAACAGAAGGACCGACTGAACCAGAGACGATGGATTTATAGAAGATACTTTACTCATCCAGAGTCACGTTTATCTGCAGAACACTGTGCTTCAGTCGCCTTTGTGCCTGAGTCAAAGGTCAAAGGTCACTGCAGTTTCACAGGAGGAACAGCACTAAGGACAAAAGTGTTTCTCCTCTGTCCTGCAGCATCATACTTTTACTTAAAAGTATATGACTGTACTGTACAGAGTAACTGTATCCCTACTCGAGTAAAAGTCGTGTTCCTCTTCTCTCTGTGAGTCTAAAGTGACTGGAGCTTTATGTAACAATATGAAATGATCTGAACATGTTTTCTTCAGATGTGATTTGTAGTTTCTATTTTGTCTCCACAGTTTGAAAACACCACAGCCAGTGCTCTGTTCATGCTCTGTTCATGCTCTGTTCATGTTCTGTTCATGCTCTGTTCATGCTCTGTTCATGCTCTGTTCATGTTCTGTTCATGCTCTGTTCATGCTCTGTTCATGCTCTGTTCATGTTCTGTTCATGCTCTGTTCATGCTCTGTTCATGTTCTGTTCATGCTCTGTTCATGTTTTGTTCATGCTCTGTTCATGCTCTGTTCATGCTCTGTTCATGTTCTGTTCATGCTCTGTTCATGCTCTGTTCATGTTCTGTTCATGTTCTGTTCATGTTCTGTTCATGTTCTGTTCATGCTCTGTTCATGCTCTGTTCATGTTCTGTTCATGCTCTGTTCATGTTTTGTTCATGCTCTGTTCATGTTCTGTTCATGTTCTGTTCATGCCCTGTTCATGTTCTGTTCCTCAGTTTTGTTTTCCTGTCATATTTGTAGCTGCTGATGTAGAACAAACAGAAGTGAGGAGAGGTGGTTATATAAGACTTATTTTTACAAAAATAATACTCAAAAATGTGCACACATTAAACCACTGGGTAATACACAAATAAACTACGTAAAAAGTTGCTGCAGCAGAGGACCCCCTGGTGGCTGATGTGGGGTCTGCCTCCGATTTTTATCCCCCAGACATTCACCTGTGGACCGGGTGTGGGCCAGGTGTGGGCCGGGTGTGGGCCGGGTGTGGACCGGGTGTGGACCAGGGGCATCAGCTGGGGGTGGAGGCAAATACAGAAATGGGGCTGTTCTGTAACATAAACAAACATAAACATGCATAAACTGTCCAAATATTAGTATTAAACCAGTTTTTAGGAGTATTTCAGTTTTCCAGTGTTACATTAATAACCTTCTCTTCCCTTTAATAGAACCAACATGATGCAGATTACTCCAGTAATTATCCCATCACAGACTCTCCTGATCTACACAGACCCTGTGTGACGTCTGTGAGCAAAAAGAGCATGAGTTATGTTCATATGGCTAAAAAATAAAAAAATATAAATAAAATGTTCATAAGGCTGGATTCAGACCACATCACATTCTACAGGGCAGTAACTTTATGCAGATTTATGTTGTAATACAGTGAGTTCTTGGGTGTAATCACTGATAGAAATGATCAGGTTCAAACATTTTATTTATTCATTTCTACAGAAGAGTCCAGTGAGAGCACTAGACTCTCCTTTTAACAGCACCTGTTTAAATACAAACACACAAAAGTACAGTTCATTTAAAACATTAAAAACGAGCAGCTGTGAGCATAAATGTTTATCACTAGATTATTCAAGTGCATTTATGGCACCAAACCGGCTACATGCTAACCAGCTACATGCTAACCGGCTACATGCTAACCGGCTACGTGCTAACTGATATCCATAACACGGTCTAAGTCCAAAAAGGCTGTTTGAAATTCAAGATTTAGCATTTTTAAAAATAACTTTAGGAACAGATTTTACATAAAATTATTGATCTTGTGCTCATGATTTTATGGAAGCCCGTTTCCGCCATGAAAAAAAAATAAAAGCCCCACAGGAAGTCGAAATTTTGAGTTTAAAAGTCGTAATTAGTAGTTTTAAACTTGTAATTAGGACTTTAAAACTCGTAATTACGAGTTTAAAGCTACTAATTACGAGTATTTATTTTTTTTTTCATGGCAGAAACGGGCTTCCATATTATATCTCATTATTATGCAAAATCAGTTTTTGTTTTCGTTTTTTTTTCTTTCTTTTATTTATTTATTTTTTTTGCTCTGCTTCCGTGCTGATTCTTGAGTTCTTGAGTTTTCCAAATACTTTTTATTCTTACTTAAGTAATTTCTTCCACCGGATCGCGTTCTAAAACTTTTACTTTGAAATGCACATCCGCTTTTACTTTGAAAGCACATCCGCTGGCTCTGGTCCAGTTTCGTTTTCTCTGTATTTGTGAGTGATTCATTCTGCTCCTTCTTCAGACACAGACGAGGTAACAGCGCGTTTATACTTTAATATTTCACTAAACAAATATTTTTGCTGCATAAAGTTTTCTTGTAACGATGTTTCTTTAAAGCAGAGACAGATTTGAGCTGAAATAGAAGTGAAGTCAAAAGTGGTTAAGTTTCTTTATATGACTGTGGTGTTTACAGGTGAATGGTTCCTGCTTTTGGAGATGTTCAGATGTTGTTGTTACTTTACATTTTGGCAGCAGTGAAACATAAAGTAAAAATACTAGTTTTGTAGTTAAGTAGCAGTAGTACAAATTTTAAGGTATCTGTACTTAAATGCATTTTAAAGTGTGTATTTTTTACTTTTACTTTAGTACATCTGAGAGCAGTATCTGTACTTTCTGCTCCACTACATCTTTGAACAGGACTGAAAAGTAAAAGTATTTTTATTATTGTCTGAGAGCTGCTGAAAAGGCTGAGAGTTTATTTGACTTTATTTATTTATCAGGGACAATGCAAATAAAAACATGGACCTACATAAAGAGGAACATGAGTTTGTGCAGGTCACAGCTGGATTTATCGTTTCCACCTTCAGGTTCTGGAGATGTTCATGCCAGTTAAATACAGTCATTCAAAGGCCTGTTAAGATTATGATAAGTGTTTGTCACGGTGGGTGTGGACCGGGGCAAAGGGGGAGATGTGTAATATGGCGTCTTGAAAATAGTCGATTAAACATTTCTCCAACATGAATCACTCCAAACACAACGTCAGGCGAGTAAACGATGAGGGGAAACAACTGTAACATGGTGATAGTTTATTTTACACAATTGATTTGATTTAAAGAACAGGCTAAAATAAAGGTGTAAATTACTCTGTGAAGATAATAATGAACCAAGTCTGTGTGTAATAATGAGCCTTTATGTGACTTTTGTAGCAGAATGTCACATTCAGCCGAAGCTCAGGACATTATGTTTTATTAAATCAGCCGTTTTGTGCTTGTGTTTGTTCTATAGTTATAATCTGTGATCTATGTGGATCTTTATGTTATAATCTGCACATTTTAAATCACAATATTCATCTGAAATGACTTAATAATAGAAAACGTCTGTTGACTATAAACCTGCAGTGCCCCTGGTCAGTGGATCCACTGATCCAGCTTTTTCTGTTTTTATACTATGTCGATACTTTGGCTTTAAGTATCTGTCAAATGATACTGAGGCAGAGACTGAAAATATAATTTATTTCCTTTAAACATAAAGAGCGTGTGGTAAGAAATGATCCAGATGTGTTTTGTAGCTTTGTTTATCATAAAGTAAAGTAAAAGAACTTATATAAATATCATGAGGTGTTTTGAGTGAACGTCCAGTAAATCATCTTACACGAATTATTATTACACGAATTATTATTACACGAATTATCGACCAAAATCCCTGGTGATCACAGCAGAGAGCCTCCTGCTGTCGGCTCCTCGTTTAGACACTGCAGATCATCTAGAGGCAGGGAGTTTTTTTTATTTGTACCAAAATGACGACACGACGCTGCCGAATCCTACAAGTATCATCGATTAAGAAAATAAAACTAGAGAAGGAAGTGAGTGCGGCACAGTGGGCGTGTAACGGTGGAGGTGAAATGGAGCAATGACGTCTTGAAAACAGGAGATTAAAGATTAAACTCACACATGAATCACTAAAAACACGACTTCAGGGGCTCAATCAGAAGAAACGACTAGAACATGGTTAAAGTTTTACTAAGATTTTAGTATAGGTCCGGTTTAACCAAATCCTCAAACTACACTTTTCTTTCTTTTCTTCTTGTAGACAGTGTACAGTCATGAACTCCAACCTGACGAGGGTCCAGCAGAGGGCGCTGTGCAGTGAGCTGGGAGGAAAAGTGAAGCTGAAGCTGCTCTTCAAAGCTTCCATCCACGGCTTCACTGGAGCAGCGTTCCACCAGCGCTGTGACGCCCGAGGACCCTCCATCTCTGTGGGATACAACCGCTCCGGACATGTGTTTGGAGGGTACACCAGCGCCCCCTTCAGTCAGACGGGTCAATATGTCAATGACCAGCAGGCGTTTCTCTTCACCTTTAAAGGAGATGCTCTGCTCAAATATCCCACCATCCACTGTAACTATGCTGTCAAAATGGACGGTAACTCGGGTCCATATTTTGGAGAAAGTTTGGTTCTCATGAACGGAGGCGCAGCTGTGGTTTATAGTAATCCAGGAAAATACTACACGGCCTTCAATCCAGCAGAAATGCACGGCAACGACCTTCAGCTGATGGAGTGTGAGGTGTACCAGGTGGAAGGTAACTCATCCAGTTATACAGGGTCTATCTTATATATTATAATTAATATGAAGCACAAACAGACATGGTATTTCAAAACAGAGGAAACTCAGGGGCAAGTAACTGTTTGATGCAGTCGCCATGCTCACTGTGTGTGTTTTTCTTTAATGTTCTTTATCCATGTGTTGTGTTCTTCAGAGAGCGCAGAGCTGGAGAAGCCCTGGAGGCCAGTGGTTTGGCTCTCAGAGTAAGTAACCTGTGTCTCTCTAGATTACATGAGGCCCAGGGCTGGTGGAAATGTTGGGAAATTGGGACCAGGAGATGGCAACCAGCACCACGTGATCACACCCTCCAGACCCGACCGTCAGCACTAACCTTGTCCCTGTGTCCAGGAGGAGGCAGAAGCTCATGGACAGTATCTCCACGTACAAGCCCCTCTGCAGCTCCGTGTCCCGGGTGAGGGCGCTGCTCGTGGGGCCCGTGGGCGCCGGAAAGTCCAGCTTCTTCAACTCCATCAACTCCGTGTTCAGAGGTCATGTGACCAGCCAGGCCATGGCAGGATGCAGCGCCACCAGCCTCACCACACAGGTACTACACAAGACTTCAGTAAAAAAAGTGACACCAAGACTCCCCCAAAACCCAGGCTGACCGACATTTCAACACTGACCAAACAAACATAATGATTTAAAGTGGAACTAAGTCGACACTAAATCCACCTCTCACTGCCAAACTGTATGTGGTGTTTTAATAATATTCTCTACTGTTCCTTTCTCCTTGGCAACATTGGGGTAAACTCGGTGCATTTGCAGCTTTCTGAATATGTGCTGCCTCCATTGGCCACTGCTATTTCCAGTAGTTGGTGACATCACACAGAACTGCCCTGTTTACACCTGGCTCCAGGGGCGGAGTTTCAAGTGTGGATTCCTGTTAGACCAATCACACTGTTCCTTATACCTCCAGACTCCGCCCCTCCTCCCTCACTCTCCCCTTTACTCCTCCAGACTCCGCCCAGTTTAGTAGTTCTATTTGAAATGTGGTTGTGGGCGGAGCTTAGGTGTTTAGTCTCACTTTAAGTACATCGTTTCACACGTCTGACTGTTTTAGATATAATTATGCCACTGAAAACCCACAATGCAACTGGGGGAAAAGCGACTGAATAAACAAGTGAGATCTTGTCTTCCTCAGTTCCGCACGTACTCCGTGAAAGTCGGGCGCGATGGGAAGCCGCTGCCAATCATCCTGTGTGACACCATGGGATTGGAGGACAGCACGGGGGCGGGGCTTGATATCGATGACATCAGCAGCATCCTCAAAGGCCACATGCCGGACTGTCACCAGGTAAAACTCTCACAGCTTAATTAAACCTGTGCTACGTGAACTATGACCTAAACAACTCTCCTCTGCTCCTCCTCTGCTCCTCCTCTCTGCTCCTCCTCTGCTCCTCCTCTGCTCCTCTGCTCCTCCTCTGCTCCTCCTCTGCTCCTCCTCTGCTCCTCTCAGTTCAATGCGTCTGCTCCTCTTCACTCTGAGTCCCACGGTTATCGTGCGTCTCCTGAGCTCAAAGACAAGATCCACTGTGTGGTCTTTGTCCTGGACGCCTGTAAGATCTCCCTCTTGCCCGACAAGCTGGAGGCCAAACTCACCGCTGTGCGCCGTAAAGCCAACCTGCTGGGTGAGTGTGCGCCCCCTAGTGAACATCGCCCCCTAGTGTTCATGTGCTGTGTGTACACGGCTCTGAATGTGAGTGTGTCTGTGCAGGGATCCCTCAGCTCGCCCTCGTCACCAAAGTGGACGAGGCCTGTCCCATAGTGAAGGACGACCTGACCAGCGTCTACAAGAGCCCATATGTCAAGGACCTGGTAAGTCGTCTTCACAATCATTCAGACTTTGCAGTAACATCACACTGGGGTTGTTATACATGTATCTCTATGGTGAAATGTTCAGCAGTTACCACAAAGACACAATGTGCACATTAACAAACTGCCAAAAAAGTTTTAAGACTGTGAAAATCAAGAAAAAACACAAAGTAGATTTAAACTGCACATGTTCAGGAGGCTGTGATCAATCCGAGCCCATCGTCCTGTTAGGAGTTTGATTTTACACAAAAATGTGAGAGTGTCTGCTGGCTAATGCTAGCTAACATGTATATGTCAGAGACACAAGTCTCACCTGTTGTATTTCCAACCACGTCAGCTCTTTAGGGTCAGATTCTGTTAAAATAAAGCTCAGATTAAAGTTTACTAGAGCTCCTGACAGAGTAGTGCCTTCAGTTAGCATCACACCTCCAGGGCATGTTGATGACACCAGCTGCAAAGTATCAATAAATAATGATCATGCTTCTTGTTTAGATGCAGGACGCCAGTGCTCGCCTGGGCCTCCCTTTGTCCTGTGTCCTTCCTCTGAAGAACTACAGTGAGGAGCTGGAGCTGCAGGTCCCAGTGGACATCCTGGTACTTTCAGCTCTACTGCAGATTCTGCGATTCGCCGATAACTACTTCGACGATGTCACCGAACGCATCAACAACTGTGACGTCAAGTAATCGTCTTATACCAGAAAGTGCGCTGCAAAACTGTCATGGTTAGCTTATGTTGCTATGAGCCTTTTAGTCGTAGTCGTAGTTGTAGTTATTTGCAGTGCAACAATGCTCGACAATACTCCATAAACATACAAAAGCATGATACAAAACTGTACACGTCTCTTGAGGTTTCTCTCGTCTTTAGCCGTTCTAACACACATCACTGTTCAGTATTAAACCTCATGAGAAACAGTTTGAGCTTGAGTTTATTGAGTTGGATCTGTTCATTCAATGGTCTGATCACATAAACATGACACCAAACGACTGTTAAATCTCGTTAAAATAAAATAAAGACATACAAATTGGCTATTGTCCTTTTTTAAACAACACTCATTAGTTTAAAATATAAAATAAAAGTTCTGTGCTCGAGAAAAGGTTTTATGCACATGGCAAACGGGAGGTTAGTCCACGAACGACGCTTCAGTCCTGAAACAAGGTGCAGTCACGTTTCTCCTTAAACATGTTATGGCTTTGACAGGGAATGTTCCGCAGTATGGCATTAAACGTATGTCTCTGAATGGAGTCAAGCGCGTGACACCATAAGGCCGAGTTACAGGTCAGATCTGTGGAGAGGCGACCCCGCTCACAGTAACAAAAACACCTGTAAGTTAAAGAGGGGGTATTGTGCAGAATAAACTTTGGAGCTTGTTACGTTATAAAATTGTTCCCTCATCCGAAGAGGGTTTAGACGTCATCCATGCATGTTTGAGTAATCTAGAGATCTCTCCCACGTACTATTCCTTTAACCACACCTCTGTCGTGTCGTTAAACACCCCTCTTTAACCACACATCTGGGGAATTTTACAGGAGAGGCAGTAAAAACAAAACAAAAACTTTTAGAAATAACATTGTGTAAGTTTAAGGAAACTTGTCTGAGAAATAATCAACTTCAGTCCAAATGTGACGACCCCTCCCGTTTCTACTCATCCTTCGCTCAGCTAACAGCTAACAGCTAACAGTTTCGCTTCGACGTCGACGTGTGCATATCCTTACATCATTATTATAAAATGAACAGTTGGCATTAAACATGGACAGACAGAAGTAGCGTTTATGAAACATGGCACATTTAAAGGCCCTGGACCCAAGTCTTTCACAGAAACAGTCAAATCAACTCTTCAGGTCGACTTGTGTTTGCTGTGAATTGTCTGCATCTAATTATAAAGCGTTTTTTTTTTTGTGTACAATGATCAGGAAGTGCGTGTTAGCATGCTAGTTGTCGTTAGCTTCACTGTCTCTCTCTGGTCTCTGAGAGTTGTAAAAAGTGCTTATAAACTCATCACTGCAAACCGTTTAAAATGGACTGGTTCTGTTCATGTTTTAAATCAGGTGACGGATGCAGCTCGGGTTAGAGCCGCTGCTCCTCTGCGCTGAGAGGAGCCAGAGGAGGTGTCCGGGGAGGGGGAAGTCCGCACGTTTCTGCTTGGATCGCTGCCTCCGCCACATAGTTCTGGACGGTGTAGAAGTGGAAGCAGTGAAAACTACAACAGATTTGGCTGGATTTAAAAAATAAAACACATCTTTAAACTGTAGAGTCGGGTTCAGCGGCGGTCGAGATTTTCAGTTTTCTGGATTGAAACTCTGGGAATTCATCCTCGTCTGAGTTATTACACAAACCCCAAAGCTGGAAGATTTACAGAAGCATCCTCAGTTTGTACAAAAACACAACCACCCAGTCAAATGTTAATCAGCTACTTAAAGAGGAGGTAATGTGCAGAAGGTTTGTTTTTTTAAGCTTTCTCCCATGTTCTAACACTGTTCTCTCGTCAAAAACACGTCATCCATGCATGTTTGAGTAATCTAGAGATCTCTCCCAGGTCTTTACGGTTAGCAGAACGATTCTGTACGAGGCTCCGCCCACAAGCCTACATCACCCATGCTCCACACGACAATCCAACATAAATATACAAAAATATGATACAAAACTGTTCACTACGACTTCACAAACCTGGAGTGATGTGCCGTAGTTTCGTTAGCGGGATGTGGCTGATTGTTGTGATAGTGCTCTGAAGGGGGAGGGGCTTAGCGCAGAGAGGAGGTGAAAGTTATAATATAAACTGCGACATAAGCAGGGCGGTTTCACTCTACATCTCCCTCTGGGGCTGGACTTAACTCAGAGTCTGACACATTCACAGTTTTTCGACCCAGTTTCATCAAAATTAAAACTAAACTAAATTTTAAACTGTCACTGTGTCTTTAAAGGTCCTGTATCGCACAAAATGGACTTTTCTGAGCTTTAAGTCATGTTCTAACGCTGTTTCCTCCTCAAAAACAGACCTGGAGTTGTGTTTTGTTTCATTCACATGTTCGAGTCACACTTTATTATACGTCTGTAACATCTACAAAGATCAAAATGCTCTGTTCCACCTTGTGATGTCATCAAGTGCTATTTTTTTCCAAGTGAACAGCTCCTTTTACCTTTAGTTCTGTCGAGATCAGCAACTCCAGGAGCTGAAATCCAAATGATTCGAGAAATGAAGGTGTGTGGAGTTTAAAAACACAGTGGAGCACTTCCTGTATCACCACATGATGACATCACAAGGTGGAACAGAGTGTTTTCAGTTTGAGAGAAAAACCCAGCCTAAATCTGCAGGTTCGTTTGTTGTTTGTTAAACATGTGAGAATGAAACAAAAAAAAAAACACAACTCCAGGTCTGTGTGTGACGAGGAAACAGAGTAACACGGGACATTTAAAGCTGCACTTGGTCACTTTTCTCCCGTCTCCATGGAGATGTTATTGCTTTGTCTGACATGTATAGTATTTTAACTTTTCTATCCCCGCCGAGCCGAGTTACAGGTCTGATCCCTGCACTTTAAAAATACATGTTCTTCAAAATGTGCAGTTGAATAAATGGTACAGATCATGCCATACTGCGGAACATTCCAGGCCAGGCTCTAATATCTCCATGGAGACGACCCCGGTGACGCACCCTCCTACCTAAAGTTAGCACCTTAAAGAAGACATATTGTGCTTGTGTCTCTAGTTATAATCTGATCTTTATGTTTTAATTTACACATTTTAAATTCATCTAAATCGGCTTCATAAAAGACGTCGCCATAATCGTCATGACAACAAAGCTCCGCATGCTGTAGCGCCCCCTGTGGACAGAGCACGTCACACTAGAGCAGCACATTTTTAAAACATTTGGACCAAAATGACGACGCGACGCTGCTGAATCCTACGAGAATCAACGATTAAGAAAATAAAAGTGGAGGAAGAGCGGACGACACAGTGGAGGTGAAAACGGCGGGAAATCGACAAAATGGCGTCTTGAAAAAAGTGGATTAAACATGAAACTCAAACATGAATCTCTCCAAACTCGACCTGAGGCGAGTCGAGGAGAGACGGCTCTGAAAAGTCCATTTTGCTGATGTAAAATGACAAACAAAGCAGTGAAGCTCCACAGACGTTTAAATTACTTCTTCAAATGTTAGAAATAAAAGTATTATTAAAAAATGAGAACATATTTACACTTGGCATCACAAACTGTGCTTCTGACGACACCGAGCGAACGAGCTCCAGTCCGGTCAGTACAAAATGATCCCAGTCGCTTTGAAACATTTGTACAATATTTTAAAAAAAACGAGAATCGCGATGAGGACTTAGAATGTAGTTTCTGTTGTTTTTTTCTAAAGCTGCACTGTGTAACTTTCCTGGTTGTCTCCATGGAGATGCTTTAAGGAGAATGGAAACTTATTTATCTCGATGGGGACGAGCAGGTGCCACCGTCTGACGAAGTGACAGGTCAGATCTGTGGAGGGTTTGCTCTTCATTGTGTCTTTTCAACAGTTAACAGACAGGCTTAATGCCCTACTGCGGAACTTTAACAGCACATCCCTCTGGAGACGAGCAGGAAAGTTACGTAGTGCGCTTTTAAAGTTGTCGGTTAAGTTTAGTATGTCCGCCACCTGCTTGTCTCCATGGAGATGTTTTCGCTTGGCCTGAAATGTTCCCTAGTGTGGCTTTTATTTTAGCGGGCGGTGTGTTCTTACTGTGAGCAGGGTCGCCTCCCCACAGATCTGACCTGTAACTTTGCGCCACCTGCTTGTCTACACGGACATGGCGAAGCATTAATGCCACACTGTGTGATATTCCAGGCAAATCAACAGGTTTGTCCAGCAGAAAAGTTCCACAGTGCACATTTAAAGTGACAGTATTTGAAAATGAACTCGAGCGATGTAACAATGCGATTAGCAATAATACAAAATTAAAAAATAATCCTGCAATGGCGATGTCGGACCACCGGGCGGCGCTGCAGTTCAAGGTAAACATGAGCCGGTGCGTCTCACTTCCTCCTTTTGGCCTTATAGTGTGGACAGGGACACTGCGGCTGTCCAGAGTCTGCAGGGGCCTGGGACGGGGGACGGGGGGGGGGGGGGGGGGTTACGCGGGGCCGTCCTTCGGGGAGGAGGGGGTCTGTGAGGAGGAGGAGGGGGTCTGTGAGGAAGAGGAGGAGGAGGGAGAGAAGGAGGAGGAAGACTTCAGGGAGCCCAGAGTTTTGCTGAACCAGGAGTTTTTGGCGGCCTGGACCTCGCTCATCAGGACTCCTCTCTGATGCTCCAGCTCCTGCACAAACACAGGAAAAGTCTGAAGAACATTTCATCGAGTTTACAAAGTTGGATCAGTGTGACTCTGAAGTGCTGTATGTTTGAAAGTTTTCTCCCCGACAAAAACATTCTGCACCGACAAAGGTTTGAACTTTGAGAGACTTTAAACAAGAGAAATGTGAGAAAATGTGAATGCCTGTGTGAGAAAAGTGTATAAAGTGTGTGGTGAGGGGTTTTACAGACAAGAAACAGAGAGAATAATTGTAAAAATAAAGCTGATACTTGACGGATTTCGCCTATTGCGGGTTATTTTTAGAACAAGATAAACCAGGGACACTGTATAAAATCTATGAGAACCTGTATGTGTTTGATTTACTCACTGGTAACAGGTTTAGAAGGTTCAGTTCATAGAAACATGTGGATTCAACTCATTCTGTCATAAAACGCTGTTGTTTTACCTCCACACCACAAGGGGGCGCAGTGTAATCATAAAACATCACATCACTTTGTTCTATTCTCATTCATCTTTTACAAATGCAGTGTATTTTTGATGAAAACACTTTTTGTATATTCTTTTTTATTTAATAAGGCTGCATTTAAAAAACATCAGCCCGACACTCACATTTCTCACATTTCTAAAGTGTTTAAAATGTTGTCAGTGACCTCCACACACAGCCCTGTCCACTCTCTGACCCTAACCCCCCAACCTCTGACCCCTGACCCCTAACCCACCCGCAGCTCCCTGTCCACTGTCTGATTTTTCAGGGTTTAGTGATTTTGTTTGTCCGTTGTGCACAGAGCCACCTCTGCAGCCTTACATCACATGTTACCACAGAATGAATAAACATGCTGCCCCCTGGTGGTCAGCGTGTGTCAGGGTCTTGTGGATGATCTATGTCTCACCTGGATGCGGCACTTGGCCTCCACCAGCTGCAGTTTGGTCTGGGCCAGCTCCAGCTCCAGGTGACGCAGCTGCTCCTTCAGCCCGTCCTGCTCCTCGTCGGCGGGCTCCGTCAGAGGGTCTCCGCCCCGAGGAGAGCCGGGCTGGAGCGGGTCTGTGGAGGTGAAGAGGACTCTGCAGCGCTCGCAGCCTGAGACTTTACTCTGAAACACAGGGAACAACAGCATGAGCACATGACTTTAGAGCGAGTCTGTTTTATTCTATGAGGCTTATCGTTGCTGCTGTGCTCGTGGTTGGTTGCTCTTGTGGCTGACCAGCACACTTACATTTTAACTTAATATTTGGAGACTTTGACCAGCCAAGAAGAGCAGCATGACCAGTTCAAAGGACCGAGGTTCAGGATGTTGGACTGTGTGGTTTGAGAGGTTTGTTAACCAGCTAGCTCTGAAATGCTACAGACTTTTGACACACATGAAACAGGCTTTTTACATTAAACACGGCAGAAAATGTTTGAGAGGAAACATTTGAAGAGGATGTCCAGTCCCAGGCTTAGAAGAGGCTTTCCTTTTGTCTTCAGCTGCTCCCCCTGGAGGCCGTGATGCTGCAGGACACAGAGGAGGGACTCTTTTGTCCTGAGGGCTGGTCCTCTCCTCAAACACTGACACTGGATCTGTGACTCTACCTGAGACTTTTGTTTGAGCTTTTTCTATTATTTTTGTATTTTCTGCTTAAATACAGTGATATACGTGATATAAGACTCACTGACGTTACTCTGAAATCCCGGTAGTTTAACCTGAGCTGGAGGTCAGAGGTCAGAGGTCAGAGGTCAGAGGTGGAGTCTCTGGTTTATGTTTCTGTGATCCCTGAAACACCCACAGCACTCACCCGCACCACGTCCAGCTCCTCTTTGGTGGCAGCCTGGTGTTTCTCCAGCCGTGTGCTGAGCTGAGAGCAGATCTGAAACAGAAACATGTTTATGAAGGAGAGAGCTGAAACAGACACGTTTTTATGAAGGAGAGAGCTGAAACAGACACGTTTTTATGAAGGAGAGAGAGCTGAAACAGACAGACACGTTTTTGATGGAGGAGAGCTGCTGAAACAGACACGTTTTTATGAAGGAGAGAGCTGAAACAGACACGTTTTTATGAAGGAGAGAGCTGAAACAGACACGTTTTTATGAAGGAGAGAGCTGAAACAGACACATGTTTTTATGAAGGAGAGAGCTGAAACAGACACGTTTTTATGAAGGAGAGAGCTGAAACAGACACATGTTTTATGAAGGAGAGAGCTGAAACAGACACATGTTTTATGAAGGAGAGAGTTTGTGAAACAGAAAAGGAGAGAAGCAAGCCCGCGTGTGTCCGAAGCTTTTTTCTGATGAAGGAGAGAGCTGAAACAGACTGAAGCTCGCGTGTTTCTGAAGCTCGTTTTTCTGAACGTTTTTGAAGCTCGCGTGAAGGAGCTCGCGAGCTCGCGTGTGAAACAGAAGCCCTCCGTGTGTCCGACGTTTTTCCCGAAGCTCGCGAAGCTCGCGTGTTTCCGAGCTCGCGTGTTTCTGAAGCTCGTGTTTTAAGCTGAAGCTCGCGTGTGTTTCTGAAGCTCGCGTGTTTCTGAAGCTCGCGTGTTTGTGAAGCTCGCGTGTTTCTGAAGCTCGCGTGTTTCTGAAGCTCGCGTGTTTCTGAAGCTCGCGTGTTTCCGAAGCTCGCGTGTTTCTGAAGCTCGCGTGTTTCTGAAGCTCGCGTGTTTCTGAAGCTCGCGTGTTTCTGAAGCTCGTGTGTTTCTGAAGCTCGCGTGTTTCTGAAGCTCGTGTGTTTGTGAAGCTCGTGTGTTTCTGAAGCTCGTGTGTGTCTGAAGCTCGTGTGTTTGTGAAGCTCGTGTGTTTCTGAAGCTCGTGTGTTTCTGAAGCTCGCGTGTTTCTGAAGCTCGTGTGTTTCTGAAGCTCGTGTGTTTCTGAAGCTCGCGTGTTTCTGAAGCTCGTGTGTTTCTGAAGCTCGTGTGTTTCTGAAGCTCGTGTGTTTCTGAAGCTCGTGTGTTTCTGAAGCTCGTGTGTTTCTGAAGCTCGTGTGTTTCTGAAGTGTGTGTTTCTGAAGCTCGCGTGTGTCTGAAGCTCGTGTGTTTCTGAAGCTCGTGTGTTTTCTGAAGCTCGTGTGAAGCTCGTGTGTTTCTGAAGCCCGTTGTGAAGCCGTGTGTTTCTGAAGCTCGTGTGTTTCTGTACCTGTTTATATTCTGCGATGATGGCCGTGGTTTTCTTGATCTCAGACTCGGCTTTTTCCAGCTCACGTCTGAACACTTCTTTCAGCTGGAAACAAAACAAACACGAAAAGTAGAAATATGGAACTAAACAGAGAAAACAATGGTTTTTACTAAGTGTACAGCACCACCAGCACCACCTAGCACCACCTGAGACCACCTGAGACCACCTGACACCACCTGAGACCACCTCAGACCACCTGACACCACCTGAGACCACCTGACACCACCTGAGACCACCTGAGACCACCTGACACCACCTGACACCACCTGAGACCACCTGACACCACCTGAGACCACCTGACACCACCTGAGACCACCTGACCTGACCATCTGAGACCACCAGACACCACCTGACACCACCTGAGACCACCTGAGACCACCTGAGACCACCTGACACCACCTGACACCACCTGAGACCACCTGAGACCACCTGAGACCACCACACACCACCTGACGCCACCTGACTTCACCTGAGACCAACTGACACCACCTGACACCAACTGACACCACCTGAGACCACCTGAGACCACCTGAGACCACCTGACACCACCTGACACCACCTGACCAACTGACACCACCTGACACCACCTGACTTCACCTGAGACCACCTGACACCACCTGACTTCACCTGAGACCACCTGACACCACCTGAGACCACCTAAGACCACCTGAGACCACCTGACACCACCAGACCTGTGCAGTGTAGTACTTGTAGTATTCTAGTCTTATGTCACACAGTATTTGTAGTATTGGAGTATTATGTCACACAGTATTTGTACTATTCTAGTATTATGTCACACAGTATTTGCAGTATTCTAGTATTATGTCACACAGTATTTGTAGTATTGTAGTATTATGTCACACAGTATTTGAAGTATCACAGACCTGTGCAGTCTCTTCTTCATGTCGTCTCTTCTCCTCCTCCGTCTCCACCAGCCTCTGTTTTGTGCTCAGCAGCTCTTTGTTCAACACATCCGCCTTGTCCTCCGCCTACAGCACAGGAAGAACAAGTATGAAGTACAAGTATGAAGTACAACAAGTATGAAGTACAAAATGTGGAGTACAACAAGTATGAAGTACAAAATGTGGAGTACAACAAGTATGAAGTACTTCTGTCTTCTCCAAACACAGAAATAATATTATTCACTTCATGGTGAGACACTGTTGTAGCCACAGCTGTCCTGGGGCAGACAGAGGAAAGGCTGCCACCAGGCCCCTCCCACCTCCTCTGTGTGTGTGTGTGTGCATGTGTGTATTTGTACATGTACCTGGTCCAGGTCACTCCTCAGGGTGTGTATTTGTACTTGTGTGTACTTGTGTGTACCTGGTCCAGGGTCACTCCTCAGGGTGTGTATTTGTGTGTACTTGTACATGTGTCCAGGTCACTCCTCAGGGTGTGTATTTGTACTTGTGTGTACTTGTACATGTACCTGGTCCAGGTCACTCCTCAGGGTGTGTATTTGTACTTGTGTGTACTTGTACATGTACCTGGTCCAGGTCACTCCTCAGGGTGTGTATTTGTACTTGGTCCAGTGTTGTACATGTACCTGGTCCAGGTCACTCCTCAGGGTGTGTATTTGTACTTGTGTGTACTTGTACATGTACCTGGTCCAGGTCACTCCTCAGGGTGTGTATTTGTACTTGTGTGTACTTGTACATGTACCTGGTCCAGGTCACTCCTCAGGGTGTGTATTTGTACTTGTGTGTACTTGTACATGTACCTGGTCCTGTACATGTACCTGTGTACCATGGGTCCAGGTCACTCCTCAGGGTGTGTATTTGTACTTGTGTGTACTTGTACATGTACCTGGTCCAGGTCACTCCTCAGGGTGTGTATTTGTACTTGTGTGTACTTGTACATGTACCTGGTCCAGGTCACTCCTCAGGGCGATCTTGCTGGTCACCAGTTCGTGGGCGAGGTCGTCGTTCTCCTGCTCCAGCCTCATACTGGCCTCCTGCAGACGCCGGTTCTCCCTCTGGAACAAACAGACACGGGGACAGTGATGGAGGGACTCACACTTCTGCTGCTCCTCATTTTAAAAGGCTCATGTTCTGTTCATGTCTTTATCTCAGGTCTGAGGAGAACATTCTGGTGCAGCTTAAAACCATCCACAAAAAAACAAAAAAAACAAAAAAACAAGCACAAAACAGGAGATAGATACAAATAAAAGAAACATAATGTACTGTCCTCAGGTCAAGAGCAGATCAGATTAAACAGTGACACGTCTGAGAGTTCATAAGGAGAAAAAGAGATAGAGGAGACATGATTTTTATTTAATTATTTTGAGGGTTTTTGTTTTTTTTTAGTTATTTTGAGTTTCTTCTTTTTTTTTTTTTCTTTTGAATTTATTTTATTTTACTTTTGTGTGTTTTTTTTGTTTTTAGTTTTATTTAGGTTTTTTTTTTTAGTTTTTTTTTTTTTTTTTTTTTTTTTTTTTTTTTTATTTTATTTTATTTAAGTTTTTTTTCTTTTTTATTATTTTGAGTTTATTTTGATTGTTGTTGTTTTTTGCAATTTTGAGGGGATTTTTTGTGGGTTTTTTTGTGTTTTTTGGTTATTTTGAATTTATTTTGAGGTGTTTTTTTTTTTTTTTTTTTTTTTTTGTCTTTTGAAAAACCGTCACCCCTCTCTGTGTAACTGCTGCTGTGAGACTCAGTTTGGTCTTAAATGTTCTGGTCTCATTTTGGTCTTAAATGTCTCCACGACATGTTAAAAACTGAGGATATGTTGTTTATTTTAAACCCGGTTTAGTCCAGATTTATTTATATTTCAGATGATCATCCCAATATTCTAAGGCTGGAATATGTAAAAATGTCTATGCATGAGTCTCAGAATAATAAACCATTTGAACCGTTGCCATAGTGATTAATAATTTAAACCTGGATATAATATTTTTTGAATGGGGAAAAAAGTCCTCAAACATGAACAGTTACAGCAGGATAATGAAAAAAATGAAATAAAATCTCTTTTGTCGGCTCCTCGTGCTTTAAGTCGTCCTCACGTCTCTAATGTGAACTGCTGCTGTGTCTCATGACTCCTGTCCCCGACTCCCGACACGTGACGACAATGTCCACGCACACCGTTGTCATGGTTACAGCCAGTCACATGATTCACCTAATTCAATTTGGGTTTGAGCTTCATGTTTAAAGGCGACACTTTGAGAGGATTTTTTTT
The DNA here is from genome assembly GCA_019594935.1 of Periophthalmus modestus. Lineage (NCBI taxonomy): Eukaryota > Metazoa > Chordata > Actinopteri > Gobiiformes > Gobiidae > Periophthalmus > Periophthalmus modestus. The sequence goes on along the minus strand of JAIEZT010000007.1, from coordinate 33,210,376 downwards.
TGTCTTAAATGGCAACAATCCTAAACTCCAAATAGTTTGAACTGAGCTGGAGACAACAACATGACTATGGTTTAAAACGGGGAACAGATCATAAACTGTGGATGTAAATGGACATAGCTAAGCTCCGCCTCCATCGACTCTGGCTCCAATTCACTTTCTATTGAAAAATCCGTCACCCTCTCTCTCGTCTCTGCTGCTGTCAGACTCATTTTGGTCTTAAATGTTCGTATTAACCCTCTACATGATCCTGGGGTTTTTATTTCACTATTGTGTCTGTAAATCAACATATGAAAATTAATAACAGACACATCAGGTCCTTCTGTCCCCGACGTCGCTCCTGTTAGCGTTAGCAACAGGTTTGATTGACAGTGTTGCTAAGCGCTCGCTCCCTGTTAAACCTAATCCTTGAATGTTTAGCTTTTTTTGCAATTTTACAGCTTCAATACTGTTGTCCAAATGTATTTAAAATCCGTCCAGTTTTAAACACAGCAGAGGAACCGAATGCGATGGAGATTCACTAAAAACTCTCACTTACAGATGTTCGTTACGATCACACTGACAAGCGCATTTTTTTTTTTTCCGTCACAGTGGCAATTTTAATACTCAGATTTGACTTGTGGGGAATTTGTCGTGTTTTTTCACATTTTCGAATTTATTGACAGTTGTTTTTTTTTTTTTTTTTGAATTTTATATTTTTTTTTTATTGTGGGTTTTTTGTTTTTTGGTTAAAAATGAATAATATTTGCAGTTGTAATTTAGCACCCGCTACACATTATTATGCACTTTAACAGAGGCAATCACGCTGGGGGTGTACTGCATATATTTCAATGGTGGAATGTTATACAGCAGAGGCTCATGGGGGCTGCATATATTTCGAGCAAATGTTCAGCAGTTTCTAAAGATTGTCTGAAAACTCAAGAAAAAACATAAAAATTGATTTGAACAGCACATTTCAGGAGCCTGTGATCAACACGAGCGTTCATGGTCCTGTTTAAGATTAAGTAAGTTAGATTTTTTATTTTTTTGAGTGACTAACTGAAAAACTGTTGGCTAACGCTAGCTAACGTGTGACTGTAACGTTATTTGAGAGGGTCTTGTTTAACAGCACAAACCAGCTCACCTGTTGTAGCTCCAGTTCAGTCAGTTCTTTATGGTCAGACTGTGTTAAAATAACTCAGATTAAAGTCGTAACAAGCGTCAGACAGGGCAGTGCCTCCAGATAGCGTCACACACCCAGGGAACGTCGACGACATCGCTGCAAAGTATCAATATTCACATTCTACTGAAGCTAAACTATGAGACTCAAATAAAACATAACATCTCGTTTAAAAGACAGTTTGTCGTGACTGTGGAGTTTTGCCTCGATAAACAACCAACAAACGCTTCAAATCTGTAAAATAATCGCTCCATCTGTGACTTTTAGTGTTTAAAACCGACTCTACGCAGAATTCTCTTCACCCACTTTGACCTGTACATATTTATTTTTGTACTGAACAGATATTTTAAGGCAAACTTACAACAAAACCTAAACTATTCTTTCTCAACTGGCAAAAAGAAGCAAAAACTGTTTAAATAGGAGCAGTGTTAGCTTACCGCTGTGTTAGCTTACCCTGTGCTGCGACGAGCCACAACAATGAGTTCATACAGACACCAGGCTAACGGGACAACGCTAACAGGCTAACTCGTGACCTGGACGCATGTTTCCGGCCTCTGTCCCACACTTCCTGAGCTCTGGAGTTTACACAGTCTGAGTCTCTGCTGCTACGACACGGTTCAGTCAGACCAATGTTTGTGCTTTTTACACGACAGAAGAAGAAATATACTTTTATTTGTTTGTATTTGTTTTAATGTTAATGTTCTCACTGGTTAGAATACTAATAATAATGTCTGTTTTTTCTTTTCTTAAGTAATGTCCTGTGTTACATGGTTAAAAGTTTGGAGACACTTTTTCATGTATTTTTCTGATGATTCACACTGTAGATTCTCACTGAAGGCATCGAATTATGAACAGACACATATGGAGCAAAGCAACTTAAAGTAACTTAAAACTAATCTCAGAAAAAAAAAAAAAAAAAAAAAAAGGCCTTTGCTCTGAGCCCTGTTTTGCACATGTTACATTTCTACATCAGACATGAGCAAACTACGGCCCTGGGGCCACACACGGCCCGTTGGGTTTATTAACCCGGCCGGCCGAATGTGACCAAATTATTTTAAAATAGGTAAAAGTGAATCTTGTACAATTTATCTTTCCCCTGTAATGCCAGTGTTTCCCCAAAAGATGGTGCACTTCAGCTACATCAACCTTGTTCACGTGTGTTACTCTTATTCTCTCAGCCCTTCTAAAAAATGAGCTCATTAAAGAGAAGAAAAGTGAACAGTGAGCGCCGAGTGTTTAATTCAGAGTGAGTATTTTTTCACTGAAGTCCGATCAAAGGCTGTTTGCCTGATATGACAAGAAACTGTCGCGTTTTTTTAAGTGTAAAATATCAGCCGTCACTTTGCTACGAGGCGCTACGCTAGCAAGTAGGTAACACAGGAACGCGCGGCTACACGATGCTCCAACACGATGCTCCAACACGATGCTCCAACACGACACTCAAGCACAACTCTCCAACATGACGCCCCGACACAACGCTCCAACACGACGCTCCAACAGGACGTCCAACACGACGTCCAACACAACCCCCCCACACGACGCTCCAACACGACGCCCAACACGACGTCCCAACACGACGTCCAACACAACCCCCCCACACGACGCTCCAACACGACGCTCCAACACGACGCTCCAACATGACGCCCCGACAACGCGCCCAACATGACGCTCCAACAGGACGTCCAACACGACACCCCACACTCAACGCTCCAACATGACGGCCCAACACGACCCCCCAACACGACGCTCCAACACACGACGCCCAACACGACGTCCCAACACGACGCTCAAGCACAACCCCCCCACACGACGCCCCGACACGACGCCCCGACACGACGCCCCGACACGACGCCCCGACACGACGCCCCGACACGACGCTCCCACACGACGCTCCCAACACAACGCTCAAAACAACTCTCCAACACGACGCTCCGACACAACGCTCCTACACGACGCTCAAGTGACAGATTTTTCACTTTCATCAGAGACGTCCTACTTCTAAAGGCTTTTAAACAAAACTAATATTAGAACAACTAAAACAGCTGCAGCCTAGAATAGACGTCTTAAAGGGGAGGGCAAGACTAAAATAGCTGTACCTAAGAATAGACGTCTTAAAGGGGAGGGGACAGACTTGGTTTTGTCATGTGGTTGTAGAGATCAGGAGGAAACAGGGTCTAGAGGTTTGTACATGACGGTTCACATCAAATTTGGGATCTATAAAAAGACGAGGTGATGTGGGACGAGGCAAACGCTGAGATTTTTGGTGGTACAACAGTTCTAAGTTTGGTCTTTGTGCCGGTCTCACTCGGAGACCTACCACTGCCAGGTTTGGAGCTACAACTCAAAACTTTCGTGAGTGGTCACCTGGCTTTAAACACAGGCTTTACTGTTTTTTAATAGATACTTTTGGAATTACAAATGGAAATGTCACTTCTCACATCGTGGTCGGTTTTTGGTGAGGAACAAAACATGGACCAATAGGAAACAAAGAGTTTCACCTGGTATCTGTGGATGGGGTCCTCCTGCTGGAGCTGGTTCTCCCTCAGGCTCTGGTACTCCTTCTCAAACTTCTTCAGCTTCTTAGTGGGAACCTGCACAAAGTAAAGAAGGAGTTTACGTTTGGACAGAATCTCAAATAATCAGATAGTAATAAAATAAGCTTGATTCTAAATAGTAATTTGTTTAGTTTTAGTCCTGCTGGTGCCCACAGTCAGGACTTAGCACGGACTAAACCAGGACTAAACCAGGACTACACCAGGACTACACAAGGACTAAACCAGGACTAAACCAGGACTACACCAGGACTACACAAGGACTAAACCAGGACTAAACCAGGACTACACCAGGACTACACAAGGACTAAACCAGGACTAAACCAGGACTAAACCAAGACTACACCAGGACTACACAAGGACTAAACCAGGACTAAACCAAGACTACACCAGGACTACACAAGGACTAAACCAGGACTAAACCAAGACTACACCAGGACTAAACCAGGACTAAACCAAGACTAGACCAGGACTAAACATGATCTAAACCAGGACTAAATCAGGACTCAACCAGGACTAAACTCGGACTAAACCAGGACTAAACCAGGACTAAACTAGGACTAAACCAGGACTAATCCAGGACTAAACATGATCTAAACCAGGACTAAACCAGGACTCAACCAGGACTCAACCAGGACTAAACTCAGACTAAACCAGGACTAAACCAGGTCTAAACATGGTGGAGTCAGTTCCAGTTTTCTGCAGGTAAAACCTGGAACATTTCTCTTGAAGATGTGAGGCCTCCTTTTGTCTTTGTATTTTTGAGGCGGTAGCACGAGCAGAGGTTTATTTCAAAGTGTTTTATTCATAATCAGGATCCACAGGGAGATAAACAGCTTTGTCCTGTCGTCTGTGTCCACTTGACCCGTCCATGTCCACAGTTGTTCTTCCCAGCTTTTGCAATGCATTGTGGGACATTTTGAGTGCACTACTTTTTTGACTGTAGGGAAACACTGGATATATTTGGACCCCACTAAAAATGGCGTGACCCTTAAGTAGCGCCCCCAGTAGGGAGTAGTGTGGACACACCCACAGAGACACAGTTTTGAGAGCTTTGGCCACGCCCCCTTCTTGGTCGACCAATCGATCGGCAGAACATGTCGACTGCAGCCCTAATAAAATCATATTATTCCTTCTCACGATAATAATCACTAAAATGTAACGTTCTGCACTTATCTCTAAAATATTCAGCAGTATTTGATATTTAAGGATCCACTTCGCTCTTTCCTCTTCATATTTAGGTCAGACGACACACAGATAACAATCCCCTGTCCCCTGTGCAGAGTTACCGTGGCGACCTGCTGCGGCTGGGTCACATGATCTCCCACTGGGTCACATGACCTCCCACTGGGTCACATGATCTCCCACTGGGTCACATGACCTCCCACTGGGTCCGCCCTCTGCCTCTGTGATTATTTAAATGTTCTTAAAGCTTTGGTGATGCCCAGAGTTTTACAGCACGAAAGAAATGTACAAAATGGAGCAGAAAAGAGGAAAAGGAAGCACACGACATCTCAGAAATATTTAGTCTAAACCAGACTGAACCAGGACTAAACCAGGACTAAACCAGGTCTAAACCAGGACTAAACCAGGACTAAACCAGACTAAACCAGGACTAAACCAGGTCTAAACCAGGGACTAAACCAGGTCTAAACCAGGTCTAAACCAGGTCTAAACCAGGACTAAACCAGGGACTAAACCAGGTCTAAACCAGGTCTAAACCAGGACTAAACCAGGTCTAAACCAGGACTAAACCAGGACTAAAAAACCAGGTCTAAACCAGGACTAAACTAACCCAGGTCTAAACCAGGACTAAACCAGGTCTAAACCAGGTCTAAACCAGGTCTAAACCAGGTCTAAACCAGGACTAAACCAGGTCTAAACCAGGTCTACCTCAGGTCTAAACAGGACTAATCTTTGCATAAACAAATGAAACACTCCACTTCTGTTTGTGACGAGGAAACATTTGAATAAAGATCAGAGAACAGAGTAAAATGTTTAACTCCTCTGAAACACAGACACGTTTAACCTCCCACCTGAGTGAGTGACAGCTGGATTTAACCAATCACAGTGACCCGTGAAGTCTCAGAAAAGCAGATGACTTCAAAAAAATGGTGATAACATTTTATAACTTCACCCAGGGCCAAATATGTTGTATTAAAGTAACAGCCCGAGTTCATATTTAAAGGTACAGTACACCCCACTGTTCAAACACATGCAGCTTTTCTATTGGCTGTAGCCCGACCTCTGACCTCAAACACGTCCTCACAGTCCTCCCCTCCCTCTCCCTCTCCGCCTGGACACTGGTGGTGAAGAGGAGGAGATGGAGAGGCTGAGGAGGCTGGTTTATCTGCTGCTGCTCAAGATTTAACTACGGAAATAACACAAGTATTAGACAAATTCAGAAAAAAGACTCAATCTTTAAAGAGTTTTCTACTTCTGTTGGGTGTTGGTTTCACTTTTTGATGCTCTGAGTCTCTCCTCTCTCTTTGCTCTCTGTCGCTCCATGGGTGATGTGGGCTTGTGGGCGGAGCCTCGTACAGCGCCGTGTGTCTGTTCAGTTTTAAACTCGGTGCGTTCGCTCTTTTGATTCTCTCGGTTTACACACTCGTCGCTCACACTTGTTTTGTTCAAGTGTGAAGCTCGTTACTCATTCTACCTCCACCCTCTAAAACACCTCCACCCTCTAAAACACACAAGATCAGAGTGAAGGAGCGATAAACAGAGAGAGAGGAGGAGGAGAGAGGGGAGGGAAAGAGAGAGGAGGAGAGACTTCTACTTCTACTCCTCCACAGGCCACAGGAAAATGTGACTTTAATCACCCTGGAAACAACAAAGAGAAACAGAGATAAGAGAGGAGAGAGAAAGGGAGGTTCGTAAAAAGGAGGAAAAGAGAAAAACCAGGAAAACCATTGATGAGACTCAGGAGGAGGAACCAGGAAGAGAAAGGAGTAGGGGAAAAACCAGGGAGGGGGATGAAGGAGGGAGAAGAGGGAGGGGAGGAGGGAGAGGAAGGGAAAAGAGAAAAAAAGAGAAGGAGAGAAAAACGAAAAAGAGGAAAGGATAGACAAGAAAAAAAGGGAGAAAGGGGAGGAGGAAAAGAGGGAGAAGAGAGAGGGGAAAAAGAGAAAGAGAGGGGAGAGAGAAAAAGAGAGAGGAAAGAGAAGAGAGGAAAGGAAGAAAAGAAAAAAAGAGAAGAAAGAGGAGAAGAGAGAGAGAAAGAAGAGAAAAGAGAAGAGAGAAGAAAAGATTGAAGGAGAAGAAGAGAAGAAAGGAAGAACTAGAAAAAGAAGAGAGAAAAGAAAAAGAAAGAGAAAAGGAAGAAAGAAAAGAGGAGGAAGAAAGAAGAGGAGAAAAGAAAAAAGAAAAAGGAAAGAAAAAGAAAAAAGGAAAGAAAGAAGAGAAAGAACAAAAGAAGAGGAGAAGAGTGAGAAAAAAAAGAGAGAAAAAAGAAGAAACAGAAGAGGAGAAAGAAAAAAAGAGAAGAAGAAAGAAAGAAAGAAAAAAAAAAAAAAGCATGAGGGAACAAGAGAGAGGAAAAAGGGAGAAAGAGAAGGGAAAAAAGAAGAAAGAAAAAAAAAGAGAAGAAAGAAAGGGAGGGAGGGAGAAGAGAGAAAAGAAGAAAAAAAAGAAGAAGAAGAGAAGGGAGAGGAAAGAAAAAGAAAAAGGAAAAGAGGGAAGGGAAAGGAGAGAAGGGGAAAGAAGGGAGGAGGAAGAAGGAAAAAAGAAAAGAAAGGAAAGAGGAAAGAGAAGGAGAGGAAGAGAGAAAGAAAAGAGGAACCCGAAGAAAAAGAGGAGAAGAGGCGAGGGAAAGAAAAGAAAGAAGAAGAAGGGAAAAAAAAGAAGAGGAGGAAAGAGAAAAGAAAGGAGAGGGAGAAAGAAGGGAAAGGAGAGGAAGAGGAAAGGAAGAGAGAAGAAGAGAGAGAGAAAAAAAGAGAAGAGAGGAGAGAGGAGAGAAAAAAGAGGAGGAAAGAGAGAAGAGAGGAGGAGAGGGAGAGGAAAAAGAGAGAGAAGAGAGGGAGAAGGAGAGAGAGGGAGAAGAGGAAGAGGAGAGAGAGAGAAGGAAGAGAAAAGGAGAAGGAAGAGAGAGGAAAAGAAGAGAAGGAAGAAGGAAGAAAGAGAGAAAGAGAAAAGAAAGAGAAGAGAAGAGGGAGGGAGGATGGAGAGAAAGAGAGGAGGAGACTCAGAAAAGGAAGAAAGAGAGACTCAGAGTCAGAAAGAGACTCAGAGTCAGAGTATGGAGAGTCAGAGTCAGAGTCCAGAGTCAGAGTCAGAGTCAGAGTCAGACTCAGAGTCAGAATCTCAGAGTCAGACTCAGAGTCAGAGAGTCCAGAGTCAGGACCTCAGGGAGAGAAGAGGGAGGATCATAAAATCAGATCAGTGTTAATGACGCCTCTGTTTTTATCTAAAAAAAAAAAACGTCACCAGTTTTCTGACCTGATTCTAAAGTCTCATATTTGGTCTGTGCTGCGTCTGATAAAAACTGATAAAACTCACTCTCATATTTAGCTTTAAAATCCACAGAGGCTCAGAAAAGTGTCTAAAGCACAAAGAGCCGAGATTTACCTCAGTCAAAACGATTCAAGACTCACAGGAAGTGACCTGTCCCACACGCAAAAGAACGAGAGAGAGGAGGAGAAGAAGGGAGGAGGGAGAGGAGGAGAGGGAAGAGGAGGAGGGAGGAGGAGGAGAGGAGGAGAGAGGGAGAGGAGGGAGGAGGAGAGAGGAGGAGAGGAAGAGGGAGGAGAGAAGAGGAGAGGAGAAAGAGAGGAGGAGAAGAGGGAGGGAGAGAGGGAGGAGAGGAGAGAGAGAGGAAGGGAGGAGGAAAGGGAAGAGAGAGGGAGGAGGGAGGGAGGAGGAGGGAGGGAAGGAGGAGAGGAGGAGAAAAGAAAGAGGAGAGAAAGAAGAGAGAGGAGGAGAGGGAAAGCGGAAGAAGGAGAAAAGAGAGGAGAAAGGGGGGAGGAAGGAGGGGGGGTGAGGAAGAGAAAAGAGAGAAAAGAAAGGAAATGAGGAAGGAAGGAGGGAAACTCAAGAAGGGAGGAGAGGAGAGGGAGAGGAGGGAGAGAGGAGGGGAAGAAAGGGGAAGGAGGAAGGAAAGGAAAGAGGGAGGAAAGAGAGGAAGAGAAAAGGGGAGAAAAGAGGGAGGGGAAGAGGGAAAAAAGTGAAAATAAGAGAAGAGGAAAGGGAGAGGAAGGAGAAGAGGGGGCAGGAGAAGAGGGAAAGGAGAAGGAGAGAAGAGAAAGGAGAGAAAAAAGAAAGAAAAAGGGAGAGAGAGAACAGGGGGAGGAGGAGAAAGAGAAGAGAGAGAAAAGAAAAAAAGGGGGGAAAGAAAAAGGGAAGAGAAGGAAGGAGAAAAAGGGGGAAGGGGGGAAGAAGAAGAAGAAAGAGAAAGGGGGAAAAAAGAGAAAAGGGAGGAAAGGGGGAGGGAAGGAGGGAGGGGAAGGGAAGAAGAAGAAGAAAAAGGAAGGAGGGGAGAGGAAAGAGAGGAGAGAGAGGAGGAGAGAGAAAAAGAAGAGAAAAGAAAAAAGAGGAAAAAAAAAGAAAGAGGGAGAAGAGAGAGGGAGGGAGGGTGAGAGAGAGAAACAAAGAGAAGGGGGAGAGACCCAGTGGGAGAGAAGTAGAGAGCTGGAAGAGAGGAAGGGAGGGTGAAAGACAGAGAGGAGACAGAAAGGAGGAGAGAAAGAGAGAGGAAGAGAGAGAGGAGAGAGGAAGAGACAGAGAGAGGAGAGAGGAAGAGAAGAGAAGAGACAGAGAGAGGAGAGAGAGAGAGAAGAGGAAGAGAGAGAGAGAGGAGAGAGGAAGAGAGAGAGAAGGAGAGAGGAAGAGAGAGAGAACGGAGAGAGAGAGAGAGAGAGAGAGAGAGACAGAGAGAGAGAGAGATAAGAGAGACAGAGAGAGGAGAGAAGAGAGAGAGGAGAGAGACAGAGAGGAGAGAGAGGTGAGTGAAAAGGCTCCGTCCTGTCGGAGGTACTGATCTTTAACACTCTGGTTCATGAGGCACAACAGGTTTGAATATTTAAATCTGTCTAAAGTAGGTCACGAAATCCAATTATAAACATGAGACAGAATCAGACAAAGACTCAGATTCATCTAATTCAATCAAACAGGAAACAGATTTACAACAGCAGCAGCAACGTTCAGACACGACGAGCTTCTCACTAAAGAACCAAAGAACAGAAAGACTAAAGAATGAAAGAACAGAAAGAACAGAAAGACTAAAGAACAGAAAGAACAGAAAGAACAGAAAGAACAGAAAGACTAAAGAACGAAAGAACCGAAAGAACAGAAAGACTAAAGAACAGAAAGACTAAAGAACGAAAGAACATAAAGACTAAAGAAGATAAAGACTGTACATTATCTCCAGCAGGATACAGTCACTTTCACATTAACATCAAACATGACTCTGTTCAATTATAAAAGAGATGGAGATAAATGTTGTATTAACTCTCGACATGATCCTTTTATTTCACTTTTGTGTCTGTAAATCGACATATGAACATTAATAACAGACAGATCAGGTCCTTCTTTCCCCGAGGTCGATCCTTTTAGCGTTAGCAACAGGTTTGATTGACAGCTCCCTGTGAGCAGGACGTTACCTTCAACATCCTCGCTCTGGATTGGCTCTTTTGTTGCTATGATATACACAGTAAGAACTCTGCTCCAAATTCTCCCTGTAGCTGCTCCCCCTGCTGCGCTGAGCTCACTTATGGTGCGTTTACACCGGGGCGTCAGAGGCGTCAGGGGCAGACGTCTGTGGATGTGCGTTTTGGCCGCTCTGCGGTGCGTCTTCAAGCGTCAGAACGGCGCGAATTTGGCGTTCACACGGCGCATCTTGAGTGTCCAAAAGTTGAAAAAGCTGAACTTTTTTGTGCTCAACGCAGCGTCAACCGATCAGAGACAACGCTCCAGTGACAAAGAGACGTCATTATCCAGAACAAGAAAGAATCAGCCACAAACTACAGGCAACTTCATTATGCTGAGCCCACCGGCTAGCATAAAGGTTAGCATGAAGGTTAGCATGAAGGTTAGCATAAAGGCTAATATAAAGGCTAGTATAAAGGTTAGCATAAAGGCTAGCATAAAGGCTAATATAAGGGCCATTAGTCCATTATTTATACAGATAATAACCACAAAACAACCTCCTCTCAGTCACAGGTCACATGGGTGAAGTGTCTTGCCCAAGAGCACGAAAACAATACACAATGAAAACACTGGAGATGGTTTCATCAGCCTGACTCACACGATCACATCTGTGCACAGATCAGAACTGGGACTAAACCTGGACTAGAACAGGACTAGACCAGGACTAGATCAGGACTAAACCTGGACTAGAACAGGACTAGAACAGGACTAAACCTGGACTAGAACAGGACTAGATCGGGACTAAAACGGGACTAGAACAGGACTAAACCTGGACAAGATCAGGACTAGAGGAACCACACACACACACACACACACACACACACACACACACACACACACACACAGTACAGAGTAACAGTACTCTTACTCGAGTAAAAGTCGTGTTCCTCTGAGTCTAAAGTGAAGTTTTCTGTGATAATATGAAACGATCTGAACGTTTGTTTCTTCAGCTGCTTCAGTTTTGATTCAGTTTGTCTCTTTTTCGTGTCTGAAAACACCACACGAGTTTTGTCCTTCACGTCACATCGACCTCCGGTTCTAAATCAGACGTTACTCGAGTATCACACGTTACTCGAGTATCACACGTTACTCGAGTACACACTGACACAACTTCTTAAACGTCCTCTGCTCCTGAGGCTCAAACTCTGTCGGCTTCAGCCTCGGATCAAACAGAGAAAATGTGACACAGTGACACACCTACCGCTGGTCTGAGGCCGCGCACAGGTTTAGAGCTGCCCACGCGACAGGCCAGCGCCTCCTCCTCCTCCAGGGGGCGCTCCACCATGTGAGCGTCGTACGCCACCGCGATGGACACTTCCTGCATCATGTTTACTCTCTGCCCGCGATAAGAGAGAGAGAGAGAGAGAAGGAGGGAGGGAAGGAGAGAGAGAGAGAGAGAGGAGGAAGAGCGCTCTCCTCTCTTATGAGCCCAGAGGAGCGACGGGAGGGTTTAAGAGTGTGTGATAAGCCACGCCTCCTGCTACCTCTGTCTAAAAACAGAGGGAGAGAGAGAGAAAGAGAGAGGGAGGAGAGGAGAGGCGAGAGAGAGAGAGGAGAGGAGAGAGGAGGAGGAGACAGGTCGGCTCTCTCTCCTCCTTTTACGAGTCGAGTGAAGGGACAGGAGAGTTTAAGAGTGTGTGACAAGCCACGCCTCCTGCTACCTCTGTCTAAAAAAACAGAGGGAGAGAGAGGAAGAAAGAGAGAGGGAGGAGAGGAGAGAGAGAGGGAGAGAAAGAGGAAAGGAGGAAGACTGCTCTCCTTTCTTACGAGTCGAGTGGAGGGACAGGAGGGTTGAAAAGTCCTTGAAAAGTCACGCCTCCAGGGAGAGAGAAGGAGAGAGTGAAAGTGAGAAAGGAGAGATAGGGGACAGAAGAGGGAGAAAGTGAAGAAAGAGAGATAAAGAGAGAGAGAGAGAGAGGAAGGGAAAGAGGAAAGGGAGAAAGAGAGAGAGAGGCAGAGAAAAAGAGGGGAGGAAAAGAGGGAGAGTGAAGGAGGTAGAGGGAAAGAAGAAGTAGAAGAAGAGAGGCGGGGGGGGGAAGAGGAGGGAAGAGAGAGTGAGGGGAGAGGGGAGAGAGAAAGAGAGGAGGGAAGGAAAGGAGACAAGAGGGAGAGAGAGGAGAGAAGAAAGAAGGAAGGAGGGAAAAAAGAGACAGGTAGGAAAGAAAGGGAGGGAGAGAAGGTGAGAGACAGAGAGATAGAGACAGAACCAGAGCAGAGAGAGGGAGGAGAGAGAAGTAGGGAATTAGAAGAGAGAGGGATGGAGGGAGGGTGAGAGACAAGAAGGAGAGTGAGAGAGAAAGAGAATACGAGAGAGAGAGGATGAGAGAGAGGAGAGACCCAGTGGGAGAAAAAAGTAGAGAGATAAAAGAGAGAAGGAGCCAGGGAGGAGATAGAAAGAGAAAGAGAGTGAGTGAGACAGAGAGGGATAGAAAGAGAAAGAGAGAGAGAGAGACAGACAATGAGAGAGGAAGAGAGAATGAGAGAGGAGAGAAGAAGGAGAGAAGAAGGAGAGAAGAAGGAAAGAAGAAGGAGAGAAGGGAGGGAGCACAAAGCACTCGTTTGTTCGGTGAGTCCGGAGGAGGAGGAGGGAGTTTCTGTTTGGAGGAGAATCGGGTGAAATCTAATATTTTGAAAGTAGAAAAGTTTTATAAATTTAACGAACAAAACACAAAACGAAAATGAGAATATTTCAAACACGACGCAGAGACTAAAGTCGAGTCACACGACAGATCAGACTCGCTCCAGCGCTGCAACAACATTAAATTTAGGTCGTTTTAAGTTTATTATTTAACTTCCTGGTTGGACGGGGGCAGACGTGACATAACCAGAGGTAATTCCTAACTGTTACCTAGCAACCGTAATGTAATAATGTGAGGCCCAAAACTGGTCGAAATTACACAACAGATTATGATCAAGACCAAGAAACAGAAAATACAACATGTTTATTCTGTTAAATGAAGGTTTAATCCGACAGGTTTTTATACTTTTCCTTTTTACGATGTATAAGCAGCTTGTCCCTGATTGGCTAATCCTCCTGTCAATCACGCCTCATCTGAACCACACCCACAGAATCAAACCAGGTCTAAACCAGGACTGAACCAGGACTAAACCAGGGCTAAACCAGGACTAAACCAGGGCTAAACCAGGGCTAAACCAGGACTAAACCAGGACTAAACCAGGACTAAACCAGGACTAAACCAGGGCTAAACCAGGGCTAAATCAGGACTAAACCAGGACTAAACCAGGGCTAAACCAGGACTGAACCAGGACTGAACCAGGACTAAACCAGGGCTAAACCAGGGCTAAACCAGGACTGAACCAGGACTAAACCAGGACTAAACCAGGGCTAAACCAGGACTGAACCAGGACTAAACCAGGACTAAACCAGGGCTAAACCCAGGACTAAACCAGGGCTAAACCAGGACTGAAACCAGGACTAAACCAGGACTAAACCAGGGCTAAACCAGGGCTAAACCAGGACTAAACCAGGTCTAAACCAGGACTTTGACCATGTTTAAATCCAGGCTCAGTTCTGTTTCGCTGCTTGTTTATTCTGGACTTTTCTCCTTTAATGTTGATTTCATGATGATATTTTTCTGATTTGTTATATTGTGATTTTAACGTCTTTCTTAACTGATGTAAAACTATGATAAATGTTCAGCTCAGGAATTATCCACCAAACCGAGTCAGAATCACAAAATCACAAAATCACAGAGCTGACAAACACTTTAAACACACTTTAAACATGCGCAGCAGGCCCCGCCCACACTCGTCCTCCGTTGTCTCTCGCTCTGAAGCTGCTCGTCTGTTTGAGGCTTGAAGCGTCATTTAGGAAGGAAGTCTTCATCAACCACAGAGGAACGATGCTATCTCATAGTAACCGTTAAAGAGGGAGGAGGAAACACGCTGCACGAGTAAAACCAGAAAAGAATATTCCACTAAAGAGAAAAACGACAGAAAAACTGACTAAATGAACGAGGTTTATGTTTTAAAGGTCCCAGATTACACAAAATTGACTCTTATAATGGTGTTACCTCCTCAAAAACAGACCTGGAGTTGTGCATCTCTAAAGCTCAAAATGCTCTGTTCCACCTTGTGATGTCATGAAGTGGTAGTTTGCAAGCTCACATCTTTTCACATTTGGTTTAGTGGCGATCAGCAGTTCCAGAGCTGAAATGATCCAAATGATTCGAGAAATGAAGGTGCGTGGGGTTTAAAAACATAACGGAGCACTTCCTGTATCCCCACATGATGACATCACAAGGTGGAACAGAGTGTTTTCAGTTTGAGAGAAGAACTCAGCCTAAATCTGCAGTTTTTTTTGAGTGAATGAAACAAAAAAAAGCCACAACTCCAGGTCTGTTTGTGACGAGGAAACGAGATTAAAACAGAGGAACATGGACCTTCAAAAGTGAGACTGAAAATAAGACTGAAATCTGAAGCGATGAACTAACACAAGAATCTCATGTTTGTAGAGTCTAAACTACAGGGTTAGCAGCTTTGTCGGTTGGTTTTCAATTAAGAAATCAGTCTTTGTGATGTGGTAACTCCCTGAGCCTTTCTGTGAGGGGTTTGCATGTTCTCCCCGTGTGTCTGTGTCATCAGCACACACAAAAACACCAAGATTTTACACCAAAAACATGTAAAAAGGACATTTATGTTCAAATCTACAAAAGGATCTGCACTCCAAATATCAGCCATTTTGTAAAACGACCTCCTGGACAATAACAGTAACCCTCACGAGACCCCGCCCCCTCCACGCACCCCTCTGTAACATTTAACCACCTGACAACAGCACGGTCGCCACGGCAACCAGCTCCTCCCACTGCTCAGAGACGACAACAGCAGCAGCAGGAGCAGACGCCCGGAGTAACTGTGTGAGCCGCTGTTTATGATCCAAGACCCAAGAGAAGAGACAGATGAGCAAACAACTACACGTCCCTGCGTCAGATGCCCTCCCCGTGTCTCCCTGAGGTGTTATTCTGTGTAAAAGCTGCTAAACCTGTAGCTTTAATCTGTGCAAACATGTTCTGAAATGCATGAGATTCTTTATTTTATTATTTTCGAAACAATTTAATGTTGAAAAATGAAATAAATCTAGTTTTTGGTTATACAGCGTGGCCCAAAAGTCACTGACAGGTGAAAAAAATCTATAACTCTTTTGTTTCTAATTATTTTTATTTTATTTTTTCAGAGCATTTAGAACGACTCTTCCGACATTAATCTGAGCAAATCCAGCACCGAGGAACGAACCCTCATTGTACAGTGGTACTTTGAGTCACACGGGTCAAACTCACAAACCCAGCAGTGTTACCGTCGGCATTTTAATACCAGAGATGCCCCGAGTGTAAATGCCATTAAAGGAATAATAAGTGTTTTTCACAGACAGGGGGCAGTATGTGATCTCCACAGACCTGACTAGTCCTGATTTCATCTTAAAGAAAAGGTGTTTGTGAATAAACCTCAGACAATAAACGACTTAAAACATAATATCCAGGATCAAATACGAGCCATAAACCCGGAAATGCTTTAAATGTTCTGTAAAGTGTGTTGGATCAGGCTGTTCAAAGCAAGTGAACAATTATAACCGTATGTATTGCCAAAAATCTGGGAAGGTTCAGTTTATCTCCTGCTAAAATTTGGTGAGTATAACTTAAGAATTAAAGGAGCTACTGAAGATTTAAAAGTGTCAGTGACTTTTGGGCCACCCTGTACTTTCCATAGCTTTGTGCAAGAAAGAGTCTAAATTAGCATCTAAAAACCTCAATGTACAACTTTCTAGCTAAAAATGTGTTTTTATTGGACTGAAACACATAGACTAAAGAATAAAAAGAAGTGGGCTAAGCTAGTGTGACGTCATAATAAAAAATAATATAATATAAAATATATAATATAATAAAAACCCCAGGATCATGTAGAGGGTTAATATGAACATTTAAGACCAAAATGAGTCTGACAGAAGCAGAGACAGAGAGAGAAGAGACACAGTGTTTTAAAATACAAAAAATAAACTAAAAAAACAAAAAAAAAAAAACATCAAAATAAATTCAAAATAACTTAAAAAAAAAAAAAAATTAACTCAAAATAATTTTTAAAAATCCATATAAATTCAAAATAACTAAAAAAAAAACCAAAACAAACCCAAAAACCTCTCAAAATAACAAAAAAACAACCAATTTTTAAAATAAACTAAAAAAAAAAAAAAAACAACTGCAAAATAAGTAAAAAAACTGAAGCCCAGGATCATGTAGAGGGTTAATACGAATATTTAAAACCAAAATGACGAGTATGACAGCAGCAGGTACAGAGACAGGAGCGACGGTTTTTCAATAGAAAGCGAATTGGAGCTGAGTATATTGCCGTTAGAGCTCCCTCTGCTGACAGAAGAAGGGATGAACCAAGAAAAAGAGTCGATGGAGCCAGAACTTCCAGACTAGCAGGTTAGCTAAGTCCATTTACATACACACAGTCTGTTTGCTCACTGTGCGTGTGCTTGCACCTCCACAAACCCGACCTCCAGAGAGTTCCGTGGCGGTGCTTTAAACTGTATTTCTTTGGCGGTTCATTTGTGAGTCTGTCCTTTCTGTCTGAGCAGTGAGCGAGGTGAAGGTGCACTCATCAGCTCGTGTAATAACTTCACAGCTATTTTCATAAAGTCCATAAAAGTCATCAGAGCGGCGCTACGGCCCGCTGCGCCTTCAAGGACCCTGGGAAATTAGAATTCTTCCCATAATCCCACAGGACTCAGCCCTCACACTCTCCTGGTGTGTTCAAAATGAGGTGCAGTGGATTCTTTCAGGTTTAAGCTCCTTATGAACTTCTCCTGATCCGATTTGAGTTTGAAGAATGTAAAGAACCACGGCTGCACGATTTTAGGAGGAAAAAAACACTGCAGTGATTAGACTCATGGGTTTCAAAGTGATCCGCTTGATTTGAAGGATTTTGCGAGAACCTTTCCCAATTTAAAAGATGCAAAATGATTAAAGATTTGAATTGTGTTGTCGTTATAGCAACAGAGAGCCGTTGTTACGCCAAATCCTTCAACTTAGGAAGGTCTAATATTACACAAAATGGACTCTTGAGAGCGTTAAGTCATGTTTTAAAGCTGTTTCCTCCTCAAAAACAGACCTGGACTTGTGTTTTGTTTCATTCACACATGTTTGAGTAACACTTTATTATTAGTGTCTACATTTCTGAAGCTCAAAACGCTCTGTTCCACCTTGTGATGTCATGAAGTGGTAGTTTTCAAGTTAACAGCTACGTTTAGTTGAACAGAGATCGGAAATTCCACGTCTGAAATGATCCAAATGCGTCTAGTGAAGGTGTGTGGAACCATTAAAAACACAGTGGAGCACTTCCTGTATTACCACACGATGACATCACAAGGTGGAACAGAGTGTTTTCAGTTTGAGAGAAGAACTCAGCCTAAATCTGCAGGGTTTGTTTGTGTGTGAATGAAAGAAAAAAACACAACTCCAGGTCTGTTTGTGACGAGGAAACATTAAAACAGATCAGACACTAAAGCCACAGCTGCCCTAAGACAGACTGACTGAGAGGCTGCCAATCTGCACCATCGGCCCCTCCGACCACCACCTACACTCACACGCCACTTTCACACCTGCCCGAGGACACGACAACAGTATACCAGACACTAGAGCCGCCGCTGCCCCCCGGTGGCACCTGGTATTCCCTGCAGTCTCCCATCCAAGAGCTACTCAGCCCCAGCCCGGCAGATTCTGAGCAGTATCGCGAAAAAAACTGAAACCTGAACTGACAAACTAACACAAGAATCACATCAGAACAAGTTTGTGCCACAGACTGTGCAAAGAAGCGACTGAGTGAGTGTGACGTCACAGCGTACACCTCCAAATTAAACTCATCGAGGCTAGAGCGGTTATAGCGGCGAATCTGGAGCAGAGTTTCGTGTTTGTGATTCCAACCACGAGTATCATCACAACCAAAGAGCCAATCAGGAGAGAGGATGTTGAAGGTAACGCCCCTTCTCGCCTGCACGCTTAGCTTAGCAACACTGTCAATCAAACGTGTTGCTAAAGCTAGCGGGAGTGACCTCAGGGAAGGAAGTCGCCTGATTTGTCTGTTATTAACTATAGCGTCGGATTCAAACTGCGTCTCAAAGCAGAGGCACGAGGCTCTTTAAATATGTTACTGTCATTACATAATGTGCTTACGTCGCCCTCGAAGACGACCAATCAGAGCGCAGCGCCGCCGGGATTCTCCCAGTCAGTTATTTGATGCACCAAAAAAAAAAAGGATGGATAGAGGTGTAAAATAGAGGAAGTTGTGTGAAAAAAGGCCAAAGTACATGCTGTGCTGATATTTCCTTTAACATGATATTTATGGCTAAAAAAGAAAAAAAAAAAAGTCTAGGTGAGATATAATGGTCTATAATGTGCTCAGTCCTTAAAGGGTTAATGTTCGTACTACTGGTTTAGCAGGGAGCAGGCGCTTAGCAACGCTGTCAATCAAACCTGTTGCTAACGCTAGCGGGAGTGACCTCTGGGAAAGAAAGCGCCTGATTTGTCTGTTATTAATGTTCATATCTTCGTTTACAGACAAAATAGTGAAATAAGCAGTTACAGAGAGAGAGAGAGACAGTTTTTTTCAATAGAAAGTGAATTGGAGCCAGAGTCGATGGAGCCAGAAGTGCAACTATGTTCACTTCCTGTTTGAAACGCGTCGGCTAGCACATTAGCAGGTTAGTTATGTCCATTTATATAAACAGTCTGTGTTTGTACAGATCTTAACTACAGGGTTAGCAGTTTTTATCCAGAATAAAACAGGAGATTTTGTTGTTTTTTTTGGAGGAAGTTTTGTCACTTTCTAGATATTCTGCGCCGGTTTGAAGAATCCAGCGACACAATCAGATCAGAGAGGGACTATACTGCCTCTGTACTTCCTCCTCCTCCCGCCGCACACCTCCCGCTCCGTGTTAAGATATCACGGCGACAGTTTGGATTTCTCAGCACATTCTGTGGATGCCGGTCCCTCTTTAAGGTCGCCGCGGCAACGATAAGACGTGAACTCGCCTTTAAAAAACATGTTTTCAGCGCGACGAGCCCAGAGTTCAGAATCAAAGGCTCCTGACGCCGGTTTTAAAGGCAAAACAGCATCATATTCAGGGCCTGGTTTTATGTTATTCATGTTAGAACTAGCGTCTGTTGCCATGGAGATGCTTTGCCTGGAATGTTCCATAGTATGACATTATATTGTACAGGTGATAGTTCGTGTTTGTTTGTTTGTTTGTTTGAAGGCGGACGACGTGACTTTTCTGGTGGAGTGTGCTTCACCTGCTTGTTTCCACGGAGATGTTATTGTTCTGCCAAGAATGTTCCGCAGTATGGCATTAAATGTTAGAAATGGTCAATTGTCACATTTTATGGAGCAATTTTCCAGCTTCAAGTCGCTCAAAGCGCTTTACATCAAGAAACGCTTCAGACATTCATGCGCACATTCACACCAGAGCACATTACAGGTCAGATCTGTGGAGAGGCGTCGCTCCTCTCGTGTGTAAAGATACTTTTGACCAATAAAAACAGCTGTAATTGCACACATAAATAAACTATAAAGACAGATCATCTTAATGTCACACTGTGGGACATTCTAGAAAACAAAAAGAAAACTATAACATCTCCATGGAGACGAGCAGGTCTGATCTGTGGAGAGGAGACCCCACTCACAGTAAGAATTTTTGATGCAATAAAAACAGCCGTACGTGAATAAATGTAAGATAAGCACGTGGAGGACCGTCTAGCAAAGAAGTTACACACTGCAACTTTAAAAAGAGCTGCACATTGTTGAGTTTGACATGAACAAAGCAGTGATCATGTTCGTGTCTGTGCGAGATGATCATGAGAGCCATGTAGGGTCAATAGTGTAGGGTCAAGAGTATCGAGAATCTGATACTAATCGATACTAAAACTAGAGACGTAGAATAGAACAGTCGTCCCTCGCAACACAGGTCACCTTTCGTGGTCTCGCAGATTTTTTTAGTGTAATTTCACATGTTTTTTTCACAGTGTATGAACGTGCATTGTGTTCTGCGTCCTGATTGGCTGAGGGACTGTAGACCATTGTGTTCTGCGTCCTGATTGGCTGAGGGACTGTAGACCATTGTGTTCTGCGTCCTGATTGGCTGAGGGACAGTAGACCATTGTGTTCTGCGTCCTGATTGGCTGAGGGACTGTAGACCATTGTGTTCTGTGTCCTGATTGGCTGAGGGACTGTAGACCATTGTGTTCTGCGTCCTGATTGGCTGAGGGACTGTAGACCATTGTCCATCAGTCTCCTCCGTGTCTCCTGTACAGTACAGAATGTGTCAGACAAATTTACATAAATGTTGGATCAGTGTGACTCTGAAGTGCTGTATGTTTGCACTCAGAGACAGCCCCCTGCACCGAGGCCGAGCGGCTCCAGGACGAAGATCCAAGGTCAGAGGAACTATGAAACCCGCCTGAGTCAGTATTAATAATCTCTTATGTGTCTGACCATTAAAATTAAACTTGTTACAGTATTTCTAAAAGCTGTCATTTTTATTTTCAGTATAGGAAAACGTTTATATTTTTATTTCTCAGATGTTTGGGCCTGAAGACAGGTGTTGATGTTTGGTTTCTTTCTATAAAACTGTACTTATTTTTAAAAATATACGAAGGGTTGAACTTTGAGAGAGTTTAAACGAGAGAGAAATGTGAGAAAATGTTAATGCCTGTGTGAGAAAAGTGTATAAAGTGTGTGGTGAGGGGTTTTACAGCAAAACTGTAGAGGAACTGTAAAAAATAAAGCTGATACTTCGCGGATTTCGCCTGTAACTCAGCGATAAACCAGGGTAAACATCCATGGAGCACAATAAAACCTCCTGCACACTGAGGGATCACACAGATATAACACATGTGGGAATAGAAAACAAACTACTACCATGAAATGTGGAAAATCACAGTACACTGCCAAAAAAAGAGCGTTTTTTTGAATTATTATGATGGAATTGAGTCTATTCCTTATCATCAAAGTGGTCGTCCTGTCCCCTGGCTCCCCCGTGTGGCCGTACCTTGATGTTGCAGGCCTGTTCCATCAGTCTGCGAGCGTTCTCCGCGGCTCTGTAACGTTTGGGCAGCTGGACTCGGAAGAACTTGAGCGCTCCCTCGAAGTCGGCTTGAAGCAGGTCCTCTTTGGAAGTCTGCGAGCGGCACAGGGGAGAGATCAGACATGGGGTTAGATTCACTCACTAATATCGTCAAATCTCATGTGGTTGGGCTTTAGAGCGGCATGTTAATGGAAGTATCAAGGTTTTTTGATTTTGCGTTCATGTTTTGCAGTATTAAAGCTGCACTGTGCAACTTTTCTGGTGGAGGGACTGTTATTTTCTTGTGTTGTGTTCATGGGGATGTTAGTTCTTGACCCAGAATGTTGCAGAAAAGTTTAAACTAAAATACAAGATGTTATTTCATAGTCAAAATGTGTCAAAAAACAACGTAATAAACCACGATCAAAGCTGAACTTACGAGGACGAACTTAAGAGGAGGAAAAACGTCAAGAACATTCAAAATTATCTGTATTTAACTCAATAATTTATTATAAAATATAGTGTGTAATAACAAACTATTAGTATTTGTGGATATTTTAACTATTTAAATGAGATGAGTTTTGTTCTGAGGTGGCAGTAGTAACATTCACCTGGTACATTAAAATACTGAGGGAAACGCTGCCATCTAGTGGTGCAACAGTGAAACAGCATGACAGCTCCAAAAGCACAAGTGTCTCATCTGTTTCTCAAATAAAAATAAAAATCTGAACAAAAATCATGTATTTTTCTCATTAAAGGAACTGTATGTAATGATTTGTTTTTAAATTCCAAAAATTTGACCTATCTGTGTCGAATTATTCATTATTTTCACTACAAAAACATTGGTCATGACGTTCATTTAGTTTGATGTTTTGTTTCTCAGGACGATTATCCAATGAGAATGAGCCTCATGTGACTCTCTCATTTGGGTTGCCAGTTTCAGAACTAAAATCCAGTTGATTTAAACCTAAAATGCCTCTCTCTGATCTGAACAGTCGCTACATAAACCTCAGCACCGCAGTGAGAGAATCTGGAGGATCTGAGCTTTCACATGAGGCCTGTCCATAAACTGAGACTGAGACTCACCCGGACGTGTCTCTATCTGCAGGTTTAATATCTGGCAACACAGGTTCAGTTGTGATTGTAGTAACTTCTTTGTAAAACTCCCACTGTCAGAGACCTGTATTTGCTCTGTGGTTTGGTCAATTTGCCCAAATGATCATAGGCAGCACTTCAAACTGCAAAATGAAGTATTTCTAACACTACAACCTCAGTAACATCACATTATTAAGTACGAATGCGGCCCTCAGAGGAATAAAAGTTTGACCTAGAGGAATACTGCTCTGCGATACAATAGAAATGATTCATTCTGTTGTACTGTGAGACTTTTAAAACACGATATCACCAGAAAACAGGGTGAAACATGGCAACTAAAGGCGTCTAAGTACAGAATATTAACAGATAAAGTGGATTATTAAGTACGAATACAACCCTCAGAGGAATAAAAGTTTGATCTCGGGAAATACTGCTCTGCAATAAAATAGAAACGATTGTACAGTAAGACTTTTTAAATGCAATATCACCCGAAAACAGGGTGAAATACGGCAACTAAAGGCGTCTAAGTACAGAATATTAACAGATAAAGTGGACGACTAAGTGCAAATGTGGCCCTCAGAGGAATAAAAGTCAGATCTAGAGGAATACTGCTCTGCGATACAATAGAAACGATTCATTCTATTGTACAGTAAGACTTTTTTAACACGATAATCACCCAAAAACAGGGTGAAATATGGCAACTAAAGGGGTCTCTAAATACAGAATATTAACAGATTTGATTACAAATGTGGCCCTCAGAGAAATAAAAGTCAGATCTAGAGAAATACTGCTCTGCGATACAACAGAAACGATTCATTCTGTTGTGATTATTGAACCTTTTCAAACTGAGTAGAAGCCACACTCCTTTAGCTCCATGTGGTTTAACCCTGAATGTCTCTCCCTCTTCTCACCGCGAGCAGCTTGGGCACAAAGAGCCGGTGGCCCATCCCGAGCAGCTCCATGACGCGACAGAACGAGTCCGCTGACGCCTGGCCGCTCTGGGTCCCCTCTTCTTCCTCCTCTTCCTCCTCCGCCGCCCTGCCGTCTCCACCCCCCACGGCCCTGTGCGCGGGCGGGAGCGGCAGGCGCGCCGACAGGTGAGGGGCCAGGGCGGGCGCGGGGGGCGGAGGAGACGGGGGCGGGGACAGAGGGGCGGGAGGGGTAGTAGGGGGCGGAGTTTGGGGAGAGGGGGGCGTGTCCCTTTCTGGGCCCAGGTTTGCGATTGGCTGGTCCAGTGTGTCGAGGGTTCAAAGGTCAAGTAGGGAGTCCGTGATTGGTCCTTTGTGTCGCCGAGAGCATCCAGAGATATTTGAATTTTTGTCACTTTTTTTTCAAATATTACTTCTTTTTAATCTGTGATAATCCAGATGAAGTTGATTCGGTTTGAAAATGAAAAGTTTTGCAACGTGTCCAAAATTCTTCCTGAAAATCCAATTTTACCAACAAAATATAAAAAAAATCTTAGCTCCCAAACTGCTGTTGTCCAAAATTATAACGAAAAAAACATAGCTACTGAAATATATTTGTATTTCTATCCGGTTTCAAAAGATAAAAAGTATGGACCAGCTATTTCTGTATAAAAAATGTAGTATTTGAAGTATTTGAAGTAATCTGAAAGACTAATACAGATTACAGAGAAAAAGATAAAAAATTTGGCGATTTCCTTTCCAAAATTTCAACTTTCAGTTTTTTTTAACGCAGAATTAGACTAAATATATTGTCTAACTACGTCAGAAACTACTTGAAGTCACAATTATTACAATCTCAGGAGCTTTTCCACAACATTTCAATACATATTTCAAAATGTGAATTGTTAAATTTCTACTATCTACTTTGGCACATTAAAACAGACCTAAAATCCAGTTTTAGGCTCTGGTTTTGTGAATGGCTCCACTGTCAGAGGCCTGGATTTGCTCTGTGGTTCTTCAAAATGGCCGTTAATGGAGTTGACCAGCGCAGAGACTTTGCCATTCTGCTGTTAAGATCGATCTAATAATCCATCTAAAAGGGTAAATCTTAAATGTAAAGTGTTTATTAGTCTGTTTATGTCACTTTTTCATTCATAAAGTTTGATTTGACACAGAACATCAGAGGTGCCCAAACTATGGCTTGAGGGACTCCTGTTGAATTTGCCCAAATGATCATAGGCAGCACTTTAAACTGCAAATTGACGTATTTCTAGCACTACAACCTCAGTAACATCACATTATTAAGTACTCGGAGGAATAAAAGTTTGAAATATCAGAATACTGCTCTGCGATACAATAGAAACGATTAATTCAACACGATATCACCCAAAAACAGGGTGAAACACGGTAACTAAAGGCGTCTAAATACAGAATATTAACAGATAAAGTGGATCATTGATACTTTGCGGCGACGTCACGGTGTTCTACATGTATGTCTGTGGCGGAATGTTCAGCGGTTACCATGGCGACACGACGCACACGTTAGCAAGCGCAGCCTGAGACTCAAGAAGAATTACAAACTTGATTTAAACGGCACATTTCCAGGAGCCTGCGATCAGTCCGAGCGTTCACAGTCCTGTTTAGAGCGGCTAACGGCAAAACTGTTGGCTAATGCTAGCTAGCTTGCGGGACTTGTTTAACTGCGCAAAATCAGCTCAACTGTTGCACTTCCAGGTTAATCAGTTGTCTCTGGTCAGATTGTGCTAAAACAAAGCTCAGATTAAAGTAAGTTAAGTAACAGAGCTTCAGACAGAGTAGTGCCTTCAGTTAGCATCACACCCCCAGGGAATGTTGACAGTTTAATCTTTTTGACATGTTCATTTAATAATACCACTGTCTTTGTTAAGTTTTTCTTTTTTCGTGTGTGTTTTAGAGTCTTTAAAGCCCAGTTAACAAATAAAGTTTGTAAATTTCATGGTAAAACTGTAATATTTTTTCTCTAAATTAAGCAAAATAAGTTATTCCTTATGTCTAAATAGATAGAAAACAAAAGAAACAGCGCTCTGTGTCCTATCTCTCTTCACTGATCCTTAGTCGTCGCCAATAGCAACAGAAAAGACGAGACGAAAAAAAATCCAGTTTTGCACAAAGAGCAGCTTGAAAACTGCAAACACTGTCTGCTCCTGTAGCTTTGAAATGCAAAAATGTCCGTAATTATTCCTTTATTTGATGCTTAATATGTTGGCAATCCAGGGTCCTCAAACGAGATCGGGATTTATATCTTGAATTTTGTTATTTTTATGGAATATTTCAGTGAATTGGCAAAAAAGATGATCCAAAATGATTCTCTGAGTGGTAGAAATTGGCATCAACGCATCTTTTTGGAGGAAAAAATCTTCAAAATGGTGACAGATTGTGCTAGCTAGCTGAAGTGATGCTCCAAGCTAGCATTTGGCACATATAGCACTTGTATGTTTTCCTTGTGATCTCCTCCGTGATGCTAATGCTAAGTGCTAACTGCTAACAGCGGCTAGCAGGGTGGCTCCGACGCAGGGGTCTTCTCTGGGTGGGTGCCTCCAGCTGATGGAAGACAGGAGCGGAGAGAGGGAGGAGGGGTAGACGGATGGATGGAGAGACCGCGAAACGGAACGGAGGAGTGCACGGACGGGAACAAAAAGAAGAGGAGGAGGAAGATTTGAGAGAAAGAAAATGTTAATAGAAATACAGCAGAGGAGCATCCTTGAGGTCCATGATGCTAATGCTACGGCTAAGGCTCGTGTTTTGAAATGATGTAGAGAGGAGGAGGAGGAGGAGGAAGAGGAGGAGGGAGGATGGATGAGAGGAGAGGAGGAGGAGGGAGGGAGGCGATGGACCAGGCTGACTCCGGGAAACATGATGTCATAAACAGCCAATCAAAAAACACACAGGGACAGCCAATAGGAGCACAGCAGAGGCAAAGGGGATTTTTTGATATTAAATGCTATATTTTATCTATTTTCTGTTATTATTTTAAACGTGTATGATATTGGTGTTATTTTTTCTTGCTAATTTACAGGTTTAGGGCTTAAAATACATGTGATTATGTTGTAAAGAACATTTAAATAACTCTAAATGTGATAGTTTGATACATCTTACTTCATATATCTGACGTCCAGCCACTGTTCTGTGTGTATATAAAATGTAGAAAGTAGTAAAAATATTGATAAAAAACACTGAACGAGAGGCGTGTCCAAACTTTTGACTAAGAATATGGCATCTGATCATTTCAAAGCTTAAATGCTGGATACTGAATAAAAACAAGGCCCTACCTGGCAACCTTCCCTTCTGTTTATCGCAGTAAATGTAAAATGAGACACAAATGCAGTTTAACTCTGAGACGGGAAACACCGTCCTGCTCATCATGGAAAAGTTTAGGATTTTAACTGGAATAATCATTTTGTTTTGTTTAATCCTTGCAACATATATATTTTTGTATTTTCGTAAATACATGAAAAATAAAGTAAACCCCCCACACATTCTACGGTGTTTTAGTATTTACTAGTTAAAATCAGCAGTTTTGTACTTAATATCTAATAGTAGACTCAGGATGCAGTGTTGGCAGCAGCCACTAGGGGGCGGTAAAGGCAAATAAAACTGAAGAGTTCAACTGAAGGACATGGCTCATTTTTATTAAATCGCAGGTTTTTTTTGACTTTTTAATTTAGTTTCAGTCTCAGGCTTTTGACCAAAAACATTTTTAGTTTTATTCTTGTGTCAACTTTACATTTAAAGAGGAGGTATTTACTTCTGTGGGGTATTAAAGAGGAGGCATTTACTTCTGTGGGGTATTAAAGAGGAGTATTTTCTTCTGTGGGGTATTAAAGAGGAGTATTTTCTTCTGTGGGGTATTAAAGAGGAGGTATTTACTTCTGTGGGGTATTAAAGAGGAGGCATTTACTTCTGTGGGGTATTAAAGAGGAGGCATTTACTTCTGTGGGGTATTAAAGAGGAGTATTTTCTTCTGTGGGGTATTAAAGAGGAGTATTTTCTTCTGTGGGGTATTAAAGAGGAGGTATGTACTTCTGTGGGGTATTAAAGAGGAGGTATTTACTCCTGTGGGGTATTAAAGAGGAGGTATTTACTTCTGTGGGGTATTAAAGAGGAGGTATGTACTTCTGTGGGGTATTAAAGAGGAGGTATTTACTTCTATGGGGTATTAAAGAGGAGGTATTTACTCATGTGGGGTATTAAAGAGGAGGTATTTACTTCTGTGGGGTATTAAAGAGGAGGTATTTACTTCTGTGGGGTATTAAAGAGGAGGTATTTACTTCTATGGGTATTAAAGAGGAGGTATTTACTTCTGTGGGGTATTAAAGAGGAGGTATTTACTCCTGTGGGGTATTAAAGAGGAGGTATTTACTTCTATGGGTATTAAAGAGGAGGTATTTACTTCTGTGGGGTATTAAAGAGGAGGTATTTACTCCTGTGGGGTATTAAAGAGGAGGTATTTACTTTCTATGGGGTATTAAAGAGGAGGTATTTACTCCTGTGGGGTATTAAAGAGGAGGTATTTACTTCTGTGGGTATTAAAGAGGAGGTATGTACTTCTGTGGGGTATTAAAGAGGAGGTATTTACTTCTCTATGGGGTATTAAAGAGGAGGTATTTACTCCTGTGGGTATTAAAGAGGAGGTATTTACTTCTGTGGGGTATTAAAGAGGAGGTATTTACTTCTGTGGGGTATTAAAGAGGAGGTATTTACTTCTATGGGTATTAAAGAGGAGGTATTTACTTCTGTGGGGTATTAAAGAGGAGGTATTTTACTCCTGTGGGGTATTAAAGAGGAGGTATTTACTTCTATGGGTATTAAAGAGGAGGTATTTACTTCTGTGGGGTATTAAGAGGGGGGTATTTACTTCTGTGGGGTATTAAAGAGGAGGTATTTACTTCTGTGGGGTATTAAAGAGGGGGCATTTACTTCTGTGGGGTCAGATTAAAGTAAAGTACAAACCTTGAGCAAAGCCAGTGCTACATTGAAGATGATGTTCAGACCCTGTGAAAAAATAAAATAAAATAAAATTAGCCATTTAAAAAACAGACAAAACACCAGTATGCAACTTTTCTGATGTGTCACATGCTCGTCGTCATGGAGATATTATTGCTTTACCTGTAAATGTCCCACAGTACATCTTGCACTTTTATATTTTTGTTCGTATAACTCACGAAACCCTTGAAAAACCTGCGTTCTTACTGTGAGCGGAGTCGCCTCTCCACAGATCTGACCTGACTAACTGCAGAATATTCCAGTCAAACCAACTACATCTCCATGGAGACAAGCACGTGGCAGAAAAGTTACACAATGCACCTTTAAACACACACTCCCCTGCTGGAAAACTGTAGTGTCTAGTGCACATTTTTAAACTATGAATATATTAAAAACTGAAATTAAATCTCTGACATAATTCCCTTTGTGTTTTTAAATCTATAACGTCTCTTTCATCAACAAAAGAGATTCATCCAAAAGTCTGGGAACACCCATCTCCCAGGTCTCCGTGACAACCAGCTCACATGGCAACACCAGCTAAAAATATCTGCCACCGCTAAAAATAACTGAGAGGAGCAGACAGGGGGCGCCGTGTGCGTCCGAGCCACTAGATGGAGCTACAGCGCCGAGGCAGAGAGCCGTCACTGTGCCGTCTGACGCTGAAAGAAAATGGGACCGAAACTAGAAATACAAAAACACATTTCTCCATGGGGAAAGTAAAAAAGTACTGCAAAAATACTTCAAATTCAGAGTGTGAAGTACGTTTTAAAGTTTTTTTTTGCTTTCTGTTGTTTCCTCGTCACAAACGGACCTGGAGTTGTGTTTAATTTACACAACAAACCTGCAGATTTAGGCTGAGTTCTTCTCTCAAAACGAAAAGACTCTGTCCCACCTTGTGATGTCATCAAGTGGTAATACAGGAAGTGCTCCACTGTGTTTTTAAACTCCACACACCTTCATTTATAGAATCATTTGGAAATGATCCAAATGATTCTGGAGTTGCAGATTTCTACTGAACTAAAAGGTAAAAAGGAGGAGGAGTTAACTTGAAAACTACCACTTCATGACATCACAAGGTGGAACAGAGTGTTTTGAGCTTTAAAAATCTAATAATAAAGAGTTACTCAAACATCTGTGAGTTAAACCGATTATATTTAACCTGTTTCATGATGCTGAAATAGTCCTAAATGAATCTTAACTTAAGCTCAAAAAAAGTAAATTTACATCATAATGGAGGTTAAACGCAGCAAATATGTTTAGTGACAAAAGTTCAGAAAAAGAACCAGAAAAGGAGTAAAGTCAGAGCTGATGTTTTTGTCTATTTTAGTATTATGCAAAAGTAGCTCTTAAACGCCACAAAAAACTGACTCTTGTGAGGTTTAATCCATGTTCTAAAGCCGTTTCCTCCTCAAAAACAGACCTGGACTTGTGTTTTGTTTCCTTTATTAATAGTTTGTAACATCTCCAAAGCTCAAAACGCTCTGTTCCACCTTGTGATGTCATGAAGTGGTAGTTTTCAGGTGAACTCCTCCCCCTTTTACCTTCAGTTCAGTCGAGATACGTGGTAATTCCAGGAGGTGAACTGATCCAAATGATTCGAGAAATGAACGTGTGTGGAATTTAAAAACACAGTGGAGCACTTCCTGTATCACCACATGATGACATCACAAGGTGGAACAGAGCGTTTTGAGCTTAGCAGATGTTACAAACTAATAATAAAAGGAACAAAACACAACTCCAGGTCTGTTTGTGAGGAGGAAACATTAGAACAGATAAGAAAATATGTGTAATATGGACATTTAACCTGACAGTGAAATAATATATTGTTTAAAAAAAAAAGTTTTTAAAAAAGTGCAAAAATAGTACGCTAATATTTAAGGAGTTTAAAATTTATGTGCACTGAAATTTGGTGTTAAAATATTGGTGGAGAAGCTAATTTGGTCACATAACACATAACAGCTGTGTACTTTTAGCTGTTAGCCATTAGCTGTTAGCCATTAGCTGTTAGCCATTAGCTGTTAGCCGTTAGCTGTTAGCCGTTAGCTGTAAACATGTGTGAATGAAACAAAACACAACTCCAGGTCTGTTTGAGACGAGGAAACACTAGAACAGATCAGAAAATAGCAAAATATTGGCCTTTTAATTATCACTGTCTGGATTAATTATAAAAAATAGAAACCTGACGAAAGAAAGAATGTCCTATGTGACGGTTTGTGCTGTTGTAAGACCACGCTGTGCACGTGCCGACATATTGATGCATGTGAATACTACTGATGGGACAGAGCGATTGTGAGAGACAGTTTAAAGTGTCGACATCAGTTTGAGTTTGAAAATAAGGTCTCCCGGCTTTAAAGTGGACGTATTCTCAAAAATTGACTTTTTTTTTTTCAGAGTTTTAATCCATGTTACAGTCGTTTCTTTCTCATGTTCCCTCTGGAGGTGAGTCATGTTTGAGTAATCTTTAATCGCTCATTTTCTGGACACCATTTTGTTGAACTATCACCATTTTCACCTCCACCTGTGACACGCCCACTGTGACACGCCCACTGTGACACGTCCACTGCGACACGCCCACTGTGACACATCTACTGCGACACACCCACTGTGACACGCCCCCTGTGACACGCCCACTGTGACACGCCCCCTGTGACACGCCCACTGTGACACGCCCTCTGTGACACGTCTACTGCGACACGCCCCCCCAGATACGCCCACAGTGACACGCCCACAGTGACACGCCCCCTGCGACACGCCCACTGCCACAGTTTCAGTCAGTGGATTTGTTTCTTTGATGAAGTCGTTTTAGATGAATACTGTGATTTAAAAGGTGTAAATTCTAACAGAATGATCCACGAGTGTCACAGATTTTACCCTCAGAGACACACGGCTTTAACCCTGAGCCGGGTGTTGTTCTGACGCCGTCGTTCGTGGCTCGTTGCCGTGTCTGGACTGAGCCCGCCTCCTTCACTCAGGCCGATCACAGTGTAACCTCATTATAGATCTGATAGTGTCTGCTCTAAAAGCCTGATAAGACCTGCACCTATTACACTGATCCCCATCACACCACTGAAATCCACACTGCCGCATCTGTGGAGGCTCGATTTGGTTTTTAAGTCTTAGATTCGGGACTTTTTTTCGACAGAATTCCAGCTTTTGGAGTTTAAACAAGTCTTTCCATAATATTCCAAGGTCTTATAATACATGAACATGACTCTTGTGAGGTTTAAGTCATGCTCTAACGCTGTTTTCCTCCTCAAAAACAGACCTGGAGTTGTGTTTTGTTTCCTTTATCATTAGTCTGTAACATCTCCAAAGCTCAAAATGCTCTGTTCCACCTTGTGATGTCATGAAGTGGTAGTTTTCTCGCTCCTTTTACCTTCAGTTCAGTCGAGATAAGTGGCAATTCCAGAAGCTGAAATCATCCAAACGATTCAAGAAATGAAGGTGTGTGGAGTTTAAAAACACAGTGGAGCACTTCCTGTATTACCACATGATGACATCACAAGGTGGAACAGAGTGTTTTCAGTTGTGTGAGTGAAACAAAACACAACTCCAGGTCTGTTTTTTCTTTAAAATAGTGACAACAAAATAACAGTGTGTTTTGTGTGATTAATAATGGATTTGATGAGACTTTGTGCTGTAGGAAAAGAGCTAAAAGGGGCAGTTCAAGTCAATAAATCGATGGCGTGTTATCTGTCAGATGGAGGGATAAGGCCCGGACTCGTTAAGCTAAGCTGCGGCTAAGTGTCGGGATCGGCAATGTAGAGTCCAGGCTCTGAAACCGAAACCAAACTAAAACATGAATTAAAGAACCATGTTACGATATTTCTGATCTGTTCTAATGTTTTTTCCTCGTCACAAACAGACCTGGAGTTTTTGTTTCATTCAAACATGTTTAACAAACAAACAAACCCTGCAGATTTAGGCTGAGTTGCTCTCTAATTGCTAACAGCTAACGGCTAACAGCTAATGGCTAACAGCTAACGGCTAACAGCTAACGGCTAACAGCTAACGGCTAAAGGCCCAGAGGTGTTATGTGTTATGTGACTAAATTCGCTTCTCCACTAATATTTTAACACCAAATTTCAGTGCACATAAATTCTAAACTCTTCAAATGTTAGCATTCTATTTTTGCAAAATTTTCTTTTAGCTTTTTTTTTTTTTTTTAAAACCATATATTATTTCACCATCAGTTTAAAGGTCCATGTTACACTGTTTTCTGATCTGTTCTGATGTCGTTTCCTCGTCACAATCAGACCTGGAGTTGTGCTTTTTCTGTTTCATTCTCACATGTTTCACACACAAACCTGCAGATTTAGGCTGAGCTCTTCTCTCAGACTGAAAACACTCTGTTCCACCTTGTGATGTCATCATGTGGAGATACAGGAAGTGCTCCACTGTGTTTTTAAACTCAAAACACACCTTAATTTCTAGAATCATTTGGATCATTTCAGCTCCTGGAATAACAGACAATCACGACTGAACTAAAGGTAAAAGGAGATGTTAACTTGAAAACCACCACTTCATGACATCATAAGGTGGAACAGAGGGGACCTACCACCCTAGATATTATTTATTAAAGGTCCTGTACCCGATTTTTCCCATGTTTTTGAGCAAAATGAGTCCTGTTCCAGTGCAGATATATTGTAAAAGCAGCTCTTAAGGTCAAAATAAGTCCTCTGTGCCCTGTCTGCATCTACTTAGAAAGCATTTTAGTGTCCGATAATACGGGAGTGCGAGTTAGCATGCTAGTTGTTGTAAGCGTTCACTCCGCACTGGCCTCTGAAAGCTGTGAAAAGTGCTTATAAACTCATCATGTTGAATAACTAGGATGCTCTGACCACTGCAAACTGTTTAAAATTAACTCATTTTCATGTTTTTAAGGCAGGAAAAATCAGGCACAGTGAATTGAATAAACAGTTTGAGTTCTGGGGTCAGTTTCACATATTAAACACACATTTTCGAACGATAAATAAAGGTATAAAAATGATAAATGAAGGTATAAAAACCAAAATTACCTCGCAGAGAAGCAGGTCGGTGATGTGGAATACCATACACAACGGGAACTTGGCTGTAAAGAGGGTGAGGAACCACTGGGAGGCGTACATGTGCGCCTCCAGACTCAGGTCCTGGAAGTGGCTCCAGAGGTCAGGAAGCTGCTCCTGTCGACACACAACACAGCGCCACCTTCAGGTCGATTTGAAGGGATTTCGTTAAAGCTAAAGGTCTTATAAAACTGACTTGTGCGAGTTTTCTACCATGTTCTAACACTATTCCCTCATCAAAAACAGGTCTGAGGAGGTTTTAGAGTCGTCCATGCATGTTTGAGTCATCTAGTGATCTCTCCTGAACTCTATTTAAACCCTCCTTACGGTTTAGCATTACAGACCTGCATGAGCCTCTCCAGCTGGTAGAACTTGCAGTGCAGATCTTCAAAGTTGTTCTTGTAGAGCGTTCTGAGGCCGTACTCAAACATGATCTTGACGAGCACACAGAACGCCTGCTCCTCCGGCATCTGAACAAAACACAGAGGCTCAGTGTCTGAACGGAGAATGTGCCGGAACAACCTCGGCTGAGAAGAGTTTGAAGAAAGAATAAATGTTTTTACAGAACTGGATCAAAACAGTTACAGAGTTTTCTAAGACCTTGGCTCGAGAACGATGGAAATCTGCTCATCCTCCGCTGTGTGAGACTTTTACACGTTTCACTGAAGCAAAACTGAGATCTTAACCTGTTTATATAAATGGATGTAGCTAAACTGCTAGCCGCCGCGAACAGGAAGTGATCATGTGGCACTTCCTGCTCCACTGACTCCAATTCACTTTCTATTAAAAAGCTGTCGCTCATCTCTGCAGCTGCTGCTGTCAGACTCGTCATTTTGGTCTTAAATGTTCGTATTAACCCTCTACATGATCCTGTTTTTTTTTTTTTGTTGTCTGGATGAATAAATATATGAACATTAAAAACAGACCAATCAGGAGCCTTCTTTCCTCGAGGTCGCTCCTGTTAGCGAATCAGAATCAGAAAACCACGAAAACCACGTTATATTT
This sequence comes from Periophthalmus modestus, assembly GCA_019594935.1. NCBI lineage: Eukaryota > Metazoa > Chordata > Actinopteri > Gobiiformes > Gobiidae > Periophthalmus > Periophthalmus modestus. The sequence goes on along the minus strand of JAIEZT010000007.1, from coordinate 33,175,874 downwards.
GTGCATTTATGTGGCACGACTGTTTCCACCGTCGCCTCACGTCAAGAAAGTTTGGGTTTGATTCCCAGAGACTGTAAATTAAAAATTAACCCAGTATAGTCCTAAAGCAGATGATTGGTTTAGTCCTGGTTTAGTCCTGGTTTAGTCCTGTTTTAGTCCTGGTTCAGTCCTGTTTTAGTCCTGGTTCAGTCCTGGTTTAGTCCTGGTTTAGTCCTGCTTTAGTCCTGGTTTAGTCCTGCTTTAGTCCCGGTTTAGTCCCGTTTTAGTCCCGTTTTAGTCCTGTTCTAGTCCTGTTCTAGTCCTGTTTTAGTCCTGTTCTAGTCCCATTTAGTCCTGGTTTAGTCCTGGTTTAGTCCTGATCTAGTCCTGGTTCAGTCCTGGTTCAGTCCTGCTTTAGTCCTGTTTTAGTCCTGTTTCTAGTCCTGTTTTAGTCCTGGTTCAGTCCTGGTTCAGTCGGCACATCGAGACAGTTTTGGGTTCGATTCCCGGAGCCCGTAGGTCCGAGTGGAGCTGTGAGTTTGTGGTGTGAGGCACATTTATATTCCTGACACTCTCCAAACAGGCTCGTCCTCTTTCACTGCAAACTCAAGGTTTTTACAGTCGGCGTTTTCTTCTCTTTGTCCTGTGTGAGTCACATGACACACGGCGCTCTCTCCTGGTTTCTAAAGGCGCTGCGGTCTGTCAGAGCCGGGTTTAGAGGCTGCCTTCTAATCTGGCAACGCAATCACGATGACGATCCACATGTCACCACACGATTTACCCCGATGCTGTTAACAAAGACACTTTCTACGACTCTTTACACAAAACTGAACAACTGAACAGCACTTTGAGCAGCTGTGGATGTTTTAAAAGTGGAACTAAACAAAAAATTCACTCTTTTTGCGATTAAACTGTGTATATGGTGTTTTTTAAAATGGGATCTACTGTTCCTATCATCATTTCTTTTGGCAATTTTAGAGCAAATTAGGTAAAAATTGTAGCTTTCTGGTCAAAAACATCTGAATCTAAGCTTGTACTGCAATTTTACGTACTACGTGACATCACTCAGGACTGCCCTGATTAGACCCAGGTGTTTCTGATCACAAATACCTGGCTGAGGGGCGGAGTTTGAAGTTAAGACAACTGTTAGACCAATCACACTGCTCCTTATATGCCCAGACCCTGCCCCTCCTCCTCCTCCTCGCTCTCACCTTTAGTCCTGTTCTAGTCCTGGTTTAGTCGTGGTTTAGTCCCGGTTTAGTCCTGGTTTAGTCCTGTTCTAGTCGTGGTTTAGTCGTGGTTTAGTCCTGGTTTAGTCCTGGTTTAGTCCTGGTCTAGTCCTGGTCTAGTCCTGGTTTAGTCCTGGTTTAGTCCTGTTTAGTCCTGGTTTAGTCCTGGTCTAATCCTGGTCTAGTCCCGATCTAGTCCCTGGTTAAGATATTATCTAATCCTCATATATTCCAGGTTTAGTCCCTGGTTTAGTCCTTTAGTCCAAGTTTAGTCTTAGTTTAGTCTTTATCTTTATGCAACTTTAGTCCTGGGTTTAGTCCTGGGTTTAGTCCTGGGTTTAGTCCCGGGTTTAGACCTGGGTTTAGTCCTGGGTTTAGTCCCGGGTTTAGACCTTAGACCTTTAGGTGCAGATAAAGAAACATGAACCTGAGTCCCAGGGCTGAATGTGCAGGTGATGTTTTCTTCTCTTGTAAATGCAGCTCGTATTGTTCTGCTTGTTGTTGCACCGTGTTACACTTTGGCCGTTTTAAATGTGCTCCATAAATACTTAAATATTTTCTGAATAAACGTAGTACTCACATGAAGCAGCAGAACCGCAGCCAGAAAGGACTGTCCCTGGCAGTATCCGATCTCCTCGTCGTACACAGAATAGGCCTGAGGAGCAGACGGGGTCACACAGGGTCAGTGTTAGCGCCGTTTAGACGACGTCATTATACAGGCCAGAGATGTTTAATACAGAGGCAAAAATTAAATTAAAAAGGTTAAAATGCAGAAGTTGAAGGATCCAGTCACTGCTAGAAATGATCAGATTTGTGTGAATGAACTTTTTGGATATTTTATGCCAAAGTGAAATATAATCAATAGGAAAAAGTCCATTTGGGAGTATGACACAGGGCCGTCGACAGACATTTGGGGGCCCGGGGCAAAAAGCCTCACATGGGCCCCCTTGAATATAAATGAATAGGAAGGGGGTCCAGTTCTGGGCCCCTAAAACCCTGGTATGGTTCATATTTCAGTCTTCTTTCAGTCTTCTCTCAAATGTTAATGCTCTGGGATGTGAGTAAAATCAATTCACTTTATTTAAAGACACAGTGTGTAACTTTCTGGAGGTGGCACGTCACCTGCTTGATTCCTGGGAAAGTTAAAACCATGATGTTGAAAAAAAATGTACATGTGACTTGAAATAGCACATTTTATAAACACTTTTTCCAAAATTGTGCACAGAATCAGGGCCGTCGACAGAAATTTGAGGGCCCGGGGGAAGAAAGCCTCACATGGGCCCCCCTAAAATAAATTAATAAGAAAAGGGTTTGAATTCTGGGCCCTTAAAACCTGGGTCCTGGGTATGTCTCTTAAAAGGTTGTGTGGTTCATATTTCAGTCCTCTCTCAAACGTTAATGCTCAGTTATGTAAAAAACAAATTCACTTTATTTAAAGACACAACATGTAACTTTCTGGAAGTGGCTTGATTCCCGGGTGGGTTAAGACCATGCTTTCAAAAAACAAAAATAGCACATTTTATAAAACACTCTTTTCAAAATTCCAAAATTGTGCACAGAATCAGGCCCGTTGACAGAAATATCGGGGCCCGGCGCAAGAAGCCTCACATGGGCCCCCCTCTAATATAAATTAATAAGAAGAGGGTTCAATTCTGGGCCCTTAAGACCTTGGGGCCCGAGACAACAGACCCCTTGTGAGACAAAATTGCGATAAGATTGTGCACAATTTTTTTTAGATTTTGAGAAAACAGGGTTAAGTGTCTTGCCCAAGGACACAACAGCAGTATTCATCTGTGGGAGCTGGGGTCGCACCGCCAACCTGTGGGTCGGTGGACGTGAGCGCTCGACCAGTGATGTTTTTTAAGTCGAGAGCAGGGATTCGAACCCCTGACCTTCAGAGCAGCCGGGCCCCTGTCCCGCTCCGCCGGGCCCCTGTCCCGCCCCGCCGGGCCCCTGTCCCGCGCCGCCGGGCCCCTGACCTCTTTTCGTTCGGGGTAATGGAAGGTTCTGGAGCCGTGATGTAATGTACAGTGTGACAGGGCTGATGGAGTGTTGCGTCGGCACGTCCTCCTCGCACAGGGGAAAATTGGACGCTGACAGATGGAGGAGGGGGGGCTCGCAGCGGCCTCCGTCAGATATGATTACTAAAGGTTTTACTTCTGATATTAAAGTACGACATGTTTACGTGTCATACTTTTCTCTGGAAAAACTGTAGACGAGGCTCAAACGTGTGGGAAAAACGCACAAGACGAGATTTTTCTGCATTTATGGTTAAATTTGAGATTCATCTTTCAATAATGATGAAGTGATTCTGTGTAAAGTTCACATTTTAAACACGTCCAGAAGAAATGGGAAAAAAAGACTCAAATCTGAACAGTTTTTATGAATAAGCCCCCATGGAGACACAGGGAGGGCATCTGACACACGGGGGAGGGGACATCTGGGACACATCTGACACACGGGGAGGGCATCTGACACACGGGGACACACATGACACACAGGGAGGGCATCTGACACACGGGGAGGGCATCTGACACACAGGGACATTTCAGAACATGTTTGTACAGCAGTAAATTTCAGTAAACTACAGTAAACTACAGGGTTAGCCGTTTTTATGCAGAATAAACCCCCATGGAGACACAGGGAGGGCATGTGTTTGTGGATACTTCAACATTTCCAGCTTCTGTGATTTACAAACTCGGTTCATTCAAATGTATTTTCGGAGGTTATAGGTTCAGATTAATTCCTGACTGTTGTAAAACGGTGCGCCGCAGCGATGGATGTCAGACGGCGAACACAGTTTTACAAAGACCGGGAGGCAGCGCCGGGCGAGTTACGCCACGATGTGTGAATGGATTGTGGATGCTTGGACGTATCTGCTGCACTGTTCTTCGAGCTTTCGCAAAAGTCGGCATCGTTCACGAGGAGCCGTACGGCAACAAGACGGACTCTGATAGTGACGAGAGGGAACCTGGTGTATTTGACAAAGATCTAACCCAACTGTTCATTTCAGACACAGAGGATGAAGACTTTGATGGATTTGAGAATTAATTGAAAAAATGATGTGAGCACTTTGCTAAATACTTGAATAAAGCACAACTGAACACGGTTTTGCTTCCTTTGCCTTTTTCAGAGCACATACTAACATGTATGTTTTACCTGCGCCCTAAGGTCCGGTGCCTTTTGTCTGTGTTAAATGCAGAAAAAGCACCGTAACTGAACTGTGCCTGATAATCCGGTGCACCCTATGGCTGTGAAATTACAGTACTCTTTCTTTACCATTTTTTTCCTAACTTGGTTGTTTTTTTTGTTACTTCTTCGCCCCCAAACGAGTTTTGTTGTAACACGTCAGATCCCTAATGCAGAGTTCAGACTCAACTTTAAACCTTCAGATTCTTTCACTCAGCTCTTTGTTTCATAACCGGCGATGAGCTTAAACTCATCACTGTTCACTCTTTTAAAAGCAGGTTGGCCGTCGCCTCCGTCAGAACAACACTGTGTAAAAGTATTTATAAGAACAACGACGAGACTCATTGATACATGAACATTTAAACCCAGATCACACGACTGTAAGAGTCTAAGGACCGGCCGGACTGAGATGGGAAAAGGGGATTTTGGACGTTTTTCTTCATAAAAATGGAAAATATTTCAAGATCAAGCTAAATTGTAAAGACTTATGCCGCCAACGCAGTTTAATCACGTGTTAATGAACTTTTATGCTGTTTTTAATGGACATGTTTTGTCTTTTTTGTTTGTATTTTTCTGTAACAGGGGCCCATGAAAGAAAGAGTCTAAAAGGAAAAAAAAACAGGCTCTACAGAGGACAGATGTTCCTAAACGCTACTACTCTTACTTTATATAATTAGCGTTGAATAAAACGACTCCACGGAGCGAAATAGCTTTAATAAACACGATTACGCTAAAACAAAACGATCTAAACAACAGTAAATTCTTATAATAAAGTGAAAAACTCTCACTAAAGCCGACGATGTGGGTCAGAGGTCGTGAGTGTGTGCGGCGGTCACCAGGCAGTGGCCCAGTGCCCCGTGTTTGTGTGAAGAGCAGGACGAGGCCGAGACGATGAGGCGCGCCGACAGCACGCCAACATGTTTACGCTTTCACCTCCGCCGTTTCCATGGAGACAGTCTGTTTGAGCGCGCGCTGTGTCGAAACGTGGCCCGAGCGTCTGCAGCCCGGAGCGGAGAGGGAGGAATTTTAATTACACAATGTGATGTCTGGTCCTTTTGCCGTTAAAACCCTCAGGAGACGTGTGGAATTTATGTTTTTCTGAGCAGACGGCAGACGTGAAACCTCCGTGCTATGAGCTGCTCGCGGGGCTGGTCAGATCGGACGCCTCGCTCCACAAATGTGTTTATATTTTACACTGGTCCCTGGTTTATCTCAGGGGCTACGCTCTAAAAATAACCAGCGAAGTATCAGCTTTATTTTTACATTATTCTACATGTTTCTTGTCTGTAAAACCCCTCACCACACACTTTATACACTTTTCTCACACAGACATTAACATTTTCTCACATTTCTCTCTTGTTTAAACTCTCTCAAAGTTCAAACCTTCGTAGCGTCCTGATTGGATAAGAGACTGTAGACCATTGTGTTCTGCGTCCTGATTGGCTGAGGGACTGTAGACCATTGTGTTCTGCGTCCTGATTGGCTGAGGGACTGTAGACCATTGTGTTCTGCGTCCTGATTGGCTGAGGGACTGTAGACCATTGTGTTCTGCGTCCTGATTGGCTGAGGGACTGTAGACCATTGTGTTCTGCGTCCTGATTGGCTGAGGGACTGTAGACCATTGTGTGTTTGCGTCCTGATTGGCTGAGGGACTGTAGACCATTGTCCATCAGTCTCCTCCATGTCTCCTGTACAGTACAGAACAACAAAGGCACCGACGAAGGTTTGAACTTTGAGAGAGTTTGAACAAGAGAGAAAAGTGAGAAAATGTTAATGCCTGTGTGAGAAAAGTGTATTAAGTGTGTGGTGAGGGGTTTTACAGACAAGAAACAGAGAATAATGTAAAAAATTAAAGCTGATACTTCGTGGATTTCACTTATTGTGGATTCTTTTTAAAACGAGACCCCTGAGATAAACCAGGGACCACTGCAGAACAGCATTATAACACGACTTAACGCTCACACGAGTCAGTTTTGTGTAATTTAGCACGTTTAAACTAAAGATCGGAGGTTTATCACGAGCACAAAGTGAAAACGACTCCACGCCTGCTCCTCTCTCAGCCCCAGGTCCGACCCACAGAGCTTCTACCTGATCTGCGTCTGCCTGATTTGCATATAGACGGATCATGGCTTCGTTGACCTAGTTGGCTCCATTGTAGAAGCTAACCCTCCCTGACAGGCCGTCCCAAAGCGCCGCTCACTGTAACGTCCATGAAATACAAAAGAGCCGAGGTCCATCTGAAACCACAGAGCGGCCAAGTCCTACTGCGCCTTTAACGACCTGGACCTTCACATTTTTAAGCTTCATTCTCTTTACTTCGTGCATTAGATGGTGACAGCAGCTAAACGTGAAAAAAAAATAGAGACTGTGAAATATCTATCCATTTTACAACACGTTTAATAGATTTTTATCGTCTTAAAAACATGAAAAACAAAACTAGTTCAATTTAAAGACACTAAACACTATTTTCTGATCTATGTTCTAATGTTTCCTCATCACACACAGACCTGCAGCTGTGTTTTGTTTCACATGTTTAACTCACAAACAAATCTGCAGATTTAGGCTGAGTTCTTCTCTCATACTGGAAAACACTCTGTTCCACCTTGTGATGTCATCATGTGGTAATACAGGAAGTGCTCCTTTGTGCTTTTAACCCTGGAGAACCCAAGAACCCTTTTCCTCTTTGGAAAATCATGAACATTGCATTAAATTACTGCTATAAGTTCACTCCACTTTTTCAGTTTTAATCCTTTATTTCCTAATTGGATCATCACCAAATTTGACCCACTGGGCTCGCTAATTTATCCAAAAAACACACTTCTAGACATTCTCCAAGCTATTACTAAAAAGACTAACAAAACAGGGCCCCTGAAGCCCCCCCCCCCCCCCCCCCCGCCCCTGCACAGCCCCTTTAATGAAGTGTTTCCTTTGATCAACATGATTTAAGTCTTTCTTCAGGTTTTATTAAGGATAAATCAGGTGTAGTTATTATGAAGTGTGACTGTGTGATCTTATACGACACAAACTGGAGACAAAACCTTTAAAAATAAAGTGATTCATGTATTTTTGTTTTGGAAAATTGGAGAAATATAATTTGAACAATCACTTAAAACGACTGCGGCAATTTTGTAATTTGGAACTTTTTTTTATAAATGTGTTTGAGTCAAATTGAAATGATTCACCTTCTCTCTCACGCCCCCCCTCTCTCTCTCCTCCTCCCTCCTCTCTCCTTCACCTCCCTTCCCTCTCTCACTCTCCTGTCTCTCTCTCCTTCTTTCTCTTACACCCTTTCTGTCACTCTCCTCTCTCTCTCACTCTTCTCTCTCCTGTCTCCCTCTCTCCCCTTGTCTCTCTTTCTCTCTCCTTCTCTCTCACTCTCCCTCCTTATCCCTCTCTCACACTCCCCCTCCCTCTCTCTCTCCCTCCCCCCTCATCCCTTTCCTCTCTCACTGTCTCTCTCTCTCCCCCCTCACTCTCTGTCCTCATCCCTCTCTCTCTCCCCCTCACTCTCAGTCCTAATCTCTCTCCCTCACTCTCCCCTCTCTCTCCCTCACTCTCCCCCTCCCTCTATCTCCTCATCCCGCTCTCTCTCCTCCCTCCCTCGCTGCTGTCATCCCTTTCTCTTACTCTCTCACTCCCCTTCACTCTCCCCGTCCTCATCCCTTTCTCATTCTCATCTCTCCCCCTCCCTCTTCCCTCTCTCCCTCCTCATCCCTCTCTTTATTCTTCTCTTTCTCTCTCTCCCCTCACTCCCTCCTCTCTCTCCTCTCTCTCATCCCTCTCTCCTTGTTCGTTTGTGCAGACCGGAGCAGAGTTTTAGTGTTTTCAGTGTTTACTTTCTGTTTTCAGAAGGTCGTTGTTGATTCTCTGAGTTTGAAGGAGAGATTAAACTGAGGCTTTAGACGTTTAACAAAGCCTCACTTAAACGGAGCAGAACCAGCAGAGACCAGGGCTTTTCCTCTTTAACCCCCTCTTTAACTCCCTCTTTAACTGGCTCTTTAACTCTCTCTTTAACTCCCTCTTTAACTCTCTCTTTAACTCCCTCTTTAATTCTCTCTTTAACCCCCTCTTTAACTCTCTCTTTAACTCTCTCTTTAACTCCCTCTTTAACTCTCTCTTTAATTTGCTCTTTAACTCTCTCTTTAACTCACTCTTTAATTTGCTCTTTAACTTCCTCTTTAACTCCCTTTTTAACTCCCTCTTTAACTCCCTCTTTAACTCCCTCTTTAACTCCCTCTTTAACTCTCTCTTTAACTCTCTCTTTAACTCTCTCTTTAACTCCCTCTCTATCGGCTCTTAACCTTTTCGGCTGATGTTTTTCAGACCTGTTCTTCAGAGTTTTCGCCATATTCTCATCGTTTCTTCTCGTTGAGCCGCTAAAGTCGTATTTGGAGAGATTCATTTTTTCTCATTTATGGCGACGTCAGCTCATTTTACTGTCTGTGAACCAGGAAGTGAGGCTGGTGCACTGTTAGCATGCTAGTTATTGTTAGCTTTACTCTCTCCCTGCCTTCCTCTCTCTTTCTTTCCGTCTCTCCATCTCTCACTCTCTCCTTTATCATGAAAACAGACCTCGCTCTGGTCTCTGGTAGTTGTGAAAAGCTCTTACAAACTCATCGTGGTGAGTAATGAGGATGTTCTGAAAGTTAAATGAGGAGTAACTTTGTTCCTGTTTAAAATTAATTCTGTTTTTCATGTTTTTAAGACGGTAAAATCCGACAGTCTCTAAGTTCAAAAACCAAATCACTTTTTTACCTTGAGAACGAATCCATCTTTTGTTCGGTTCACAGTTGAAATACTTTTATTTTTCTTTTATTCTACTTCCCAAAAAGAGTTTAGAGTTTATCGAACGAAATAAAAAAATGAATAACTAAATAACTAATTTTCAGACAAGTTTAGTTTTTACCCTTGAAAAATAATGATTTACTCCGGGTCATGGGCCTTTGTTCGTTTATCTCTCTGTCTCTTTTCTCCTTCTCACCCTCTCCTCTCTCGCTCCCTCTCCCTCTTCTCTCTCTCGTTCTCCTTCTCCCCCCGTTTCCCTTCTCCCTCTCTCCTTCTCACCCTCTCCTCTCTCGCTCCCTCTCCCTCTTCTCTCTCTCGTTCTCCTTCTCCCCGTTTCTCCCTCTCTCCTTCTCACCCTCTCCTCTCTCCTCCTTTCTCTTGCTCACTTTCCTCTCCATCTCACTCTCCTCCCTCTCTTTCCTCCTCTCCTCTCACTCTTTTTCCCCTCTCACCCTCTCCCTCTCATCTTTCTTTCACTCGTCTCTCTTTCACTCTCCTTCTCTCACTCTCCTTCTCTCACTCTCCTTCTCTCACTCTCCTTCTCTCACTCTCCTTCTCTCACTCTCCTTCTCTCACTCTCCTTCTCTCACTCTCCTTCTCTCACTCTCCTCTCTCGCTCTCCTCTCTCGCTCCCTCTCCTTCTCCCTCTCTCACTCAGTCTTCTTTCTTTCACTCTGCTTCTCCCTCTATTTCTCTCTCCCACTCTGCTTCTCTCTCCTTCTCTCCCACTCTTCTTCTCTCTTTCACGCTCCTTCCCCTTCTCTCTCTCCCTCCTTCTCTCTTGTTTTTGGCTCTAAATTTACTCACAATCAAATCAAAATCACACTTTAAATGGACACATCTGTCAGATCTCACTTAAACTGCAGGTTTTTACTTCTTCGCAAACAGCTGAATATTTTGTCTTATAATCTTAAAAAACAGCGCCCCCTGTAGGTCAGAACTGCACAAACCTGCTCTGAAAAACACCTGATTCGTGTGTTACATCATCAGTTCATATTCAGTCTTAGTTCTGGACATAAATGTGAACTTTGAACAGAACCCAACTCTTCAGATCTCAAATCTTATTGTGATGACACTTTGATGACAATTTGCCAAAACGTCGGTCCCCTGCACACGCTCGCACGCACACTCTCGCACACGCTCGCACACTTTCTAAAATCTCGCACACGCTTCCACCGCTTTCGCACACGCTCACACACGCATGCACGCACATACGTGCTCGCACACACTCGCACGCGCTTGCACACACTCCCACGCTCTCACACACGCTTGCAAACACTCGCACACTCTCGCACATGCTCTCGCACACACTACACTCTCGCACACTCACACTCTCACACACTCTACACTCTCGCACACTCTCACACTCTCGCACACGCTCACACACTCTCGCACACACATCTCAGCAGATGTGTCCTGACCTTGCAGATCTTGTAGAGGGAGTCCTGTCCGTCTCCGTCTGAGTCTTTGAAATAATCGTGAGCGGGGAACGTTCTGTGGATGTCCCGGGTGATCACACTCTCCTGAGCCGAGTCCTGCAACACAAAACACAAACTGAAAATCTCTTCAAGACGTGGTTTCAGTTTCAGTCACATTTAGCTTAGCACATCATAGAAACACAGACTCAAACCCCAGACGGTGTGAAGAAGTGTGTAAAGTGAGTGTGACGTCACCCTCAGCGTTCAGCTCCAGGCACATGAAGCTCATCCAGGCTAGCATAGCGGCTAATTTGGAGCCATGTTTCATATCCGGAATTCTGACTGAGTATCATAGCAACCACAGATCCAATCAGGAGTCACAGTGAACAAAAGAGAGAGGGGACACAGTTTTTCAACAGAAAGTGAATTGGACCAAGAAGCGCGCCCATGATCACTTCTATTTGTAACGCGGCGGCTAGCAGGTTAGCAGGTTAGCTACGTCCATTTACATACACAGTCTATGCCCCCGACACAGAACTTTAGCCTAAAGCTGACACAGAGCAAGAGATCAGCCAGGAGAGGGCGCTGTCGTCAACTGGAGAAATAATCAGACTGAAAGAGTTCACGTTTCTGCTCATAAAGACAAATTCTCGTGACTTTTGTGCATGTGACAGACTGACCAATCACAGAGCAGCATCGAGGTTTGTGCGGAAACCAGCGCTGAACAAACCGAAACCAACATGGCGACGCAGACAGACGAACTTCAGCCCGTTTTAGCCAAAGTAGAAGATTTATTTTGTGAAATCAGGCAGAGGGAAACTGGATTTAACTAAACTTTGATTTTCCGGGTTGTTCTGCTGTTGCGATGCTTCGTCCAATCAGCTTGGAGTATTTGTTTGAACGCTCCAATCACTGGCTACGATTGTTTTCAGCGAGAGCCGTCTCAAATATCTCTATTCGGAAGGCTGCACATGTGGATCTGGAGCGAGCCAGGTGAGTGTGAAAGTGAAAATGTAGAACTGTAAAGCCAGTTACACCACAGCGCCACCTCTGTTCAGTAGGTGCAAGTTCTCTGTGTGATTTACAGTGTGGCCTTTGGAAAACTGGAGCAGGTTTGTATAAAAAATATTGTGGTTATTTTGTGATTTAATAAAAAATAAATAAAATAAAAAATAAGAAAGTACAAATTCTACCACAATCCGCCTAAACTTTATTTCTACTAAATTTACAAAAATGTCCAAATGTGGATTTTTTTGAAGGACTCTTTCTCCTCACAGTGACTCTCTCCACAGAACAACAGAAAGGTGCCAGAGTTTAACAGCATTTATCCACCATATAATTAAAAGTGAAGAAAGATTTATGACCTCCTCTGACTCGACGCATCAATAACAAACAAATTTACAGGGAAAATAATCACCATGGCAACATCAGCGCGGCGCCACCGAGCCGAGGTGACGGGAAAGACGTCAAAGATGATTGAATGAAGAACGCACGTCTGCAGCCATTAGCGCCAACGTTATTCAAGACTACGGACTGTCCTCACACGACTTTGGACCGACTCGTCCTGGTTTAGTCCTGGTTTAGTCCTGGTTTAGTCCTGGTTTAGTCCTGGTTTAGTCCTGGTTTAGTCCTGGTTTAGTCCTGGTTTAGTCCTGGTCTAGTCCTGGTTTAGTCCTGGTCTAGTCCTGGTTTAGTCCTTGTTTAGTCCTGGTTTACTTCTGGTTTACTTCTGGTTTAGTCCTAGTTCAGTTCTGGTTCAGTCCTGGTTCAGTCCTGGTTCAGTCCTGGTTCAGTCCTGGTTCAGTCCTGGTTCAGTCCTGGTTTAGTCCTGGTTCAGTCCTTGTTTAGACCTGGTTTAGTCCTGGTTTAGTCCTTGTTTAGTCCTGGTTTAGTCCTGGTTTAGTCCTGGTTTAGTCCTGGTTTAGTCCTGGTTTAGTCCTTGTTCAGTCCTAGTTTAGTCCCGGTTTAGTCCCGGTTTAGTCCCTGTTTAGTCCCTGTTCAGTCCCTGTTCAGTCCCGGTTCAGTCCCGGTTTAGTCCCGGTTTAGTCCTGGTTTAGTCCTGGTTTGATATGGGGTTCTATTTTAATAATAATACTCTTGTAATACCATGGCTCTCCAGCAGAGGCGCCTCTGAGGTTCTGGGTTAAGATTCAAGTATCACAGAGAAACTGACTCAAAAATGAATCACAAAAACACAAAAATATCATTTATGTGAAATATTACACAGTGACTTTAATTTAGTTTTACTATAGATCGATTCTTCTTAAAGGAGCTGTGCCTGATTTTTACCATTTTAAAAATATGAAAAAAACATTTTAAACAAACTTATTCCTCACTTATCACATTACCATCCTAATTACTCACCATGACGAGTTTAGAAGCTCTTTTCACGAGGGCAGAGCAGAGTTTGGCCGCCACAGTAAAGTTAACAACTAGCATGCCAATGCGCACATCCTGGTTATGGGACAATATAATGGATTTTAAATGTTTTGATCCCAGTTTATCTCTAAAACAACAACTGCAGTGTCTTTATGTTTTAAATCTCCATCTGTAGAAAGATGAGTAAGAAAAGTCACAGAGTCTGGGAGCTGTCCTTGGTGCTGAAACACGACAGTTTTCTGAGAAATCCAGGTTTGAACAAAGAATTGTACGAGAAAAGATGAGAAAAAAGATGAGAGAGAATGTGCCTGACAGAGGGACTGTTCTACGACTTTATATCAGGAGGAAAAGATCACAGTGAAGGTAAAGACCTTTTAAAACTAACAAAGTCACATCATTCAGTCGAATCTGAGTGAGCAGGTTTTATACCAGTTTTATATTTTACATAAAAACCAGGACTAAACCAGGACTGAATCAGGACTAAACCAGGACTAAACCAGGACTAAACCAGGACTAAACCAGGACTAAACCAGGACTAAACCAGGACTAAACCAGGACTAAACCAGGACTAAACCGGGACTAAACCGGGACTAAACCAGGACTAAACCAGGACTGAACCAGGACTAAACCGGGACTAAACCAGGACTAAACCGGGACTAAACCAGGACTAAACCGGGACTAAACCAGGACTAAACCAGGACTAAACCAGGACTGAACCAGGACTAAACCAGGACTAAACCGGGACTAAACCAGGACTAAACCGGGACTAAACCAGGTCTAAACCAGGACTAAACCAGGACTAAACCAGGACTAAACCAGGGCTAAACCAGAGCTAAACCAGGACTGAACCAGGTCTAAACCAGGACTAAACCAGGTCTAAACCAGGACTGAACCAGGTCTAAACCAGGACTGAACCAGTACTGAACCAGGACTGAACCAGGACTAAACCAGGACTGAACCAGGACTGAACCAGGACTGAACCAGGACTAAACCAGGACTGAACCAGTACTAAACCAGGACTGAACCAGGACTAAACCAGGACTAAACCAGGACTAAACCAGGACTAAACCAGGACTAAACCAGGACTGAACCAGGACTAAACCAGGACTGAACCAGGACTAAACCAGGACTGAACCAGGACTAAACCAGGACTAAACCAGGACTGAACCAGGACTAAACCAGGACTAAACCAGGACTAAACCGGGACTAAACCGGGACTAAACCAGGACTAAACCAGGACTAAACCAGGACTGAACCAGGACTAAACCGGGACTAAACCAGGACTAAACCGGGACTAAACCAGGACTAAACCGGGACTAAACCAGGACTAAACCAGGACTAAACCAGGACTAAACCAGGTCTTTATGATGATCTTGATCTGTATCGTTCTGTATAAAACACATAGACTTGTATAAACACATGTTCCAGTATGAACCTCCTGCACAGTGAGGATCACACATATAACACACATAGAAAAGAACATAAAGTTCTATCATTTAATGTTGAAGGGTTGAGGGTTTTTATTATTGTGGTAGTGGAATCGGTATCGAGTATCGAGTCTCTTCCTCAGTACTGAAGTCATGTTTTTAGTATCGTGATAACTCTGCTCTGAAGGCAGCATAAATCTTCAGAAGTGCCTCTCAAGAGCCTCTAGGAGCTTTATTCACTCCACACTCAGTCACGGTGAGATACCAGTGTAGCCACAGCTGCCCTGGGACAGACTGACAGAAGTGAGGCTGCCAATCTGCACCATCAGCCCCTCTGACCACCACCAACACTCACACCCCACATTCAGACTCATGTGGGTGAAGAGCTGTCCGCGCTGTGGCACCTCATTTTCCCAGCGGCCCCCCCGTCCAGCTCCTGACCACCTGACCCTGCTCCTGGGACGAGACCCGGCTCTGACGGGGGCTGCTCTTCGTCCTCAGCTCACGTCCCGCTGTGATCAGAGCTGTGACTGTGCTCACTCCTGAAACCTGCACAAACACCAGTGATTTCAAGGGCCAAAAACAGAGAGAGACTAAACCAGGACTGAACCAGGACTGAACCAGGACGGACAGGTGCACATGTGTCCTGGACAGACAGAGTTCACGTTTGTAGGACCAGAGTCACTCAGAACGTGTCATGGCGGCTGGTCCTGTTCACACACAAACTCTCTCTGTTTTTGGCCCTTGAAATCACTGGTGTTTGTGCAGGTTTCAGGAGTGAGCACAGTCACAGCTCTGATCACAGCGGGACGTGAGCTGAGGACGAAGAGCAGCCCCCGTCAGAGCCGGGTCTCGTCCCAGGAGCAGGGTCAGGTGGTCAGGAGCTGGACGGGGGGCCGCTGGGAAAATGAGGTGCCACAGCGGGACAGCTCTTCACCCACATGAGTCTGAATGTGGGGTGTGAGTGTTGGTGGTGGTCAGAGGGGCTGATGGTGCAGATTGGCAGCCTCACTTCTGTCAGTCTGTCCCAGGGCAGCTGTGGCTACACTGGTATCTCACCGTGACTGAGTGTGGAGTGAATAAAGCTCCTAGAGGCTCTTGAGAGGCACTTCTGAAGATTTATGCTGCCTTCAGAGCAGAGTTATCACGATACTAAAAACATGACTTCAGTACTGAGGAAGAGACTCGATACTCGATACCGATTCCACTACCACAATAATAAAAACCCTCAACCCTTCAACATTAAATGATAGAACTTTATGTTCTTTTCTATGTGTGTTATATGTGTGATCCTCACTGTGCAGGAGGTTCATACTGGAACATGTGTTTATACAAGTCTATGTGTTTTATACAGAACGATACAGATCAAGATCATCATAAAGACCTGGTTTAGTCCTGGTTTAGTCCTGGTTTAGTCCTGGTTTAGTCCTGGTTTAGTCCTGGTTTAGTCCTGGTTTAGTCCTGGTTTGGTCCTGGTTTAGTCCTGGTTTAGTCCTGGTTTAGTCCTGGTTTAGTCCTGGTTTAGTCCTGGTTTGGTCCTGGTTTAGTCCTGGTTTAGTCCTGGTTTAGTTCTAGTTTAGCCCTGGTTTGGTCCTGGTTTGGTCCTGGTTTAGTTCTAGTTTAGCCCTGGTTTGGTCCGGGTTTGGTCCTGGTTTAGTCCTGGTTTAGTCCTGGTTTAGTCCTAGTTTAGCCCTGGTTTGGTCCTGGTTTAGTCCTGGTTTAGATCTGGTTTAGTCTCAGTTTAGTCCTGGTTCGGTCCCGGTTCAGTCTTGGTTTCATCCTGGTTTAGACCTAGTAGTAGTAGTAGTAGTAGTAGTAGTAGTAGTAGTAGTAGTAGTAGTAGTAGTAGTAATAGTAATAGTAATAGTAGTAATAGTAATAGTAGTAGTAGTAGTAGTAACAGTAATAGTAGTAGCAGTAATAGTAGTAGTAGTAGTAGTAGTAGTGGTAGTAGTAGTAGTAGTAGTAGTAGTAGTAGTAGTAGTAGTAGTCTTAGTTTTGATTACTCCCTCTCTTCTGATACTTTTGCCAGCCCTACATTCTAACATCACTTCACTCCCACAAAACAAAAGTCCAGGTGTGTTTTTGAGAGAGGCCTAACATCACAACATGGCTGACGTCTGAAATGGGTCGATTCTGCAGTACTGTAATGAATGGGGAGCTCTGCGGCGTAGTGCAGAGGCGGCAGTACTCAGGAGGGGTCATAAAAGTACTGGAGAAATGGTTGTACGGCTCCGGTCTCGTGATATCGTAGCGTGTGGAGTGAAGTGTTAGACCTGGGCTTGAGTAATAGACTGTGTGTCCAATAAGACCCAAGGCTGCAGTTAGAACACACCGGCTCAGCATTACGAGCGCTCCCAAAGCACGAGTACACGCTCCTCTCCTGTTTATCAATGTATTTCTCCAGGATTTACGACTTAATAATCTAACCGTGTTGTTAACCTCGGTGTTTAAAGGCTCTACATGACACAAAAGTGACTCCTGTGAGCTTTAAGTCCTGTTATAATGTCGTTTCCTCCTCAAAAACAGACCTGGAGTTGTGTTGTGTTTCATTCACACATGTTTGAGTAATCCTGGATCATTAGTTTGACTATTTCCAAAACTCAAAATGCTCCGTTCCACTTTGTGATGTCATGAAGTGGTAGTTTTTTCAAGTTAACAGCTCCTTTTACCTTTAGTTCAGTAGAGATCGACAGTTCCAGAGCTGAAATGATCTAGATAATAGTGAGTTCGTTGAAAGAGCTGGCTCAAAGTAGAGCTACCAGAACGAGATTGAGAAAAGTTACACGGTGAAGCTTTAAGGAGCTGGCGAGAACCAATTCCTCCATTTTGAACCAGATGTTTGTTGGATCCATTTTAGCGATAAAACCATGTATCGTTAAAGGGGAACGCCTCGAGGAACACCAAGGACACGCTGGAGGGACTATGTTTGTCAGCTGGTCTGGGCACACTTCAGGATCTGGAAGGAAGTGTCTGGGGTGAGGGAAGTCTGTTCGGGAATCCCTGCTCAAGACTGCTGCCTCTGCAACCAAGCCTCACCTCCTTTTACAATCCCTCCATTATTATACATCTCTCTGGAGTCGCACCAGCCAAAAAATGCAAAATAAAGAAGCGAATAATGAATAAAACAGAGAAGAACAGGCTGAATATCAGTACAACACGATAACATAACACATTTATATTTATTCAGCTGAAGCACAGACAGAACTGAACATGTGTCTGGTTTGTTAACGTCAGATATTAACAGTTCATCACAAACTAAAGCAGAAAAAAAACAAGTTTACGCTGGATCTCAGTCCAAATCACTAAATCCACAAAATTCTTCTGTGTCACTTCTGAACAACTCCACCAACTCCAGAGGAAGATGAAGAAGCGCTCCGGAAGTAGATAAAAAAAATGCTCCGGAAGTAGATGAAGAGCCGCTCTGGAAGTAGATGAAGAGTCGCTCTGGAAGTAGATGAAGAGCCGCTCCGGAAGTAGATGAAGAGCCGCTTTGGAAGTAGATGAAGAGCCGCTTTGGAAGTAGATGAAGAGTCGCTCCGGAAGTAGATGAAGAGCCGCTCCGGAAGTAGATGAAGAGCCGCTCCGGAAGTAGATGAAGAGCCGCTCCGGAAGTAGATGAAGAGCCGCTCTGGAAGTAGATTAAAAAAATGCTCCGGAAGTAGATGAAGAACCGCTCCGGAAGTAGATGAAGAACCGCTCCGGAAGTAGATGAAGAACCGCTCCGGAAGTAGATGAAGAACCGCTCCGGAAGTAGATGAAGAACCGCTCCGGAAGTAGATGAAGAGCCGCTCTGGAAGTAGCCTGTATTTTCTTATAGTCCAGAAAATACGGTTCTCAACTCAACAGAACACACGACAAATCTAGAACCAAAACTCTCTCCTCTAGGACCAATTAAGAACTGTCCTGACGCTGCCGACGCATCACACGAGACGAGCATCTCACCAACAAGCGCCAAACAGGAAACACAGCTGGAAACTTTAATTGGAAACATAAATGTTTTTCAAAGCAATAACACGACAGTTGGACACTTTACGACCCCAAATTTAAAATGACAAAACACAGACTGCTCATAATAAAAACATGCTAAAAAATCGACTTTCGAAACTTCAGGAGTGACAATACAAACACGGCATTAGCTAAACGCAGGCATTAGCTAGCCTTTAGTGCCGAGTGCATAAAAGAGCAGAAGAAGAAGCGCAGATGTTTAATGGAGGAGTGTAAACGCTGATCACCACTTTGGGAAATACGAGCTGCTTTAGTGTTTTTATAAAGGTAATTCTGCACAGCACCTGTCCCTCTGCTCTGACCACATACGAGCGAAGACGAGGGCCGAGCGAAGACGAGGACCGAGTGTGATGAGGACCGAGCGAAGACGAGGGCCGAGTGAAGACGAGGCCCGAGCGAAGACGAGGGCCGAGCGAAGACGAGGACAAGGACAAAGTGAAGACGAGGACGAGGACCGAGCGAAGACGACGACCGAGGGACCGAGGGAAGACGAGGATGAGGACCGAATGAAGACGAGGACGAGGACCGAGGGAAGACGAGGACCGAGGGAAGATGAGGTCCGAGCGAAGACAAGGCCAGAGTGAAGACGAGGCCCGAGTGAAGACGAATGCTGAGTGAAGACGAGGACAAGGGCCGAGCGAATACGAGGACCGAGTGAAGACGAGGACCGAGTGAAGACGAGGACGAGGACCGAGTGTAGACGAGGGCCGAGCGAAGACGAGGGCCGAGCGAAGACGAGGGCCGAGCGAAGACGAGGCCCGAGCGAAGACGAGGGCCGAGCGAAGACGAGGCCCGAGCGAAGACGAGGGCCGAGCGAAGACGAGGCCCGAGCGAAGACGAGGCCCGAGCGAAGACGAGGCCCGAGCGAAGACGAGGACCGAGCGAAGACGAGGGCCGAGCGAAGACGAGGGCCGAGCGAAGACGAGGCCCGAGTGTGACGTCATCCACAGCGATCAGTCAAATGAAGCTCGTCGAGGCTAGCGGTTATAGCGGCTAATTTGGAGCATTCTGACCCTGAGTATCATAGAAACAAAAAGAGCCAATCAGGAGCGAGGATGTTGAAGGTAACGCCCCTTCCTGCCCACACTGCTGGTTTAGTAGGAAGTGGGCGCTTAGCAACGGTGTCAATCAAACCTGTTGCTAACGCTAGCGGGAGTGACCTCGAGGAAAAAAGGACCTGCACGCCTGTATGCTGTAGCCTGTAGCCTTTAGCATGTAGCCTGTAGCATGTAGCCTTTAGCATGTAGCCTGTAACCTTCAGCCTACAAACCGGGCTCAAACTATCTCACGGGTCAGTGATGTTATGTGTACTAAAAATACAGACGCTTCGACTGACGCGGCTGTTTTACTGTTGTATATAAACAGAGAGTTTCAGGTTGAACTTGCTCCGTTTCTGTTTCTGAAGCACAAACGAAGGTCAGCGCAAAAAAACCAGGACATCAACTCTTCTGCTGCATTTGTTTTGGGTTTCCTCCGAGCTCAAATGAGGTTTAAATCTCTTATAGACTCCGTGACGGTCTGGGGAAATGTCAAGAATATATTTTGTAACAGAAAAGGTTAGCGCTCACGAGGAGAGAAAGGCCACAGAAATTATACTGATGTGAGACTGCGTGAGCAGGCGAGGGTTTAGCTCGAAAACCTGGACGCTCCATTCTACTGCTCCTCCTGTTTTTACACCAGAACGTTTTAAGTTCTCTTTTTTACACCATGTTTAGGGTTTTGTGTGTTTTGGAATAGCGGCCTTTGCTAGCTTATAATTTAGCCATTTGTGTCTTGTTTTCATGTACGTCATCAACATTCCCTGGAGGTATGAAGCTAACTGGATGCACTGCTCTGTCTGAAGCTCTGTTAGTCAACTTAGACTTTAATCTGAGCTTTGTTTTAATGCAGCTTGACCAAAAAATGCTGATTTAGCTGGAAGAAAAGGTGAGATGCTTTGTGCTGTTAAACAACTCTCTCACACATAACGTCACAGTCACAGCTAGCTAGCGTTAGCCAACAGTTTTTCACTCTCACCTTCTTTGTTGAAAATCAAACACCTAAACAAGACCGTGACGCTCGGGTTTATCGCAGGCTCCTGAAAATGTGCGGTTTAAATCCATTTAAACTGTTTTAAAACTTATTTGGGCTGTGTTTGCTAATGTGTGCGTTGTGTCGCCATGGTAACTGCTGAACATTACACCATAGACATACATACAGCGTGATGTCAATACACTTGTCTATCTATCCATCTATGTATATCACACAAAAAATCCTTTCTTTTTCAGCTAACACACCGTAAACGCACCGACCCTCTGCCAACACCAGGGGGCCGGGAGGAAAAAAGACCCGAGTCCACGAGTTTATTTTGTATAAAACTTCACTATTAAAATTCACAACGTAGACTTCAAAAATATTAAGGCACAGACTAAAAAAAAAGAGGGGGACTGGGGTTAGGCACCATATTTGGACCTTTATAAACCAGGACTAAACCAGGACTAAACTGGTACTAAACCGGGACTGAACCAGGACTGAACCAGGACTGAACCAGGACTAAACCGGGACTAAACCGGGACTAAACCGGGTCTAAACCAAGACTAAACCGGGACTAAACCGGCACTAAACCGGGACTAGACAGGGACTAGACCGGGACTGAACCAGGACTGAACCGGGTTTAAAACAGGTCTAAACCAGGACTGAACCAGGTCTAAACCAGGTCTAAACCAGGTCTAAACCAGGTCTAAACCAGGTTTAAACCAGGACTAAACCAGGTCTAAACCAGGTCTAAAACCAGGACTAAACCAGGACTAAACCAGGTCTAAACCAGGTCTAAATCAGATCTAAACCAGGTCTAAACCAGGTCTAAGCCAGGACTTTGACCATGTTTAAATCCAGGCTCAGTTCTGTTTAGCTGCTTGTGACTTGTGAGGTTTTATTTTACATTTTTCTCCTTTAATATAAATGTTATGATTATTTATGTTTCGATTTGTCGTGTTGTGATTTTAATGTCTTTCTTATTCTGTAAAACACTTTTAATCACTTCACGTACAAAATGTGCTTTACTAATAAACTTGCTTTGCCTTTATTTGATTAAAACTTTTGTTCTAAATCCACATTTACAGTAGATCCTTTGACTCAAATGTGAATCTGGTTTCAGTGTCTGTTCGTATCTGGGTTTGTGTAACTGTTCCACAGAGTAAACACGTGCAGAGAGGAGGAGGAGGAGGAGGAGGAGGAGGAGGAGGAGGAGGAGGAGGAGGAGGAGCAGGAGCAGGAGCAGGAGCAGACGGCAGAGCACAGGCCACTGAGTCTGTCCCGGTCGTCCACGGAGAAGAGGCCGGAGCAGAGTGACCTTCACCACATGGTTTAGACAAAGACGGAAAAGTGTGATGATTATGGTGAAAGTCCAGTTTAAACGAGCAGTAACACACAAACTGACTCTAATGGGCTTTAAAACATGTTATAATGATGTTTCCTCCTCAAAAACACCTGGAGTTGTGTTTTGTTTCCTTTATTATTACTCTGTCTATATCTTTAAAGCTCAAAATCGGTCTGTTCCACCTTGTGATGTCATCAAGTGGTAGTTTTTTTTTTTTTTTTTTTTCCCCAGTTTTACCTTTAGTTCAGTAAAGATCAGCAATTCCAGGACTGAAACGATCCAAATGATTCTAGAAATGAAACACAGTGGAGCACTTCCTGTGTCACCACATGATGACATCACAAGGTGGAACAGAGTGTTTTCTGTCTGGTTAGTCAGCTGTTTCTGAAACTTTATAAACCGTAAAGTTATTCATATATTTCACAGACTCTTCCGTTTTAAATGTGCTTTCTGGACTTAAAACAATCGTGTTATGGATATCAGTTAGCATGTAGCCGGTTAGCACGTAGCTGGTTAGCATGTAGCTGGTTAGCACGTAGATGGTTAACACATAGATGGTTAGCACGTAGCTGGTTAGCACGTAGCTGGTTAGCACATAGATGGTTAGCACGTAGATGGTTAGCACGCAGCTGGTTAGCACGTAGCTGGTTAACACATAGATGGTTAGCACGTAGCTGGTTAGCACATAGATGGTTAACACATAGATGGTTAGCACGTAGCTGGTTAGCACGTAGATGGTTAACACATAGATGGTTAGCACGTAGCCGGTTAGCACGTAGCCAGTTAGCCTCTGCGATGCATTTAAACTCTTAATATTAGATTTTTAAAAAAAGTTTATGCGAAAAACAAACGGAAAATTGCCTCCTGGACCTGAGCAGGCGTCATCGTCGACCCAAACTCACGTTATTTATTTTATATCGACATATGAAACCTGGAACTATATTTTTTAGGGCTCAGTATGTGACGTGTGAACAATTTCTTTGCAAAAAAAATTTGGGTCAGGTCTGTGTGCACCCGCCTCCTTTTCACCTCCTCCACGTCCTAATCTCTCGCTCGCTCGTAGTTGCACCTCTCCTTTAATCCCGCCTCAGTGTAGTGTATCGTGTACATCTGCGCTCTCGTCCAATCACGGCTCGGCGCCCGGGAGCCGCTCGCCGCCGTTTGCCGACACACCTGGCTCCTCCAAACTCATTTCTCTTCATTTGGTCCGGACACGCACTTAATCCATTACCGCCTCATCGGGCCTGGTAATTAAAGGCCCCCCTCCGAGGGCCCGTCCTTGGGTCCACGGTCAGGACGCTCAGGCGGCGCTCTGCTGGAGGTGGGCGGGGACAGAGTGAGCGAGTTGGAGAAGGTGGGTGGAGCCTGTCACGACGTTCACTAAAGCGACTTCAATATATGTGACGTGGAATAATCGTTTTGGGTTCAATATTTACGCCATTTCCTCCTTAAAAACAGACCTGGAGTTGTGTTTTGTTTCCTTTATTATCCGTCTGTAACATCTCCAAAGCTCTAAATGCTCTGTTCCACCTTGTGATGTCATCAAGTGGTAGTTTTAACAGCTCTTTTCACCTTTAGTTCAGTCAAGATGAAATTATCCAAATGATTCTAGTGAAGAAAGAGAGAGAAAAGAAAAAGTGATGAGGGAGAGAAAAAGAGGGAGCGTACGGGAAAGAGAGAAAGAAAGAAAGAGAGAAAGAAAGAGAGGAAAAGAGGGATGGAAGAGGAAAGGAGAGATAATGAGAGACAGGGAGAGGGTGATAGAGGAAGAGAAAGGGGATAATAAAAAAGAAAGAAGGAAAAAAGTAGCTAATAAAAAATAGGAGAAAAATACACTGAGGAGAGAAAGAACAGAAAGAGAAACTCCAGGTCTGAAATGATCCACATGAGACACAGTGAAGGTGTGTGGAGTTTAAAGCACTTCCTGTATCACCACATGATGACATCACAAGGTGGAAGAGAGTGTTTTCAGTTTGAGAGAAGAACTCAGCCTAAATCTGCAGGTTTGTGTGTTAAACATGTGAGAATGAAACAGGTACAGCTCCTTTAACGACCTGCTTATGGGTGAAGTTACTACACTGTTCCTCATACGCACCTCCTCCTCCTCCTCCTCCCTCACTCTCCTCTTTACTCCTCCTCCTCCCTCACTCTCCTCTTTACTCCTTCTCCCTCACTCTCCTCTATACTTCTCCAGATCCCGCCTCCTCCTCTTTACTCCAACCTCCTCCTCCCTCACTCTCCTCTTTACTCCTCCTCCTCCCTCACTCTCCTCTTCACTCAGACCCCTCCTCCTCCTCCTCCTCCTCCTCCACCTCCTCCTCTTTACTCCTCCAGGTACGTCTCTATTGTGAACTGTGGCTTTAGGTGTTTAGCTCTTTAATACAGAAGGGGGCAGCTAAAATGAACATTGTTCGAGGAGAGAGGGAGGGTGGAGGTGGAGGTGAAGGTGAGGGTGGAGGTGGGAGTGAGGGTGGAGGAGGTGAAGGTGGAGGTGAGGGTGGAGGTGGTGGAGGTGAGGGTGGAGGAGGTGAAGGTGGAGGTGAAGGTGGGGTGAGGGTGGGAGTGAGGGAGGGAGGGGGGAAGGTGGAGGTGGAGGTGAAGGTGGAGGTGAAGGTGGAGGTGAGGGTGGAGGTGAGGGTGGAGGAGGTGAAGGGTGGAGGTGGGGTGTGGGTGGAGGGGGGACACGCTGCAGATTCATGCGTCTGGCTTTGGCTGCGGTGGCATTTTAAGTGTGGGACGGCTGTGGAATCTCAATGAGAGAGTTGAGAGAGTTCAGAGTGAAACGAGAGACGAACGAGCGGCTCCGTCGTTATGATCCGGAGTCGAAACGTGATCAGTATCAGACCAGACGCTAATGCTGTTTTCAAAGAGATATTAGAGAAAGAAATGTACCCGCGCTGGACCTGGACCTTTTTATTTGCAGATTTTTCTTCTGAATCTGAACATTCACAGTTTAATATCAGACACATTAATAATAGTTCTGTCCCATTGCGGCTGACAGCGCCCCCTGCAGGTTTACACTGGGACTGGAGGGAAATACACTTTATGGAGGGTCATAGTAATAATAATGGAGAGTATTTATACAGTTCCTTTCATGACATCAGGCTCTTCGGTGGTGGTAAAATACAACTGTAGCCAGAGCTGCCCTGGGGCAGACTGACAGAAGTGGCTCAGACTCACACCTCACAGGTTCTGGGTTCGACTCCCGGGTCTTTCTGTGTGGAGTTTGCATGTTCTCTCTGTGTCTGTGTGGAGTTTGCATGTTCTCCCTGTGTCTGTGTGGAGTTTGCATGTTCTCTCTGTGTCTGTGTGGAGTTTGCATGTTCTTCCTGTGTCTGTGTGGAGTTTGCATGTTCTCTCTGTGTCTGTGTGGAGTTTGCATGTTCTCTCTGTGTCTGTGTGGAGTTTGCATGTTCTCTCTGTGTCTGTGTGGAGTTTGCATGTTCTTCCTGTGTCTGTGTGGGTTTTATTTGGACACTTTTCTCCCATCAACCCAGATCATGCTCAGTAGGTCAAATCCTCCAGCTGAGGTCGTCCTGTAGCAACTTTTTTGTTTTTTTGTAAAGATCCTACAGCAGGAGACGTATTTTCCGACAGCCGACACAGTTAAAACATCTTCTGCTGTAGAGTCTTCAAAATAATCCAAGTTCCTTATACATAAAAGAAGACAAAATGGAGGTTTTTGGATTAGTGGGGGAGTCCTGACCGAGAGCAGCTCCTGGAGGTGGGTCCCTGGTCGTGTTACTGCGGTGCCCACTGCTCCTCCAGCTCCATTAACCCAGTGGCATTGAAGAATGGGTCAAATGTGGAGGACAAATTTCCCTACGGGGACGATAACTGTGCACTTTAACCTGAACCTTAAGAAGAGACGCTGCCAGTCTGCACCGTAACACACCACCTCCAGCAACACTCACACCACAGGCACACGAGGCGAGGCTGAGGTGCCTTGCCTCAGGACACAAAGGTAGAACTTAGTCTATTCATTATCTACCGTCTTACTGTAACCATAACAACACTCCTATAACAAGAGACAAGGATGTACTTAAAGGTTGAAGTATCCCTGAAGCTGCACAGCAATAACAGGAACTGAAAATACTGAAGAAAGTTGAATAAAAACAAACTGATAAAGTCTCTGCTGATAAAAGGCGGCGTTGTTCTAGTGTAAATCAGACACTCGGAGCTTGTGTAAGCGTCATCCACAAAGTTTTAATGCTGTACCTGTGGTCATTATGTTAGTTAGAGACATTTTTTAATTTGTACAATATTCATCTAAAAACGACTTAATAAAAGAAACGATTTCGCAATAAGCGTCATCACAACAAAGCGCCACATGCTGTAGCGCCCCCTATGGACAGAGCACGTCACACTAGAGCAGCTCATTTTTTTACATTTGTACCAAAATGACGACGCGACGCTGCAGAATCCTACGAGTATCAACGATTACAGAAAATAAAACTGGGGGCGAAGGAAGAGGGGGACGTGTCACAGTGGGCGTGGCACAGTGGGCGTGTCACAGGGGGAGCGTGTCACAGTGGGGGAGTGTCAGAGGGGGCGTGTCAGAGGGGGCATGTCACAGTGGGCGTGCCAGAGTGGGCGTGCCAGAGTGGGCGGGTCACAGGGGGCGTGTCAGAGTGGGCGTATAACAGCGGGTGTCACAGGGGGCGTGCCAGAGTGGGCGTGTCACAGTGGGCGTATAACAGGGGGTCACAGTGTCAGAGTGGGCGTGTCCCATGGGCGGTTAAACAGAGTGGGCGTGACAACATGGGGCGTCTTGAAATAAGCGATTAAACGAGGTAAACTCAAACATGACAAAATGCAGTCCAAATCCGATTAACAACTTTAACCACAAACGCTGATTTTTTTGCTCTTTTTATTCAAATAATTTCACACATTCTCCTCATTCTTCTTCGTCCACGTTTAAGGCCTTTTAAATGCTGGATGTTTGAGTCTGAAGCGAGTGTTTCCAGGAGCCTGACGTCGTTCTCTGCTTCACACGACTGAGGAAACCAGGACTCACAAAGGCAGAAGGCCACGCGGCTTTTGTGTGATTTCCTTAAATTATTGATCTATTAAGTGACCGATGTGTTATGTAACGAGCCGTAAGAGCCGTCCTTAGCCTTGAAGATTCCTTATTAAACATGATACAAAACCCCAGGAGACCGAACCATAAGAGCCAGGAAGCAGCTTTTAAATCAACGTACACATGAATCAATAATGAACAGCTATTTCTGAGCCTATAAAACATCCATTTTAATTGTGTCCTATTTTTAAACTTGGAAAAAAAAAAAAAAACTCTGGTTGCTCGCGCGGCTTAGGGTTTCCATAGTGACACTATCCTCTCTGGTCCTGCTTTTCAGAGGCAAAAATGTCACGAAGCAAAAACCCGTCCATCAAAGACACAAAAAAAAGGATTTAATTAGCATGATTGGTGTTAATAAAGTGCGGGGGGGCCGTGTGAGCAGATTTAAGGTGGTTGGAGCAGGGTTTGGGCGGAGCGTGTGGAGCCTGTCACTCACGGGGTAAATGAAATAGTGATAACGAGGATTTCTGACGCTGAAGGGTTTGTCATATGGGTTTAGTCACTGCTTATATTACAGCAGAGGAACAGAAATACAACTTAAACCTGCAGCTCTATAAGAGAAAAACAGGATGATTTTGTTTGTGATTTTGATTCGATTTCAACTGTTTGTGGGTTTCAAGCCGAGATCGATAAATGTGGGTTTTTCATGTGCGACGCCGACGATGGACGGTGTTTTTGTGGCGATATTTTAGGGCGATATTTTTGGAACAATATTTTATAGCAACATTTTTGGAGCGATATCTTTTTGGGACAATATTTTTGAGGCGATATTGTGGGGGAGATATTTTACATTTATATTTTATTTTACATTTTTGGGGCTATATGTTTGGGCCAATATTTTAGGGTGATATTTTTGGAATGATATTTTTGTGACAATATTTTAGGGCAATATTTTTGGGGAAATATTCTTAGGATGATATTTTCGGGGCAATATTTTTGGAACAATATTTTTGGGACGATATTTTAGGGCAATAGTTTTTGAATAATATTTTAGGGTGATTTTTTTTTAAACAATATTTTTAGAATGATATTTTTGGAACAATATTTTATAATGATATTTTTGGAGCTATATGTTTGGGACGATATTTTAGGGCAATATTTTTGGAATAATATTTTTGGGGCAATATTTTTGGGGCAATATTTTTGGAACAATATTTTTAGAAGGATATGTTTGGGCAATATTTTTGGGCCAATACTTTAGGGCAATATTTTATGGCGATATTTTTGGGGTGATTTTTTTGAGCCAAAGTCATTCAAATTTACTAATGAACTCACCCACACCCTTGTTTACCACAAACCTATTGGTGATTTTCCCAGAAGGGGGCGCAAGAGCAATTGAGTCACTTGCACTTTACCATGAAATATTCAAAGGTAAATTCACCAAAGTTGAACCTGATCATTTTTATTAACGACTAGCCCCAAGATTTCACTGTGTTACAACAAAAATCTGCATTTTAACAACATTCATTTTATCTGCTCACATCTGGACTAAATATTATTGGTTTGTAGAATATTCTGTCGTCTGAAACACAGCAAAAACCGAGCTGTGCAGTCACGTTTTGTGCCGTTATCTCTGCACTAAAATGTTCAAATAAAACTGTATTTTTAGGCAAAATATCCACCTCTGCTGGAGATTTAAGGTCGACAGTTGATACTGATACTTGAAACTGATATTTTGGCCTTTCTCTCGTTTCAGGTAAATGATTCCGTCCTGATGTGCAGTATTTTGTGAAGAACTTTGCCTTTTCAAAAGATATAATATTTAGGCCCAAGCCCCAACAGAGCGCAGGGGCTGCTGGTCCATGTCGACTACATCCTGGTACTTCCTCCATCGCACACGGCGTCAAGCTCTGATCAAACAGAAACAGAATGGCTCGTGTTTATAACAGCTAAAAATGAGTCAGTGAGCGAACGGCGATGTGGAGAATATTAAGGACTTTCAAAAGATATATATAAGTAGTTGTGGCAGTTTTTGCATTTTATTTATGTTTTTTTTAAGGCTCTTATAAACTGTCGTAGGGCCTGTTATATAGGGCAGAAGGCAGAAGTCCTCGTCCTCCCTCAAAACGCAGGAAGACAAGGTTCGATATGGGTTTTTTCATGGCCGATTCGATACCGATTGTTCAGAATCCAGAGCAACCATTGGCTGATAAGATCTGCTAACACTTTTGAGCTGATTTGTGGGGCCAATTTAGATGATTTCCCCCAAATTATGTCATTCAACCTCCATCCAAGGCCTGTTTTACCACAAGCCCTTAACTCTATAGCGTCAGATAATTGCCACCATAGACTCGTGGTTGGAGACTTTCCATTACTGTACTTCCTCAACCAATCGTGCTTTATGTAAATTCAAACGGCGTAAAAGCAGAAGCATGAGGCTCTTTAAAGACTGAGCACATTATAGACCATTATATCTCGCCTAGGCTTTGATCTTTTGTTTGCCATAAAATCATGTTAAAGGACGTATCAGCATGTACTCTGGCCTTTTTTCACACAACTACTTCTATTTTACACCTCCATCCATCCTTATTTTTCCTTTGATGCATGAAATGGCAATTGCGCTCCGATTGGTCGTCTTCGAGGGACGACGTTAAGCACATTATCGTAATGACAGTGACATATTTAAAGAGCCTCATGCCTCTGCTTTGAGACGCCGTTTGAATTTACATGAAGTACGATTGGTTGGGGAGTTACAGTGATGGAAAAGTCCACAACTGCGAGTCTATCGGCGGCGACAGCGTCTGAAGCTGTAGGGTTAAGAGCTGGAGTCATGTTTGCGCAGCTTTCTCTTCAAACAAAATATCTGGGGGTCTATCTGTCACGGCAAATTTGTGGAGCCAATTCTTGCAAAAAACACATAAATGGCAATGTTCGTGGATTTTAATTTCGTACATTTCTTTAAAAATGAGCTACACAGGCCCCTCCCGTCCATCTGAAATTATAACATCAACAAATTCCAGCACGTGAAGCAGTCGATTGTGCAGCTCATCGCACCAACGTAATAAAGCACAGGTCAGACCAGCAGTAAAACAACACTGTGGCAGTAACCAGACATGAAAAAGGACAACGGCTACTCCAGTTCATTACTCCTCCTCCTCCTCCTCATCCTCCCCTCCAGCGCAGAGCAGCTAAATGCCACTAGAGGGACACGGAGAGAGAGAGGGATCGTGAACTACATCAAAAGCACCCTGAGGTGATCTGCTGGACGCTCCGACTAAATGACAGAACACACACCAGGCTCCGTAGAAGGGCTGCAGGATTTTTCTGACAAGCGCTGAGACTGCGATGTACATTTTAATTACATAAACCAGCTCAAAGTTCAACATTTTAAACACGTCGGGAAGAAATTACAAGAAGACTGAAATCAGAACTGACAAAGTAACACAAGAATCGCATTCAGAGCACGTTTGTACAGATCTAAACTACAGGGTTTTGGCAGCTTTTGCGATTTGCTTGGCTCTGTTAACGGTGAGTTGCTAGCCCACTGTTAGCGTCTACTACGTTCTGTCCAACTGCATCTCTAAGTGTTTTTTGCCAAGTCGCGCTAAAATGAATTCATATTTAAATAGAAAAGAGTGGACAGGGAGCTGTGGGCGGATGTCACTGAAAACATGTAAAAGAATAAACAAATGAGATGAATACTTCAGCAGTTCATGGTTATTTGCGTCGACGCTAATGCTAACGCTAATTTTGAGGCAGAAATGACACCACAAACTGAAGAAATCGACGTATAAAAACCTTCGGGTGGCATTTACTTTTACTTTCAATGGGTTGTGGTTTGGGACAGGCCCAGAACGACTCCCTGGGGAGGTGTTCTGGGCATGTCCCACCAGGAGGAGGCCCCGGGGAAGACCCAGGACACGCAGGAGGGATGATGTCTCTCGGCTGGTCTGGGAACACCTCGGGGTCCCACCGGAGGCGCTGGAGGACATGTCTGGGGTGCGGGAAGTCTGGAATTCCCTGTTATAAGTGGAAGAAAATGGATGGATGGGTTGTTGTTTGATATTTTACCGTTCAATAAAAGTTAGCATTAGCTTGGGGACACGAAGCCCATTGCGTCGATTCAAATAGCGATTTCGATTTGATTGAGATTAATGTTGTAACTCTGCTGCACGGGTTTGTAGCCGCTCCCCCGAACAGCAGAGGAGACGGGAGAGAAGGGCAGAGTTAATGTGCTTAGGAGCCCAGAGCCTCATTTCTGTGCGTTATGGAGGTTTAATTCAGCTGAAGATCCCAGAGACAGAGATGTGCGCATCTGTTAGCCAACCTCGCATCCACAGGGACAGCTCCGGTTTGTCCTACAGCCGCCGCCAAGGTGAGCCGCCTGTCTGCGTAATGTGAAATATTGAATCAACGAGGATGGTTTGAATCAATGAAAGTATATTAAGGAAGGGACGAGGCCATTCCCACAAGACCAGATTTTGACATCATTTTAAATAATTAGATGTGATCCGAAAACAATTTTTACACAGACACAGGGGAAGGGTGAGGTGTTTGAGTGTCTTGCTCA
This sequence comes from Periophthalmus modestus, assembly GCA_019594935.1. Classification (NCBI taxonomy): domain Eukaryota; kingdom Metazoa; phylum Chordata; class Actinopteri; order Gobiiformes; family Gobiidae; genus Periophthalmus; species Periophthalmus modestus. The sequence continues at coordinate 33,144,512 of JAIEZT010000007.1, read as the reverse complement.
AGGACACAACGAGAGGATTCGTCTGTGGGAGCTGGAGTCGCACCTCCAACCTCACAGCAGCAGTGTGTGGGGGGTGTGAGGACTGCCCTGCCTGAGTAACAGTGACAGACACGGAGCAGAGCAGAGGGAGCTCGTGTTGCCTCGGAGTCTGAACATAAGGAGAACATTTGATCACCCCCTCCACACAAACACGCACACACACGAAAACACACACACACACACGAACACACACACACACACACGCACACAAACACACACACACGAACACAGACAGACATGTTGGGTTGGCGTTCTTCTTGGGGACATTACATTGACTTCTACTCATTTCCAGGAGACTCATCCTGACCTTAGCCATAGTCACTTTATGTAAACTTAACCTTAACTTAAACACTAAACTTTTTTACAGTGTATGAGCGTGCATTGTGTTCTGCGTCCTGATTGGCTGAGGGACTGTAGACCATTGTGTTCTGCGTCCTGATTGGCTGAGGGACTGTAGACCATTGTGTTCTGTGTCCTGATTGGCTGAGGGACTGTAGACCATTGTCCATCAGTCTCCTCCGTGTCTCCTGTACAGTACAGAATGTGTCAGACAAATTTACATAAATGTTGGATCAGTGTGACTCTGAAGTGCTGTATGTTTGCAAGTTTTCTCCCCGACAAAACCCACGATGTCGATGAAACGTTCTGCACCGACAAAGGCACCGACGAAGGTTTAAACTTTGAGAGAGTTTAAACGAGAGAGAAATGTGAGAAAATGTTAATGCCTGTGTGAGAAAAGTGTATAAAGTGTGTGGTGAGGGGTTTTACAGACAAGAAACATGTAGAATAATGTGAAAAATAAAGCTGATACTTCGGGGTTTTCACCTTTTGTGGGTTATTTTTAGAACAAGAAACCACTGAACATTTTGATTCACGTCATCGGGACGTACATGGGGATAACTGTATAACTGATATGAGTTTAAATGGGTTAAGGTTAAAGTTTAGGTTAAGGTTAGTCGAGTAGTGACTTTGGTTAAGATTAGGATCAGTCTCCAGGAAATGAAAGTGAATGTGATGTTCACAGGAAGCATGAAAACCCACCCACCCACATGTGTAGGAGGGTATTTGTCACACTGGCTGGTTACATGCACACCAAAATCTGATTATTATCTGATTTCTGGACCTTAAAGATGTCGTAAACCACAAAATCAGATGCGATCAAAGGCACTTTGAACCAGATGACTTAACTGTTTAGATAACTCCAAAAACCTGAGATTAACCCAATTTTGAGCCACTGTGGGGACTAAAATCTGTGTTTCAGCAACATTTTGAGGATCTTTTCCCCTTCAATAGATGTAATATTTGTTTGAAATTGTTCCTTGCTGCAGGAACGACTCACATTTTTCATTATTCCCAAACGAAAACACAGTTGCGTTATAGGGACCTCATTTTGGTCCCCATAAGAGAAGCACGTCCCCATAAACTGAGCGTGTTTGTGTGTACAGATTTTCGTCCCCACGCTGTGATAAATACCTGCCTCATGTATGTTTGATCAGAGGTTAGATTTCTAATGCCGTGTGATCTGCTGCAGTTAGTCCACGATGTAATCTACACTCTCATTAAAGCCCCAGTCTACACCAGACACTTAGCACAGATAACACGGCCTCTTAAAGGGAAAGTGACAGAGACTTTGCGTCGCCTTTTATGTTTGATCAGCGTCAGAAACACAGCTGAAGAAAGAGACAATCTACGGCTGGACATTTCATCAAATTTTAATAAAGATCGAGTGTCGAGATTCAGTCGTGTGTCATCGTCAGAGATCAGCTTGGCTCTTTCCAATGGAGCTGTCTACACGAAGGTCGGCGAAAGTATCGAAAATCTGATACTAATCGAGGCTAAAACTAGTATCGAAACTGAATTCTTATGTGAGTAGGTGTCGATATTAAAAAAAGTCACATTCACAGGACAAAAATGAACCTTTCCTGAACATCTTTAGAATGATGTTGAGCTGGAAATATAAGCACATTCATAGACACACATAGAGAATATCCTTATCATGTCTTTAAAAGCATTTGATCTGAGTGAGTCTGTCAGGCCCAGACCCAACATGAACATGTGTGAAGCTCTGTCTCCCTCCCACTGGAAACTCCATGTTGTTCTATGTGTCGAAGTGTAAAAGTTCATTATGTCATGGGTGTGAAACAAAAGTCACTCTGCTTTGAAATGTTTGCAGCTTTGTCATTCTGGTAGAAATACTCAGAGCTCGGGGACGAAGGGGAATAAAGAGGGACAAAGGTGGACTGGGAGGACTAAGGACGAGGGGGAGAGATGCTCTGGGGAGACTAAGGACCAGGGGACTGAAGGCGTCTGTGTCCATGGGAGGTCTGGGCCGTGCTTTTCATAATCTCGGGGTCTTGTTCATGAGTGAGGGGCGGATGGAGCGTGAGATTGACAGGTGGATCAGCCTCTGCAGTGATGCAGTCGCTGTATCGGTCTGTCGTGATGAAGAAGGAGCTGAATCCAAAGGCAAAGCTCTCAATTTACCTCACAGGTCTACGTTCCCTGCCCAGGGTCGCCTATGATCATGAGCTCTCCACGGTGAGAGGAGCAGCTGAGGCTCGGGCATCTGCTCAGGATGCCTCCTGGACGACTCCCTTGGGAGGTGTTCCGGGCATGTCCCATCAGGAGGAGGCCCTGGGGAAGACCCAGGACACACTGGAGGGACTATGTCTCTGGCCTGGGAACACCTTGGGGTCCCACCAGAGGAGTTGGAGGACGTGTCTGGGGTGAGGGAAGTCTGGGAGTCCCGGCTCAGACTGCTGCCCCCACGACCCGGCCTCAGAAGCAGAAGAACATGGATGGATGCATTTCATAACTCACCGAGCTTCATAAATGAATTATTTTTCATCTAGACTTTTTCCACGAGCACACGCCCATGGACCAGTATGAACCTCCCTGCACACTGAGGGATCACACAGAGATAGTTTCACATGGGGATGGAAAACAAAGTACTGCCATTTAATGTGGAAAATACATTGTACTGTCTGAAGAAAGAGAGTTTGTATTATCTCTGTAGTATCAGGCTCAGCATCGAGTCTGTTCCTTAGACTGAAATCAAGTTCATGCATCTCCCATCTCAGTCTCTGCTCGTTTGTGTGGTATAAACGGCTCCATCTGCCCCTCACAATAATAAAACAGGCAGGTTATGGTCTAGTACTGACTTTTATTGTGTTCGCAGCAACAGTGAAACCAAAGCCTTTGACAACAGTAACTTAAAAAAATAGACCCTGGTATTAAAATCACGTCGTCTCCTAGTTAAGACATTAGCAGCCTATTTAAAACACAAGGTGAACTCTTCCTTTTTTTGGCCTGACAGCAGTAAAAAACACAAAAACACACTTTGCATACAGGATTTAAATACACAAACGCTTTTCTTTTAAATATAAATTGGAAAATAAATAGATTAATATAGGGTTAAAAATCTCTATCTTTAATATGCACTTTAAATAGTTCTAAAATGTCCACTTGCAGCTTTAAAGATGCAATATGGAACTTTCCTGGTGCGGGGTTCACTACCAGGTTGTCTCTATGGAAATGGTCCACAGTATGGCATTAAAAAAACTACTAATACTTCTTTGGATCACAGGCGTTCTTACTGTGAACGGGCTTGCATCTCCACAAACCTGACTCGTTTTTGGCCTCCTCCTGCTCCTATCTCCATGGAAAATGTCCCGAAGTATGGTTTTAATGTTCTGTTTCCATGGAATCACGCTGGTGAACCCTCCACCTTGTCTCGGATGTTACGCAGTGTAGCATTAACCGTGTACGAGTCAGATCTGGGGAGAGGCGTCAGAACGCACGTTTCACTGCATTTCTGAGCGCTAATAACACGTGGAATTTAACACTTCCAAAAGCGTAAAGACATACTGTGGAACATTTCAGGCAAAGCGTTAACATGTCCATGGAGACGAGCAGTTAGCGAACCCCCCAAAACCAGAGAAGTTACACAGTGCAGCTTTAACTTACTCCAAAAACAAACATCAAAACACCATTTTTCAACAAACGTTTGCGCTCCACCTGCAGAGAGCCAAAGCCGTTTCGTAGCGTTCCTCGGATTTCAGGGTTAAAAGACGAAATTCCCGACGGATTTGAAGGAACAGCGGGTCTGACTTTAGCAGCAGAAACATCTATAGAAATATTTTTGCACCAGAGAAACAGCCTGAAGAGAGGAATGAATAAGTAACTTCACCTTTTCTTAGCTCTAAAAGGCAAAAGGAAAAACCACTGAACCACATGTGCTTAAAATGTCTCACAATATGTCAAAGGTAAAAACTCCACACTGGAACTTTAGTTAGAAAACACATTCGTAGGCACCGAAACTGTGTAACAATCTGTGAGGAAATTAAAGCTGCATTAAGTAACATTACACTATGGCAAAGACAAGAAAACAGAGGAGGTCTGCAAAAACAAACAAGAAATGATTACCCCAAAAAACTAAAGCTGTACCATGAGACTTTTTTTTGCCACTTGCTTCTCTGAACGACCACGGCATGTGAAATCTACCAGGAGCGTTCGCAATCTGCCTTCTTTCTCAGCGACGTTTAAAAAAATAAAAAAATAAAAAAGTTAGCACACTGTCATTTTAAAACCTTTTCAAAATAAGACCCAATCTGCAGCAGGTTTTATTTTGAAAGGGAAGTGTTTAGTTGAAGTTAACGGAGCTTTGACGCAGGTTTTGGGGCGACGTGACGGTGCTGTGCGGGTTTTTTTGGTTTAATGCCCTACTGCGGGACATTCCAGGATCGCCATGGAGACAAGCAGGTGGCAGACCGCGCCGAAAAAGTTACATCGTCCATCTTTAAGAAAATGTCTGAAATGGAACAGCCCGAAATGTAAAAAAACCACAATTTCATATGAGTCAGTTTTATGTCCCAGATAAAAACCCATTTTTATTACACAAACATAACTCAGATTATTTTAAATATTTTCATACTGTAATTATGGGAATTGTAGTTAAAATGTCAAGTTGTTTATGGTCTATATCAGGGGTCGGCAACCTGCGACTCCCGAAGAGCCGTTTGGACTCGGAAAAGAGCCGCTAACAGTTTCTGATCTAAAATGAAGATAACACTGTGTATTGTTTAGTTTTTTTTTATCTTTACCCTTTGTCTAAACGACTATAGTGTGTCCTTATGAAATCTATGACGTGCTACAGAGAAAATAAAATGTATTTATGTATTGAACATATTTTGAACATTATGAACTCTTAGAAAATAATATATATTTAAAAAAAAAAAAAAAACATGCTGAGCTGAATGTCTCTTTAAAATGAATTATAAAAGATGAACTTAAATGATCCATGTAGCAAACACAAAAACCCCGTGAGCCTCATCCTGACGTCGCCTTTGGGCTTTTGGAGCGAGTCGGAGCCTAAATACACGACGTTTTGGCGAGTACGACTTCTAAGAGTGTGACGCTTATTTTGAGCGACGAAAAATAATAAAACATAATTTTATTTTAATGTTTCAAGATCACAATCATCTTCCAATTTAGAAGTATAATAAAACACATTTCAATTAAATATTAATATTTTCCCCCCAAGTCACGCAGAGCCACAGTGTGAATATGAACGAGCCGCAGGCGCCGACCGCTGGACGATAAGGTTTAAAAACCATTAACCGTCCTCCCACATTTAACCATCCTCCCCAATTTGAAAGTAAAAAAAAGAGTAAAAAAAAAAGTAAAATGAGTCTAAACTGGAACTAGAACAGGACGACAAAACCAGGACTGGACCAGAACCAAACCAGGATTTAAATGGACCCAAAACAAGAACTTTATCGACAAAAAACCCAAAAATAAAGCCAGGACTCGACTAGAACTAAACCAGGATTAAACCGGGTTCAAACCAAGAACTTTATCGACAAAAAACCCAAAAATAAAACCAGGACTCGACCAGAACCAAACCAGGATTGAGCTGGACCCAAAACAAGAACTTTATCGACAAAAACCCTAAAAACAAAACCAGGACTGGACCAGAACTAAACCAGGATTAAACTGGGTTCAAACCAAACTTTATCAACAAAAACACCAAAACAACGGTTGACTTTTACATTCAGAGAGTCAGAATCACTTAATGCAGTTTTAAAACGAGCAGAGGTGAGGTCATTTTAAAGGGATCTGATTGGCTGGAGTCGAACAAGGATGAACCCAGGGCTAACCACTCCACCGCCCGCACGAGTTCAGAGAGTTCAGACACGTTTAACTGTTTAGGGATCAACACCAAAACCACAACTCTGTTTTCATGTCCACCAATGGGTCGCTCCAGTTAGCTAGCGTGCTAACCTTTTGACATTTTCACACGTTTTAAAGGGGATGTCCTGGATTTTTCATAATAAAATCGTAATAAAGTTAAATTTGTTTTGCCCCAGAACAGATGTATTATATAAGCAGCTCTTAAGACCAAAATGAGTCTGTGAGTGTTTTTTGAATCGTCTGCAAATCAAAAAGTAGTTCACTGTTAGCATGCTAGTTGTTGTTGACAGCAAAACTCCGCTCTGGTCTGGTCTGAAATTTGAGAAAAGCTCTTATAAACTCATCGTGGTGAGTATTTAGTATATTCTGAGTGCATAAAGTGAGTGTAGAATAACTTTGTTCCACTGCAAACTGTTTAAAATGAACTTGTTTCGTTGTTTTTTCATGTTTTTACGACGCTAAAAATCACGTACCGCGTCTTTAATATCAGTTCTATCACATTAAAATCGTCGACTTTTACAGATTTCAAATTAAAATGTTTGTTGAAGCCGAATGGTGCAAACTCACGATGTTTTAGTTTATTTTTAAAGAATGAGAAATATTTTTTTTGTGTGTTCAATAAATAATGTTCCGTAGTGTTAAAATAGTACCAGGAAATCGTACACTGCGTAACTTTTCTGGTGTCTTAATGTCTCCACGGAAAATATTACTGCTTTCCGTTAGAAATGTTCCATAGTGTGCCCTTAAACGTATCCGTCTCCATGGTAACTGAAGCTAAAAGTCAATATTGTTTGCTGTATATACTGTACACACCGTAACTGGGGAAAAAAAAAGCAAGATTTACAGTAAGTTTAATGCCCTATTGTGGACCGTTCATCATCTCCATGGCGACAAACCCTCCGTCAGAAAGGTTACACAGGGCGTCTTTAGTTCTGACACTGTATTCCTGCCGTAATAAACATGTTTATTCGTTTCCCTGCAGCGTGAACGGCTCCGGAGCCTCTGTCAAAGGGACCGATTATAGACTAACAGCCATGAACCTTCAATTTGGATTAATTAAAGGAATGCACTGCACGGAGATTGGAACGGGTTGCGTTGCTATGGCGATGGCGGTCTTATAATGCATCAGCTGCACTTTGTCAAAATCCAATCAGGAAATAGACTTCGTACCAGGACAAAACCTCACTGCAAAAAAAAAAAAAAACATGGAATACAGCTTCAATTCAGACGGTTCATCTCCACGAGGTTTGGGTCAATCTGAGAATCAACGATGTTTTTAAAGATGGGGTCTTTTACTTCTATGGGGTATTAAAGAGGAGGTATTTACTCCTATGGGGTATTAAAGAGGAGGTATTTACTCCTATGGGGTATTAAAGAAGAGGAGGTATTTACTTCTATGGGGCATTAAAGAGAGAGGTATTTTACTTCTATGGGGTATTAAAGAGGAAGTATTTACTTCTATGGGACATTAAAGAGGAGGTATTTTACTTCTATGGGGTATTAAAGAGGAGGTATTTACTTCTGTGGGGTATTAAAGAGGAGGTATTTACTTCTATGGGGCATTAAAGAGGAGGTATTTACTTCTGTGGGGTATTAAAGAGGAGGTATTTACTTCTATGGGGCATTAAAGAGGAGGTATTTACTTCTATGGGGCATTAAAGAGGAGGTATTTTGCTTTTAACTGCTAACAAATATCATATTTCAATTCTTTTATTGGTTTGAAAATGCTAAAATCGCCCAAGACAACATTAACCTATTTTACAACTTTCATTTTTCAGTCCTCCCTTTTGCTCTCTGTGCTAAGCCCCTCCCCCTTCAGAGCGTTATCACGTTACAATCCCGCTAATGAAACTCCTGCACATCACTCCAGGTTTGTGAAGTCGTAGTGAGCAGTTTTGTGTCATGTTTTTGTAGATTTATGGAGGATTGTGGGTGATGTGGCTTGTGGGCGGAGCCTCGTACAGAATCTTACAGCTAAACGTAAAAAGGGTCCAAATGGGCCTTGGGAGAGATCTCTAGATTGCTCAAACATGCACGGATGACTCTAAAACCTCATGTTTTTGATGAGGGAACAGCGTAAGAACATGGGAGAAAGCGTAATACCTCCTCTTTAACTTGAAATTAGAAAACAAATCTACTGACGTTAAGAGAATTCAAATCATTTTATCTCATCGTCATGTTGTTTTCTTTGCAGTGTGTCACCCTGTTTAAAAAAAATAAAGTTCTCAAAGTTATAATTCATAGTTTTCATTCACCTGCAGCTAATGATTTAAATGTCTTGACTTTATTTAGAGTTAAAATCTTTCGGTCTAAACTGAAACTTTCTCAAACTGTGTCAGCTCCAGACGACATTTTAAAGACGTCCTGTGTCACTTTCCCAGGTGCTCGTCTCCATGGAGATGTTACTGCACAGCCTGGAATGTTCCACAGTCCGGTGTTAAGTGCAGAAAAAGGATGATACACCAACAGGTTAAGTTACAGGTCAGATCTAGGGAGAGGCGACCCGGCTAACAGCAAGGAGCAGTGTTTTATGAAGGGATTTTAGCATGGAAATGTCAACAGTAGCTGAACAAAAGCAAGATATTTAACGCCGTACTGCGGAATATTTTAAGGGAAAAAATAACATCTCCATGGAGACGAACAGACGGTGGACGCTCAACCAGAAAAGTTACACGGTGAAGCTTTAAATCACAAAATGAACAGAATTTGAGTTTTAAAATGTTTTCTCAAATTTTAGACCAGGAACCACTTAAGTCTATCCAGTGGTGGAAGTAAAAGTACAGATACCAACGCAAAAAAATACTCAAGTACAAGTAAAAGTGTCACATGAAAACATATACTCGAGTACCTGTCTAAAAATGTACTTAAAGAGTAAGTATTTTGCGCAGATTTTGATATCTAATAAAGCTTCAAATGTCTGTTTCTAGCTGTTTTTATTTGTGGATTTTTTAACTTCTTAAAATTAAATCCTCAAAATAAAAAATACTTTTACTTTTCAGTCTAAAAATGTGGTGGAGCAGAAAGTACAGATACTGCTCTCAGATGTACTCAAGTAAAAGTAAGTGTACTGTATTTTCTGGAAAATAAGTCACACTTTTTTCATAGTTTGTTTGAGGGTGACACTTATACTCAGATGCGATTTTTAAGTGAAATATATGTTTTTTTCTTCATTATTGTGCATTTTTTGGTTGGTACGACTTATACTCCAGTGCGACTTATACTGCAGACAATACAGTACACACACCCGAAACCTAAAAACCTAAAAAAAGTGCAGTACTTCACTACTTTTCCTTCGTTCCCTTCCACCACTGGCTCAATCTAACATGAACTACGCCTCTAACATCCTTGGCTTGTGTTGAAATAAAGTTTGCATATAATTTTCTTCATTTTTCTATTTACACTTAAAGGTTCGACACTGCACGAGCCCAGAATGTACAACACAGTATTTCAGAAGTAAGACACGGGCTTCAGATTCTGATTGTAAAACCATCACTGTTCAAACCTTGGCAAACGACTCTTAGTTTGTCTCGTTTCTGACGCCGTATTTAACTATGTATAGAACAGTCAAGGCCATAAACACTTAAAGCAGACATACTGTGCGAGTGTGTGCTCTGTAGAATCTCTGACGCACGAGGATTAGCGTTATGTTATAATTTGGACGTTTTAAATCGCAATAATCATCTAAAAAAAACGTTCTCGAAAGGAATACGTTTGTTGGTTTCAGCGTTGAAGAATGAATGTTCAATGGGAGCTGACGTCGGCGTAAAAGTCAGCGCAACAAAAATAGAAAATAAAATAAAGCTGAAGAAGGAAGTCGTACGAGGTGAAAATGGGGGTAAATTGGCAAAATGGCGTCTTGAAAATAAGCGATTTTATACAACTTCGAGGTGATAAATGAACAAGGAAACAGCTAGAACGTGGTTTAAAGCTCGGAAAGGTCCAGTTTGCACAATATGTCTCCTTTAATTACTACAAAAAGATAGTGAAAACACATGAACTCATATGATCTTGAGAAAAACATGGACTTGAGTTGCCTACTTGGCCTACAAGCCAAATGTAACAGTTTAATACAGTGAATACTCGAAATGCATTTACGTGGAACTTTTACCGAAACTATTTTTGTCTTGCACCAACATTATTATCATTATTAATATTATTCTAAATTTTTAACTACTTCCGATATTGCAAGTCTAATACCAAATCCACAGTAGAATATAAAAATATGTAGGACTATACAGGCTATGTTCAAGTGTCATGAGATCTTTTGGGTCGTGAACCGCCGTTTTCGAACCACTACGATACACATTTGATTTAAACAGATTTAACACAGACCAGAGTCGTACAAAAGGACTGACAAAGTGCCGTTCACAAAATCTCTTAGCAACAGATACAGGACTGAAGTGTTGAATTCAAAATAATAGTTGTGTTCGTTTGAGTCCTTAAACTTGGATTAAATAACGTTTTTTTGAGGTATTTTTGACGTAGGATCAATGTTTTTTTTACTAAAACTAAGCAAAATGATCAGAGGTGGGTAGGACCATAGACTGTATATGTAAATGGACATGGTTAGCCTGCTAGCTAACGCCACGTTCCAAACAGGAAGTGAGCATGTGCGCGCTTCCGGCTCCGTCAACTCTGACTCCAATTCACTTTCTATTGAAAAACTGTCCCTCTTGTCATTTTGGTCTTAAATGTTCGTATTAACCCGCTCTACATGATTCCGGGTTTTTTATTTTATTATTGTGTGCATAACTCAAGATATGAACATGAATAACAGACGAATCAGGCGCCTTCTTTCTATGAGGTCGCTCCAGTTAGCGTTAGCAACAGGTTTGATTGACAGCGTTGCTAGGTGCCCGCTCCCTGACAAATTAGCAGCGCAGGTGAGAAGAGGCGTTACCTTCAACAGCCTCGCTCTGGATTGGCTCTTTGGTTGCTATGATACTCGCGGTCGCATTAGCCGCTATAACTGCTAGCCTCGGTTAGCTTCATTTGACTGGAGCCGAACGCTGTGACGTCACACTCACTCAGTCCACTTCTGTATACAGTCTATGTGCAGGACTTGGACAAAAATAAATAAATAAATAAATAAACATATTAGAAGCAAATGTTATGGTGGGTTTCAGACGACAAGAACATTCATAAAGGCGCATTACGTAACTTTTCTGGTGGAGGATCTACATCGAGAGGTTATCACTTTGCCTGGAATGTTCCTGGGTACGACATTTAACTAAGAGATCTGTGGAGAGGCGAGCCAATGCCTGGTAAGACTGCGTGTTTGGATATGCTAGACACGTTTTAATGCTGTACTGCGGAGTATTCCCGACAAGGCGATAACATAAACTTTATTTAAACACCTCGGAGGTCGATATTTAACCGAGTTCCCAATAGAAAGGTTTAGACTCAGTGTTTGTTTCTAAAAATATACAAATAAAAACCACCAAAATGTGACATAATCTACAAATTGACATTAAATTTAGCAGTCTCCATGGCAACAAGCAGCTGACTCCACTAAATCAACTCTTTTTGACACATTTAACTGGGTAAATCTTAGATGGACGAGTCTCTACTGGACTGTGGAACATTCCCTGCAAAGCTACAGTCTGATGAGACCAGCAAGGGATGTAAAATTACGTAATGCGCCTTTAAATAAACCTTTGAACTCGTCAAAACTTTAAAAATCAATATTATTCTGAATTCAAGTCACATTAAAAAGGGCTGTACCTGATTTCTGTATTGTCCCTGTACAGAAATATTGTCAAAACAGCTCAAAATAATGAATAAATAATAAATATAAAGCGTTTTACTGTCCGTGAATCAGAAAGTGTGCCGTTAGCATGCTAGTTGCTACAGCAAAACGTCGCTCTGGTCTCTGAAAATCGCTTATAAACTCATCATGGTGAGTAATGTGTTGAATAACTTAAAATGTAATGTACTTTTTTCAGACAGTAAAAATCAGGTACAGCGCCTTTAACTCACATTTATTTCTGCAGTGTAACCAGACACACGTTTTAATCCAGTTTTTTTTTTTAAATAGAGCAAGAATTCGCTCGTCTTCTCGGTTTAGAATCCCCAAAATCTCGATCGTCGGCTGCGCAGTGGCTGAACGAGCACATAGTCTGGGACAGCCTGCGCATCCCCAGTCTGAACACGCTGTTGGACAAACTGTAGATCACACAGTTACAAAAGCTGTTGCTAATCGCTAACCAAGTCGTTATGAAGGACAACGCCGGGCTATCCAAAACATTTGAACTCTCCAGGAGAAAGTAAATGATATACGGCAACCACAGCATGTAGAAGACACTCGTGATCCTGAATAACACCATGGCGTAGCGTCGATCTGGACCGTGACCTCCTCCACTTCCTCCTCCGCCGCCGCCTCCGTGATGCCCGCCAGCCGCCCCGCCTTCCGCCTCCATCTCCTGACTCGGGAACCTCGCCCTCCTCTCGCTGATCTCCCTGTTGTGCTGTTGGCAAATCCGAAAAATGTGGTAGTAGGTGAAGCAGACGACGAGAGCTGCGGGGGCGTACAGGAGGCACACGACGAACCGGTGAAGAGGGCGGACGTGGGCCAGGAATGTGCGCACCACTCGAATATGTCCCCATGGTATCCCGGTTTTCCCCATCCGAAGAAAGAAGGCAGGAAAACGAGTCCGGAGTAGACCCATATCACCGTGATGCAGCCGCGGAGCCGGCACGGCGTCACGAGCTGGTTGTACGACAAAGGTTTGGTGATGGCGAGGTATCGGTCGACGCTGATGCACGCCAAACACGCCATTGATACGCTCTTGAGGACCGAGATGACGTAGCTGAAAACTTGACACGTGACGGGTTCTTGGACGCTCGCCGGGTAGTGGAGCAGGGAGAGCGTCGGCACCAGGCAGCTTAGCCCTACCAGCAGGTCGGCGTAGGCCATCGTCTGGATGAAGTAGCTCGTGGTGTAGTGGTGCAGCAGCGGCGCGCAGTGGAAAACGAAAATGACGGTGACGTTTCCCGCGATGATCAGAACCGTCAGGAGCACGATCACCGCCGTCTCCAGGATACACGCTTCCAGACCTTCGTTCAAACCCCAGCCTAAGGGGCAGGAGTGGTTGGAGCGTCCCGAAAGCGGATCTCCCTGGCTGGCGTTGGGAACCATCGCAGACTGGTTCATCGTCTCGGGTTCTGTTTCCTCGGCGTAGCGGTGAAATCGGATAACGCTCGTGTTTTCGGCTTTGTTTCGAGCGAGTTCACAAATGCGCTGCTCCTTTCGCCGTTCACATAGCTGGTTTTCAATCAAACAGACGTGCCGGGGAATCGATAGGGCCTCTGGGAGGATAGCGCGACGCGAACGCAGCTCCAATCAGTCATGTTTAGAGACGGGAACAGAGGGGGGAAAAAATCAAAACTGTTTTTAAAGAGATTATAGAGCACAAGGCCACATACCTCACCACCAGGTTAACGAGAATACCCCAAAGACAGAGGGGTATTTAGCGTCTTTACTCGGGAAAAATGCAAACTTATGGATAGATTGACTGGCGTACGAGTTCAAAAGTGGCATTTAAACACAGAAGTGAGTCTATTTTTGCTGTCCAGAGTGTCATAATTTCACGGCTGGTTTTCATCATGACAAAAAAATCAATGAAAAATACGAAAAAAATCCCCAAAATTCCACAAGTTTAGCAAAAATATGCCAGAAATATGTGAAAAATCTTGTATTCCGAATCAAATTCCCAATCAGTGTTTGCAGTTCTCTATTGGAAGTGCAGTTATTGTCCAGGGGAATTTCGGTGGTCCCCCTGTCGACATCCGGCGCTCATGTTATGTCCAGCTATTGTCAAAATCAACACAGACATGGCTAGAAAAACAATGGGATAAGCAGATGAGTGAGTGTGTCCCGGCGCTCCGCACACATGCACCTGTTTACACCGCCGATCCGCACGCTTCCGAGAATCCAAAAAGGTCGAAGGTCATCCCCAGAAATGATTAATATGTTGACGTAGTTGATGGGACAGGATTGTGGATTGTGTTTAGGACTTTCCGGGAGCAGCGAGAGGCCAACTGACAGAAAATCAGCGCTCCCCTCGGGTTAAACTCCGCAGCAATCCTAAAGTACACGCGAAAAAATGTGCAATCTGCAACTTCCCGGTGCAAACATTCCCTCAGCTCCGGCTCTGCGTCTCCACAGCAGCCCTCCTCCCGGAAACATGTCCTTCCCAAATTCTCTCGGAGGATTGGATTGTGCCGCTGCCGAATAAGAACCAACGAGAGTCCGGGTTTCTGGCGTTCCGTGGACAAAAATAAGAGCTGGGATAATTATGATGCGATCCGTGGGCGCCGGCGTGCAGCGGAGCCGGTCGGAAGCGTGGGAAAAAAGCAGAGAAATGAAAAGAAAGAGGGATGCAGATGGGATGGTGCCGCGGGAGAGGGGTAGAACGGTCCCTCGTCCTGGTGCAGTGAAGCCGGAGATGCTGTGGCTGCTGCCTCTTCCCTCCCTCCCTCCCTCTCTCTCTCTCTTTTTCCCTCTCTCTCTTTCCCTGCTGTGACTGTACCTCGCACGGCCGGCATAACACACACTGTAGACACGCCCCCTTCCTCTCCTCTCCTCTCTCGCTCTTCTCTTTCCCTCTCCTTTCACTATCTCTCTCTTCTCCTCCTCCTCTCTCGCTGTCGTCTCCCCTCTATCTCTCCGTTTCTCCTCCCCCTCTCCCTCTATCGTTCTCTCCCGGCTGTGACTGTACCTCGCACACCCGGCATCGCACAGACGGACACACTGTAGACACGCCCCCTTCCTCTCCTCTCTCCCCCTCTCCTCTTTTCTCTTTCCCTCTTTTTTCCTCCTATCTCTCCATCTCCCTCCCCCTCTCTTCTTTCCTCTTCTCTCTCTCTCTCCTGCTGTGACTGTACCTCACACACATGCAGCACAGACACGCCCCCTTCCTCTTTCCCTTTCTCTCCTTTCTTTGTCCTCCCTCTCTATCTTCTTCCTTTTTTCTCTACCTCTGTCTGTCTCCCCCGCTCTTCCCCACTCTCTCTTCTCTTTCTGTCTCGTTCTCCTCTCTATCTCTCCATTTCTCGCACGGCCGGCGTTGCACACACGCAGTAAACACAACCCCCTTCCTCTCTCTCTCTCCCTCTTCTCATCTTTCGTTTCCTCCTCTTCTCTCTCTTTCTCTCTCTCCTGCTGTGACTAGACCACACACAGAGCAGACACGCCCCCTTCTCTCTCTCCTCTACTTTCACCCTCTCTTTCTCATTCTCCCTTTCATTCTTCCCTCTCTCCTCTACTTTTATCTTTCTCTCGCTCTTCTGCTGTGACTGTACCTCGCACGGCCGGCGCTGCACACACGCTCTAGACACGCCCCCTTCCTCTCCTCTCTCTCCTCCTCTCCGCTCTTTCCATTTCAATCGTTTCTCCTCCTCACTCTCATCTTTCCCTCTATTTCTGTCTCCCCCTCAGTCTTTCTTTCCTCCTCTCCCTCTCTCTCTCTCGGCCGGCGTTGCACACACACACTGTGGACACGCCCCCTCCTCTCACTCTTCTCGTCTTTCCCAGCTCTCTCCATCTCCTCTCATTCTCTTTTCTTTCCCTCCGTTACTCCTCTCCTCTCATCCCTCTCTCCTCTGCTGTGACTGTATCTCACACATGCACATTGTAGCTCTTTCTCCTCTTTCTCTTCCTCCTTCAACCCTCCTCCCACACTGTAGACACCACCTCCTCTTCTATCTATCCTTTCCTCTTCATCCTCCTCTCCTCTCCTCTCTTCCCTTCTTCGCATGTCACCATCGCTCATCCTCTTCCTCGCCCTCTCCCTCTCTCCCCTCCTTCTCTGGCCTCCATCCCTCCTCTTTCTCTCGCTTCTCCTTCTCTTGGCCATCCCTCTCTCCTCTCAATCTCTCTCTCTCTCTTCTCTTTCTCTCCATCTCTCTCTCTCTCTCCTCTCATCTCTCCTCTCCTCCTCTCCCCTCTCCTCTCTCGCCTCTCTCTCTCATTCCTCTCCTTCGTCCTCCTCCCTCTCTCCTCTTTCCCATCCCTCCCCTCTCTCTCTCTCTCCTCCTCCTCTCTTCCTACTTCCCCCCTCTCTCCCCTCTCTTCTCTCTCTCCTCTCTCTCCTCTCTCTCTCTCCTCTCTTCTCTCTCTCGTCTTCTCCTCTCTCCTCTCCTCCATCTTCTCTCATTCTCTCTTCTCCTTCCTCCGTCTACCTCTCTCTCTCTCCTCCTCTCATCCCCTCTCCCTCTCCTCTCCTCCTCATTCTCTCTTTCTTTCCTCTCTCTATCTCCTCCTCCTCCTCCTCATTCCCTCTCTCTCTTCTCTCTCCTCTCTCCTCTTTCTTTCTCTCTCTCCTCCTCTCTTCCTCTCCTCTCCTCCCACCCTCACTGTAGACACCTCCTCCTCTTCTCCCTCCTCCTCCTTTCCTCTTCATCCTCCTCTTCCCTTCTTCGCATCCTCTCACCATCGCTCCTCCTCTTCCTCGCCCTCTCCTCCCTCTCCTCTCTCTCCTCCTCCTCTCTTCTCCTCCATCTCTCCTCCTCCTCTCGCTTCTCCTCTCTCTCCTCCTCTCTCTCCTCTCTCTCATCTCTTCTCCTCCATCCTCTCTCCCTCTCTCTCCTCTCCTCTCCTCCTCCTCTCCTCTCCCTCCTCTCTCGTCCTCTCCCTCTCTGGGCTCATTCATCTCTCGTCCTCCTCCCTCTCTATCTCTGTCGTCTTCTCCTCCTCACACAGCCTCCTCTCTCCTCTCTCCCTCTCTCTCATCTACTCCCCTCCCTCCTCTCCTCACTCTCTCTCATCTCTATTCCTCCTCTTTCTTCCATCTCTCCTCCTCTCCCTCTCTCGGCTCATTCATCTCTCTTCCTGCTCCCTCTCTCTCTTCACCTCCTCTTTTCTCCATCTCGCCTCCTCTTCCTCTCTCTCTCTCTCTTCTCCTCCTCTCTCTTCCCCCCCTCTCCCTCCTCCTCCTCCACCTCCTCTTCCTCTCTCTCTCTCTCTCTCCTCTCCCTCCTCCTCTCCCTCTCCTCCTCTCTCTCTCTCTCTCCTCTTGGCTCCCCCTCTCTCTCTCCTCCTCCTCTTCCTCTCTTTCTCTCCTCTTGCCTCTTCCTCTCTCTCTCTCTCCTCCTCCTCTTGGCTCCCCTTCTCCCTCCTCTTCTCCTCCTCTTCTTCTCCCTCTCTCCCTCTCTCTCCTCCTCCTCTCCTCCCCTCTCCTCCTCCTCCACTTCTCTCCTTCTCCCTCTCTCCCTCCTCTCTCCCTCCTCTCCTCCTCCTCTCCCCTCCTCTCTCTCTCTTCCTCTCTCTCCCTCTCCTCTCCTCCTCCTCTCTCCTCCTCCTCCTCCTCTCCTCTCTCTCCTCATCCTCTTCTCTCCTCTCCTCCTCTCCTCCTCACACACCCCCCTCTCTCCTCCTCCTCTCCTCCCCCTCCTCTCCTTCTCACACATCCCTCTCTCTCCTCCACCTCTCCTCCTCACACATCCCTCTCTCTCTCCTCCCTCTCTCTCTCCTCTCCCTCCCCTCCTCCCCCTCACACATCCCTCTCTCTCCTCCTCCTCTCCTCCTCACACATCCCTCTCTCCCCTCCCTCCTCCTCTCTCCTCCTCCTCCTCCTCCTCCCTCCTCTCCTCCCCTCCCTCCTCCTCACACATCCCTCTCTCTCCCTCCTCTCCTCTCCTCCTCACACATCCCTCTCTCTCCTCCTCCTCTCCTCTCCTCCTCCTCACATCCCTCTCTCTCCTACTCCTCTCCTCCTCACATATCCCTCTCTCTCCTCTCCTCCTCCCCTCTCTCTCCTCCTCCCCTCTCTCTCCTCCTCTCCTCTCCTCCTCCTCACACATCCCTCTCTCTCCTCCTCTCCTCCTCCTCTCCTCTCCTCCTCCCTCTCTCTTCCACACAGAGGTCACTTCAGACACATTTCCGGCTGTAACTTTCGTCTTATCTGCGAGTGTCTCCGGGCTCCGGAGTAAAACGACGTCTAAATAAAGAAATACTTTTTATCTCTTTGCTGCTGTAGTTTTTGGGAGATAGGGGGTAGGTGAAAACGGAGATTTTAAGAGCACTTACGCCTCAAGCACAGGACAAAACTGAACAAACAGGAATCCATCATTCAAAGAGGAAGTATCAGCTGCCAACACAACATTTAGATCAAGTGTGCGTGTTAGCATGCTAGTCGACGCCTAAACTCCACTCTGCTCTCTGAAAGCTGTAAATAAAATACTTATAAACTCATCCTGGTGAGTATTTAGGATGTTCTGATGCTTAAGGTGAGTGAAGAGTCACTTTAAACCTTGACAAACTGTTTAAAATGTTGTTTTTCATGTTTTTAAGACGCTAAAAATCAGGTAGCACGTCTTTATTTTGTTTCAGTTTGTAAATCTAGGGGGCGCTGTGGTTACTCTGAACACACACAGTGGATTTTGTGTTCTGTCTCGAGCGGCGTTCACCAAAACGACCCAAAATCTGACCATAACCGATGATAAAACTAGTCATCGTCTAAATAAAGAGCGTTTTTAGGATGGGAATCGGTATCGAGTATCGAGTATCGTGTAGTATTGAATCTTTAGTATCGTGCCGTTTTAATTTACCATCCTGTGAGCACAAACCTTTTAAATATTCATCTTAACACTCGGCGCATTAATAAAACCATTGATTGACGTTTCCACGATATTCCCAAAGCGCTCGAAGGAAAACGGCGACGATCATTTGTCCAGATTATTCCCAGAGGTTTCCTGGAAAACTCCTCCTCCTCCTCCTCCTCCATAAACTGCTCCTCCCAGCTCCTCCTCTTTTTCCCTCCGTCTGTTTCTTTCCGTAGTTTCTGTGTCGTCAGCTGATGTTCGACTCTCACGGTGTAAGACTCAGAACATCACGACAACGAACGACGACCTTTAAATACGACAGAGACAGAGGTCAAAGGTCAAAGGTCAAGAGACTCCACCAGACAAACAACGAGATGTTTTAAAGAGAATCACACAAACCGACTCCGAGGTTTAAGTCACGCCTCAAAAAACAGACGGAGCCGAGTTTGTTTCATTCACACGTTTGAGTCACACTGTTTTTAGTCTGTAACATCTACAAAGCTCAAAACGCGACGTTCCACCTTGTGATGTCATGGATTGGTCCTGGTTCAGTCTTAATTTAGTCCTAATTTGGTCCTGGTTTAGTCCTGGTTCAGTCCTGGTTCAGTCCTGGTTTAGTCCTGGTTTAGGTCCTGGTTTAGTCCTGGTTCAGTCCTGGTTCAGTCCTGGTTTAGTCCTGGTTTAGTCCCCATTTCAGTCCCCATTTAGTCCCCGTTTAGACCCGGTTCAGACCCAGTTCGGTCCTGGTTTAGTCCCCGTGTAGATCCGGTTTAGTCCTGGTTTAGTCCTGGTTCAGACCTGGTTTAGTCCTGGTTCAGACCTGGTTTAGTCCCGGTTTTAGGTTTAGTCCCGGTTCCCGGATCTGACCTTTGGTATTGGTTTAGGTTCCTGGTTCAGTCTTGGTTCAGTCCTGGTCTAGTCCTGGTTTTAGTCCTGGTTTAGTCCTGGGTTAGTCCTGTTTAGGTTAGTCCTGGGTTAGTCCTGGGTTAGTCCCGGGTTAGTCCTGGTTCAGACCTGGTTTAGTCCCGGTTTAGACCCGGTTTAGTCCTGGGTTAGTCGTGGTTCAGACCTGGTTTAGTCCCAGTTTAGACCTGGTTTAGTCCCGGTTTAGTCCCGGTTCAGACCTGGTTTAGTCCTGGTTTAGACCTGGTTTAGTCCCGGTTTAGTCCCGGTTCAGACCTGGTTTAGTCCTGGTTTAGTCCTGGTTCAGTCCCGGTTTAGTCCCGGTTTAGACCTGGTTTAGACCTGGTTTGGTACTGGTTTGGTCCTGGTTTAGACCTGGTTCAGTCTTGGTTCAGTCCTGGTCTAGTCCTGGTTTAGTCCTGGGTTAGTCCTGGTTCAGACCTGGTTTAGTCCCGGTTTAGACCCGGTTTAGTCCCAGTTTTAGTCGTGGTTTAGACCTGGTTTAGTCCCAGTTTAGACCTGGTTTAGTCCAAGTTTAATTTCTGTGAATGTGACTTTTTTAGTATCGATACTTGTGATAAATGAGGATCTGCCTTCGATACTCGTTTTAGTATCTGATTCTCGATACTTTTTCAGATATATATAAATCAGACGTTTGTTTTTTCCCACACTCGGAGACTCATCCCTCGCTCAAACTGACCCCACGACTCCACAGTTTGACATTGGCTTTTTCCGCTTGGTCGCGATTCACGGCAGATCCCGTATTTATTCTTTATTTTACAAACAGCTCAGCAGAGATAGGACGGCCCCCTGGATACTGTTGCCAGGCGATCAGAGGGGGAGGGGGGAGGGGGGAGTACAAGGGGACAAGGAGAGATAAGGAGGATCAAGTAACAGAGGAGGGAAAGAAGAGAGGGAGGGAGGAGGGAGGGAGGAGAGACAGAGACAGAGGAGGGAAAGAAGAGAGGGAGGGAGAGAGAGAGAGAGGAGAGAGAGAAAGAAGAGAGGGAAAAGAGGAGGGAGAGAGGAGAGAGAGACAGAGGAGGGAAAGAAGAGAGGAGAGGGAGGAGAGGGAGAGAGAGAGACAGAGGAGGAGGGAAGAAGAGAGGAGAGGGGAGAGAGAGAGAGAGACAGAGGAGGGAGGGAGGGAGAGAGGGAGAGGAGAGAAGAGAGAAAGAGACAGAGGAGAGAAAGAAGAGAGGGAAGGAGGGAGGGAGGGGGGGGGGAGAGAGAAAGAGAGAGGAGAGGAAGAGGAGAGAACGCGAGAGGGAGGAGAGGGAGAGAGGGAAGAGAAAGAAAGAGAGAGGAGAGAGAGAGGGAGGGAGAAGAGAGAGGGAGGAGAGGAGGAAAGAGAGGGAGGAGAGGAGAGAGAGAGAGGAGAGAGAGAGAGAGAGGAGAGAGAGACAGAGGAGGGAAAGAAGAGAGAGGGAAAGAAGGTGGAGAGACAGAAGAGAGAAAAAGCTAGAGACATGGGGTAGAAGAGAAAAGAGAGAGCAGAGAGGGAAAGAGAAAGGGAGAGAAGGTGGGAGAGAGTGAGAGAGAAAGCTAAAGAAACAGAGAGAGAGAATCTCCGGTGCAGGAGAATGTGGCGGCGCGAGCGGCGACAGAGAGAAATCTTGGTTTTTCATAATTCAGTTTCTATTTAAAGCCCATTAAGAGTCAATCAGGACCAGCTGCAGACGAGAGGGACAGACGCCATCTTGGATCTCAGAAGATGACCGGCACAAACGGGCTGGAGGAAAAACAGAAGAACTGCCAATACGAACACGTCGGAAAGTTTGATTTTTGATTCTTCTGATGAGAAACAGAGTGAACTTCTGCACTGCACAAATGATCTTCACATCAAGACACACACGGCTCTGTCTGATTTAACCGTCTTAATAACACCGGGATATTACCAGCTGTGACTGACAAAGACCCATCTTAAAGAGGAGGTATTATGCAAAATCCACTGATTGAGTGTTGATGGCGCTCTGAAGGAGGAGTGACTTAGCCCGGGGAGCAGCAGGAGGCGAAACTCAGAGTCAAAAACTGAAAACATATCAAACACGTTCATATATTTTCAGTGAATTTAGCATTTTACAAACTATAAAAGTCAAAATGGTGATTTAAATACGTTATGTGTTACAGTTAGAGGCCAGAGAAGTAAAATACCTCTAAAAAAACAAAAAAGAGGAGAGAGGAGAGTCCATGGATGTAGTATATGATGTAGTACGTCTGTTTTAAGGTGGTATTTGGAGCAGAGATGGGTAGTACTCGATGCTCAAGACCGATTCTGACACCACAATGATAAAAAACTCTTTCTTTACACAATAGAATGTGATTTTCAACATTAAACAGCAGTACTTTTGTTTTCTATTCTTTCTTTCTTCTTTCTTTGTCAGGGGCCGTTTACAAATCCATTAATCTTACAAAAGAAAAGATGATTTGTACCAGATTTAGCTGCTGTTACTTTCCCTCTGCAGCCTCTGAGCAAAATTAAAAACACAGATTTCATTAAAATCACACTATAAGACTCCGTTCATCATTAACTTTAGTAATAAAATACAGTAAAATGTCCCTATGTCCAGTATGTTTCCTTCAGTCCAAACACACACAAACATCATTCTGTGCAGGTTTTTACAGTGAGACAGAACAAATGAACCAGACAAAAAACTGATTTGATGATTTAACATGTGCTTTTTTGACATTTCTAGTAAAATTATTAAAATCTCAGACAGTTTCAGAGTCTGGAGCTGATTCCTCTGATGGTTTGAAATGAAAAAGCGACTGTTTGGAACGATGCATTTTGGCTTCACAGACCAAGTGGATCGGAGAGTTTGTTCGGAAAAAGTTTAATAAATATTTTCAGTGTAGCTGGAGCTGCTTTATTAATAATTCTGAATACATTTCTTGGATTTGAATACAAAATTAAATTGTTAAAACTGCTCATTTTCTATTTCCTGAGGATGTTACGGTGATAATAACGAAGGTTTTGTTTTTTTTTAATCGTGAGTCATTACTGCTGGATTATAGATGGATGTGAGAGGTTTGAGTCGCTCATTGACCTGGGACCAGCAGGACTCACAGTGGGTCATGTGTGAGATCATCATGGCACTGAAATATGTGATATAAGACCATGTGTGTTATATCTGTGTAATCCCTCAACTGTCCAGTAGGGTCGTAGTGGTCCATGGGTGTCAACTGGTCCCTCGTTAGGTTCTAAAAATAACCTGCGAAGTCGTCAGCTTTATTTTTTTTTACATTATTCTCTATGTTTCTTGGCTGTGAAACCCCTCACCACACACTTTATACACTTCTCTCACACAGGCATTAACATTTTCTCACATTTCTCTCTTGTTTAAACTCTCTCAAAGTTCAAACCTTCATCGGTGCAGAACGTTTCATCGACATTGTGGGTTTTGTCGGGGAGAAAACTTGCAAACATACAGCACTTCAGAGTCACACTGATCCAACATTTATGTAAATTTGTCTGACACATTCTGTACTGTACAGGAGACACGGAGGAGACTGATGGACAATGGTCTACAGTCCCTCAGCCAATCAGGACGCAGAACACAATGGTCTACAGTCCCTCAGCCAATCAGGACGCAGAACACAATGCACGTTCATACACAAAAAACATGCAAAACTGCACCAAAAAAATCTGCAAAACAGCGAGACGACGAAAGGTGAACCGCGATATAGTGAAGAACACTAGTCTATGTGTCTTATACTTGTGAAACATGCAGCTCAAGGTCATTCTAAAGGTTCATTTCTGTCCTGTGAATGTGACTTCTGTAGTATCGATACCCGCTCAAACAAGAATCTAGTCTCGATTCTAGTTCCAGTTGGTTTTGGATCCCTTTAGCGCCGCAGCAGACACAGTCGGTCTGAATGGAGCAGACAGAGCGGAGGATAATGAAAAGCTTTGGAGCAGAGCCAGCGCTGGAACACCTCTGCAGCCCGATGTCCTTCACGAGGAGAAGACGTGAGGAACGACTGCGGAGACGTGGAACAGAGCCAACTCCACCTCCACCTCCACCTCCACACCTCCACACGTCTGCAGAGAGCACCGGCCTGAGTGCTGAGGTACGAGCGCACACCTCACAAACAGGGCCCGCCTTTTGTTTCCTTGTATTCATCTATAAAAATATTCAATGAACAAACAAATACGTCCTCAGTCTGAATGTGATTAACGAGGCAGACTTTATATTTTCACTTTTATATGTGTAATAGCTCAGATTTAAAGTCCAGAGCCCAACAGCGACAGCGCCTCAAGATAATAGAGGCAACATTCAGACTGAAGAATGCAACAATAAAAAGAGACTTGTAGACATCACCGACGACGTTCAGCTCCAGTCAAACGAAGCTCATCGATGCTAGCGGTTATAGCGGCTAATCCGGAGCGAGTTTCATATTTGGACTTGTGACAGTGAGTATCATAGCAACCAAAGAGCCAATCTGAAGAGAGGATGTAAAGGTAACGCCCCTTCCCGCCCGCACCGCTGGTTTAGCAGGGAGCAGGCGCTTAGCAACGCTGTCAATCAAACCTAATGCTAACGCTAGCGGAAGAAATGTCGGGGAAAGAAGGACCTGATTTGTCTGTTATTAATGTTCATATCTTGATTTACAGACACAATAGTGAAATAAAAACCCCAGGATCATGTAGAGGGTTAATATGAACATTTAAGAGCAAAATGACAAGTCTGACAGCAGCAGGGACAGAGGCGGGCGACAATTTTTCAATAAAGAGTGAATTAGAGCTGATGAGTCGATGGAGCTGGAAGTGCTAGCAGGTTAGCTATGTCCATTTATAAATACAGTCTATAGGCTGGACATATTAATTGATGTAATAAGATTTTTACTGGTCGTTCTCGGCTCAGAAAGTCTCATAATGTTCAAACTTTTGAGCTGTTCTGTCGATATTATGAAGGAAATAAGTGCCCTTTTCAGTCTCTGCTCTGGTTTCGGTTCATATCTGGTCTTTAATTTGAATGTTCTTTAACTGATATGGTTTATATGATCTTCTTTATGAGGCACATTGAGTTACCTTGTGTACGAAGCGCGTGGTATAAATAAAAAGGCCTTATCTTGTCCCGCTCCGCTGCATTTGAGCTCAAAACGCCAGTGGGACAGAGACTGGACCAATCACGGGGGAGCGTTGTGATTTGGGTGGAAGCCAAAGGTGAAGCTATCTTAAGTACGCCTCAACTATACTTGGAGATAGGCCGTCTCGTTCTCATTCTGGCCGATTTTAGCACAAATACTTCGTGCAGAGGGAAGTGTTTTATGCATTTGTGGATGGGAAAGATTTATGCTCTTTTATTTAAACTGGATTTGACAGAGTCTTGACCCACTGCTGTGTCTGATGCACGTTTTTCCTGATCGCACAGAGGTTTTACAGAACAACGACGTGTAAAACGCAGGTCTGCATCTCTGCATTAGTAACATGAACAAATATGAACAGAGGGACGTCCAGCACATGTTAGACAGGCTGCCCCTCCACCTCCTCCTCCACCTCCGCCTCCTCCACCTCTCCTCTTTAGTGTCGGAGCTGGACAGTGATGAAAAACAGCAGCAGAAGGTTAAGCTAAATTATTCAGTCTGCTCCAAAACAGAGGCAGCGTGAGGCCTGAGTACAGAGGTGCAGGGGTGGAGGGTTAGAGAGGTGGAGGGTTAGAGAGGTGGAGCGGTGGAGGGTCAGATGATGGGCTTGTCGTGATAAAAAAAACGTTGAAGAAAAAAGATCATGATTTATTTATTTTCCGTACAAACATTTTAAACAAAAATCAAACTGAAAATCATGTTTAGTATTACATTTTTTTAACCAATCACACCAGCAAATACCACGATCTTAAAGGTCTACATCTTCAAAGCTCAAAACGCTCTGTTCCACCTTGTGATGTCATGAAGTGGTAGTTTAAGTCAACAGCTCCTTTTACCTTGAATTCAGCCGAAACTGTCAATTCCAGCTCTGAAATCATCCAAATGATTCTAGGAATGAAGGCTTGTGGAGTTTAAAAACACAGCGGAGCATTGCCTGTACTACCACATGATGACATCACAAGGTGAAGCAGAGTGTTTTCAGTGTGAGAGAAGAAGTCCGGCCCGTGCAGAGGTGGAGACGGCTTCACCTCTGAGCTCACAAACCCCATGGAGCAGTAAAACCAGGTCAGACATCACCACATTACAGCCGTTTAAAAATGCATAAGGCTCCATCAGACGGTCGTTTATGTATCTGGGACAATGCAGAGTCCGGGTCACACAGCGGGTCCTTAAATGTGTCGTAGTATTTGTCAACACCCACAGCGTTCGGCTCCAAATGAAGCTCATCGAGGCCAGAGCTGTTATAGCGGCTAATCTGGAGCAGAGTTGCATTCTAGGAACTCCGACTGCGAGTATCATAGCAACCAAAGAGCCAATCCCCAGCAAGACTGTTGAAAGTACCACACGCTGTCAATCAACCCTGCTGCTGACGCTAGAGGGAGCGACGTCGGGGAAAAAAGGCGTCTGATTTGTCTGTTATTAATGTTCATATCTTGATTTACAGACACAAAAGTGAAATAAAAACCCCAGGATCATGTAGAGGGTTAATATGAACATTTAAGACCAAAGTGACAAGTCTGACAGCAGCAGTTACAAAGAAAAGTGACAGTTTTTCAATAGAAAGTGAATTGGAGCCAAAGTCGATGGGGCTGGAGAAGCGGCTCATGCTCTATTGCAGTTTACAATACACAATATTTAATTTAGTTGATGTGAGTGAAGGAGTCACAGCTCACAGTAGTGTCTATAAACTGTATTCAGCCAGTGCAGCACTGGGTCAAAGTGGAGCTCTGAGCCGCTGTGGTCGTCCATCATGTCGTAATCTGCCTCTGCACAGCTGCTTCTGGACCAGACCTGGGCCAGACCTGGACCAGACCTGTGCCGGACCTGGACCGGACCTGGACCGGACCTGGGCCGGACCTGGGCCGGACCTGGGCCAGACCTGGGCCAGACCTGGACCGGACCTGGGCCAGACCTGTGCCAGACCTGTGCCAGACCTGTGCCAGACCTGTGCCAGACCTGTGCCAGACCTGTGCCAGATCTGTGCCAGACCTGTGCCAGACCTGTGCCAGACCTGTGCCAGACCTGTGCCAAATCTGTGCCAAATCTGTGCCAGACCTGTGCCAGACCTGTGCCAGACCTGTGCCAAATCTGTGCCAAATCTGTGCCAGACCTGTGCCAGACCTGTGCCAGACCTGTGCCAGACCTGTGCCAGACCTGTGCCAGACCTGTGCCAGACCTGTGCCAAATCTGTGCCAAATCTGTGCCAAATCTGTGCCAAACTTGTGCCGGATCAGCGCCAAACCTGTGCCAAACCTGTGCCAAACCTGTGCCAAACCTGTGCCAAACCTGCGCCAAACCTGCGCCAAATCTGTGCCAAACCAGCGCCAAACCTGTGCCAAACCTGTGCCAAATCTGTGCCAAATCTGTGCCAAACTTGTGCCGGATCAGCGCCAAACCTGTGCCAAACCTGTGCCAACCTGTGCCAAACCTGTGCCAAACCTGCGCCAACCTGCGCCAAATCTGTGCCAAACCAGCGCCAAACCTGTGCCAAACCTGTGCCAAACCTGTGCCAAACCTGTGCCAAACCTGTGCCAAACTGTGCCAAACCTGTGCCAAACCTGTGCCAAACCAGCGCCAAACCTATGCCAGACCTGTGCCAAACCTGTGTCAAACCTGTGCCAAATCTATGCCAAACCTGTGCCCATGATAAATATTAACCCTCAAAATGATTGTATTGAACAAGTAGCTGTAGTGATTATCCTGACAGGCCTGATGTTCAGTCTCCTGCTCGTCATGTCAGCGTCTGCCCTCGGTGGGTTTTTTTTTCACATTTTTACTCCTAAAGCGCCATGTTTGTTTTTACCAGAACAGCGGCGGATTAACCAACGGCGTGGCTAATCCGCCTGGAATCACTCGTCTTTGTAAAGTTTTGTCAGAGCGTGTGGTTCTGGCTGGACAGGTGAGAACAACACTCAGAAAAGTTACACAGTGCAGCTTTAAGTCCCTACTGCATCTCTGTACTATATGGTCAAATAATGGTGCACAACAGTCACATTTTTATCTAGCACTTTTCCACCTTCAAGCAGGGGCAAGGTGGGTTAAATGTCTTGCCCAACGACACAACAACAGTATTAACTTGTGGATCAGTGGAGCTACTATCGTGTCTCTAACTTCTAAACCACCTCCCACCATTAAACACCTTGAATTCCCTGTGACGGCTGCTTCACTTCGTCATAAAAACCTGCTTTACTTTCACTGAATATATTCTGCGTGTCGGCTACACTGCCCCGTGTTTCCTGTTTTGACAAGACAAGTGTTGTATTAAAACCGCACTTCCAACCAAGGCTGTGTGTCCATGAGCGAGCGCTAAAGCTAACAGGGCGAGGTCGCATTTGCCTAATCCGCGCCGCCACATCGGTGTCAGCGCGGCTATGCTAATGCAGTCTCCCATCACAGCTGTGCTTTAAATACACTCCATTCACGAGCATCACAATCCAAACGACCCGCGCACTTAAACAGATAATGTGGAAGTCAGGGGGACGTTTGGGAGACAGGAAACACTTTTAGCATCTGGGAATGGGAATATAAAAGGAAGCTGGACTGTTAAAGGTGCACTGCGTAACATTACAGGTGAAGAGTAAGTCTGTCTCCATAGAAATACTGTAGATAATATCACAAAAACATGACGTTTTACATTATATGAGCTGAATATAGTTTGCACCCGGCATCTAAAACAGGAAAATCATTCTCTCAAACTGAAAACACTCCGTTCCACCTTGTGATGTCATCATGTGGTAATACAGGAAGTGCTCCATTGTGTTGTTAAACTTCACACACCTTCATTTTCTAGAATAATTTGGATCATTTCAGCTCTGCAGTTGCCAATTTCTACTGAACTAAAAGTAAAAGGAGGAGGACTTAACTTGAAAACTACCACTTCATGACATCACAAGGTGGAACAGAGCATTTTGAGCTTTGGAGAGAAACAAAACACAACTCCATGTCTGTTTTTGAGGAGGTAACAGGATTAGAACAGGATTAGAACATGACTTAACGCTCACAAGAGTCAATTTTGTGTTATATAGAACCTTTAAGTGAACAGTAGCACAAAACCGGTTAGCCGTTAGCTTAATGGACAGATCCACAGCCAAACGTGCCTGAAATTAAAGTTTGCTAACACATAACATGTTTAGATCACCAGGTTACCTTTTATTGGTTTGAAAATGCCAAAACAACGCCCCCCTTCAGAGCATCATCCTTACACTGAAACTGCTGCACATCGAATCAGGTTTGTGAAGTTGTAGTGTGTTGTTTTGTATCCTGTTTTTGCATATTTATGGAGAATGGACATGTGGGTGAAGTAGATTTGTGGGTGGAAGAGACGGGACAATATTTGGGATCATGATTATCACATCCAAAATAATTTCGATTAACGATTACATCACGATAATTATTAAAGGGCCCATATTACACTGTGTTCTAATGTTTCCTCGTCACAAACAGACCTGGAGTTGTGTTTTGTTTCATTCACACATGTTTAACTCACAAACCTGCAGATTTAGGTGAAAACACTCTGTTCCACCTGGTGATGTCATCATGTGGTAATACAGGAAGTGCTCCACTGTGTCTTTAAACTCCACACACCTTCATTTCTAGACTCATTTGGGTCATTTCTGCTAACTGCTAACCGTAAAGAGGGTTCAAACAGGGCCCTGGAGAGAGCGCTACTCACACATTCACGGGTGGCATATAAAACCACTTCAGACATGTTTTTGATGGTGGAAAGGATTTTGCATAACTGCCCCCTTTAAACATTTAGTGAACACGAGTTAAGTGCTCTGGTGCAGTCCGCGTGTGAGGGCTGAGAGCGTGTGGGCTCGCAGCCCTTTGTCCACGGCTGAAAAGAAAACGCTAAAGAAGTGGGCGACGGAGAGCTGGACTCAACCAGAGGAAATTATACTTTTCATCACCTCACGAGTCCAGTCAAGGTGAACACGCGACTGTGAGGTCAGGGGTCACGGGAGGCGCGGGTTTACAAACACTACTACTTCATTTACTTAGACTGACATTCAACTAAAGACGGACAGTTCATCACAATCAAATTAAAGACAGAATTTAAGTTACTGCGATTCTGACGTCCCCACAGCTCCAGTCAAATGAAGCTCATCGAGGCTGGAGCAGTTATAGCGGCTAATCTGGAATTACAACCGCAAGTATCATAGCAACCAAAGAGCCAATCAGGAGCGAGGATGTTGAAGGTAACGCCCCTTCTGCCTGCACCGCTGGTTTAGTAGGAAGCGGACATTTAGCAACGCTGTCAATCAAACCTGTTGCTAACGCTAACAGGAGCGACGTCGGGGAAAGAAGGACCTGATGTGTCTGTTATTAATGTTCATATGTTGATTTACAGACACAGACGTGAAATAAAAACTCCAGGATCATGTCGAGGGTTAATACGAACATTTAAGACCAAAATGAGTCTGAAGCAGCAGGTACAGAGAGGGACAACGGTTTTTCAATAGAAAGTGAAATGGAACCAGAGTCTATGGAGCAGGAAGTGCACCGTGATCACTTCCTGTTTGGAGCGCTGCAGCTAGCAGGTTAGCCAAGTCCATTTATATAAACAGTCTATGAAGAGATTCTAGTATTAGTTTAGTTCATGTTGTTCTTCTTTGAAACGTTGATGCTCCTGAACCTGCTGAAATCTGAGTCATGATTTGAAAAACATCAAATTCAAATCTAACTGAAAAATGTAACTATTTAAAAAAGAACTTGAGGTAAAAGACTATTTAAACTAAACACAACTGCAGGTGTGTTCTGATAAAAAAAGAACGTTATAACTTTTTTATAAAATTGTGAATATTAATAGTAGTGCGTTTGATTTTTTTATAAAGCTTTTGGGACACTCAGAGCATTATTCATTATTCACTCAATGGAGCTAAGATACTACTGCAGCCACAGCTGCCCTGGGACAGACTGACAGAAGTGAGGTAAATGGCCAAAATGGTGAACGGTCACATTTTTATACAGCGCTTTTTATACCAGGACTAAACCGGGACTAAACCGGGACTAAACCGGGACTAAACCGGGACCAAACCGGGACTAAACCAGGACTAAACCAGGACTAAACCAGGACTAAATCAGGACCAAACCAGGACTAAATCAGGTAAACCGGGACTAAACCAGGACTAAACCGGGACTAAACCAGGACTAAATCAGGACCAAAACAGGACTAAACCGGGACTAAACCAGGACTAAACCAGGACTAAACCAGGACCAAACCAGGACTAAACCAGGACCAAACCAGGACCAAACCGGGACTAAACCGGGACTAAACCAGGTCTAAATCAGCTCTAAACCGGGACTAAACCAGGACTAAACCGGGACTAAACCAGGTCTAAATCAGCTCTAAACCGGGACTAAACCAGGACTAAACCGGACTAAACCAGGTCTAAACCAGGTGAATCAGTGTTTCAGTTTTGTGCAGTTTTTTATATTCCGTCTCTTCTCCTTTAATGTTAATTTTATGCTGATTTTTTATGATTATTTGCTCTGATTTGTGTGAGTTTAATGTCTTTCTTATTCTGTAAAGCTCTTTAAATGACCTCGTGGACGACCTGTCCTTGCATTACACCCACATTCAGACTGTGCACTGTGGCTGAAGCGT
Organism: Periophthalmus modestus; assembly: GCA_019594935.1. NCBI lineage: Eukaryota > Metazoa > Chordata > Actinopteri > Gobiiformes > Gobiidae > Periophthalmus > Periophthalmus modestus. The sequence continues at coordinate 33,113,140 of JAIEZT010000007.1, read as the reverse complement.
CTTGCCCAAGGACACAACAATACTATTATAACAGTAGTATAACAATAGGGCTATTCCCAGTGATCTATCCATGCTTGGGTTTCAGAATTAGTGAAAAATTAGGACTGTTGCCATAGCGATTAACAACTAAAAATACATAAATGGAAAAAAATGACACTGTAAACGGAAATAATAATTATATCTAAGTAGAAAGCGCAAAACAAAAAAAAAAAAGCAGTGCAGCGTAACACTCTGCTGCAGCCCACCTGTCCACAGACTAGTCATAACTCTGAAATGCCCACATCCTCCAAAGTGTGGTCGGATGAGACACAATCGTCATGGCGACAGGTCCCTCTCTCCCTCCGCGCGGCGTGGGCGAGTTATTACCGCGACGACCGTAATCACCAAATATCAGCGCGTCCTCCACCGGCTGCACAGGACCTGATACCACGACTGGCATTTCTCTGTTTGTTGATTGAATAAAGATTATACATTGTGATAAACAATTGGTACAAATTAGAGCCGTGACAGATTGAAATGGCAGATAACAGAGACGAACGAGGCGCCTGGCACTTTGAATTCAGGGCGAATGTGACGAGAAACGCAGCTTTTTACAACTCTGACATCAGGGAAAGACAAAAATGTTAATTAAAATAAAAAATGATAATCTAAAGGTGTATTATCGAACGTTTCTGGTAGAGGCTTCGCTGTTAGCTTGTCCTTTTTGCTCAGAATATTACTCAGTATGTCAGTAAACTTTGCTATCTCCATGAAGACAAGCACGTGATACCACCAGGACCAGTTACAGGTTAGATCAGTGGAGAGGCGAGCCCATTCACAATAAGAATACATGGTTTTTCAATGCTGTTTTTGAGCCATGACATTTACTGGATTTTTCTAACTATAAGTCAGTTTTTCTGTTGTTCTGAAAAACTAAAAAATGATTCATTATCGTAGTAAAAGTGTCATTTTGATGCCTAACTTTGTAGAATAATACATGATTAATGGTTTATGTTTTATCAACATCTAACTGTGCCATCTAAGGCTCGTCCAGGCTCTAAAATTTACTCAATTTCTTGCACTAAAATGAGTAATTCTCTGGTATTGTCGTTTTGTGCAGGAGGAAAAAGGCCGGAGAACAGTTTAAACCACCAGAACGTCTTTGCTAAATGCAGATTAGAGCTGCACAATTTTAGGGAAAAAATGTCACCGTGATATCTCGATTAGATTTGAAATAGAATAGAAACATTAAACAAAGCTTTTAATCTTTGTCCTAATGGAAGACGGGGCTGGGATTGAATACGTTTTCTTCTTCCTGCTCCTTTTTGAGCTTAAATAAGAACAAATTTGTGCAATGTGCTTTAAGTGAACCTGATACAAGAGCTCGGAATAAATTAATAAATGAAATGAAAAATGGAAATGACATATATGTTTGTATCTTTACCAAAATATTCTGTCGCAGCTACATTTTTGTGGCTTGTTTAGAGGAAAGAAACGTGTTTATGCCGAACATTTGACATTTGATTCACTGCTTTGATGCTTAAAACAGGTGTATTTCTTATTATCTTTGCACAGACGGTGATTTAACACAAACTTTCAGCATCACAGTTGTGTTTTAGTCGATATGTTGTGATCGTTCAGAGCCGTTAAACTGCACATGTCGCTGTGTAAATGTAAACGTGGAGCTCGTACAAACTGTGGAAGAATAATACAGACACATGAAGCAGTCTGATGTGTGCTTCTAGTTAGCAAAATGCACTTTATGTTCATTCACCTTCAGTAAACGTCAAATAAATGCACTATTCATGTTTTTTTTTGTGAAAATGGTCACGAAAGCCTCTATTTTTCACTGAATCGTAGAGAATCGATTTGAAATATATATCGTATTGTATTATATCGAATCAAAAAAGTACTGTATCGACGTACGTATCGTATCGGCTAAATCTTAATGATCCTCAGCCTTAGTCCAGAAAATTAAAATATGAAATGATAAACTGTAAGAGTTCCTTCAGTTCCACCATATTACTCTGGACAGAAAGCCTCCATCTATAACTCCATCCTCAGACACAAAACAAACCACAGAGCTAGCCAGGATGCTAATAGGTGTGAAATCACTCATTAGGGGCTTGAATGACTCTGATAAGTAGGACTCAGGACAGATATAAGACCATGTCCAGCAGGAATCTGACCAGAACTGAAGAAGCGGCTTGGACGAGCTGCCAAACGTCTTTCTGCTTTGTCTAGAAACACAAAAAAAGCCATAATTATTTTGCTCCATGACATTTTTCCAGTCGTTTTTCCCGCAGCAGAGTCCACCGTGAGCTCTCTGACCTTTCTGATTGGAGCGTTCAGACGTGAGGCGAGTTTTTCTGACCTCTGCTAAGTCCAGGGCGGCCACACTCAGATCGGCCCTCGGAGGAAAAGAGTCAGAAACAGCTTTGGTGCGGTTTTATTTGTTTGTTGCGGTGGTGAGTCGGAGCGTGGCGGCACACCTTCGGTTTGTACAGCTCCAGGGACAGTGAAAGGTTGAGCAAATGTCACAGGGAGCTCAAACACAGAGCAGAGGACGGAAAGGCCAAAGGGACTTTCAGTGAAATATACACCACAGAAAACATGGGACACACCTGCAGTACCGACGCAGTCCACTAGGGCAGTGATCCCCAACCACCGGGCCAGGGACCGGTACCGGTCCGTGACGCATTTGCTACCAGGCCGCACAAAAAAAGTAAATAATTTATCAGCGACCACATTTTCTCCAAAGTGACGTTTACCCGCTCCTCATGACACGATAATAAGCTCGTCCGTATGTATGTAATGAAAATCCTGAGAGGAAATTGCCGCATAAATCCATTTGATATAACAACGAGTTTATTATATCTGTGCTCGATGTGTGTCCGCCGCACAACAGTCAGAGCGCGTCAGGGCAGAGGTCGAGGGGGAGGAGCTTGTGAGTCTTAGCACAAACAGCAGAAGCTAAAGGAAAAACGGCTCTGTGTGAAATATGAAGGTTTCTTCACTTTGACTCCATATTCTGAAATGTTTGAAATGTTCATGAAAATAACACTTTATAAATGTATTTGTGGCGTATCTGAATCTTATTTTGAAAGCTCCTCAGTGTCAGTGTGAGCGTGAGTGAGAGGTGACGTGCTCGTGCATGTGGCGCATGTGGTTGAGCGAAGAAGCGACGTGTGAGTCTGGAGTGGTACCTGGAAAAAGACGATGGCACTGATGTGTGATTACGGTGCAGTAGAGACAATAAAGCAGCCAACTCTTGAGCAACAGGCTGGGGTCTTTCAGCTCGCACCACACTTGAAACAACTTTGAGGTAAAGACCAGGGAGTTAAACCCGGAGGAGGAGCGACCCTTCGGCCCTGGAGAAGACGCCTCTCCCCTGTGTTTCCAGACCACGGACGAAAACGAAACAGGAAAGTTTAACATAAACGTTACGATAGCGATTACGAGAGCGTCCACCCTCCTTCCCCTGTCTCACCCTCCCAAAAACCTCACCCCCACCATCTCCTGTCTCACCGTTCCTCCCTCGTTTCACCTCCCCCGTCTCACCCCCTCTCCTATCTCACCCACCTTGTTTCACCCTCCCTCCTGTCTCACCCCCATTCCGTCTCACCCTCCCTTCCCTGTTTCACCCCCTCTCCTGTCTTACCCACCCTCCCCTGTCTCACCCTGTCTCAACCTCCCTCTTCTGTCTCACCCATCCTCCTGTCTCACCCCCATTCCATCTCACCCTCCTTCCCCTGTCTCATTCTCTCACTTGTCTCACCCTCCCTAAACTTCACCCCCCCATCTCCTGTCTCACCGTTCCTTCCTCGTTTCCTCCCCCCCCGTCTTACCCCTTCTCCCATCTCACCCACCTCGTTTCACCCTCCCTCCTGTCTCATCCCCATTCCGTCTCACCCTCCCTTTCCTGTCTCACCCTCCCCAGATCTGACCCTCCCATCTGCTTTCTCTCCATTTCTCCCCTGTCTCACCTCCCCTTCCCCCATTTCACTCTCGCTCCCCGGATCTCACCCCCTCCCTCCATCTGCTGCCTCGGCGTCCCTCCCCGGTCTCACCTCCTCCTCCCCCGTCTCACCCTCCCGCTGCTCCCGCTCGCCTTTGGTCCATTTATTCTGCTCTGCTAATAATAGCCCAGACGCCTGCCTATCCAACCCCATCAGCTCCACCAAAACAGGAGGAGGTGGGAGTATCGGATTCAGGGGGAAGAGAAACAAACGCCGCACACTACACGGCTCTTATGCAACGAGAGAAAGTACAGAGAGAACAGGGCTAAAGGGCTAAAGGAGACAGACGCCGAGCGGGATCATGTACAGCTACAACTCTCTGTCCCACTCGGCAAAATCTAAGTTTCAGCTCCAGTTTCTAAAGTTCAGAAACGAGCAGTAACGAGCGCACCGCTGAATCTCCCTGTTTCAGATGGACGTGATTGACAGGTGGATTAGCCAATCAGGGACAGGCGTGGATATATTTTTGATGCGTATTTGTCAGATTTAAAGTGCACATATGACTCGATTTTCTGATCTGTTCTAATGTCGTTTCCTCGTCACAAACAGACCTGGAGTTGTGTTTTTTTGTTTCATTCTCACACGTTTAACACACAAATAAACCTGCAGATTTACGCCGAGTTCTTCTCTCAAACTGAAAACACTCCGTTCCACCTCTCCCCTCGTCCCCCTCTCCCCTCGTCCCCGTCTCCAGCGTCTGTCTCTTTGCTCTTCGCTGGGACGTCCTGACTCTGGGGCAGGTTTATAAAAACTCTCACAAACCGAGAGCGAGGCCACGATGTGAAATCTCTCATAAAAGACGCTCTGCCTGATTTTTACCGTCTTAAAAAAGTGAAAAACAGAAATAGTTCAGAAAGAAATAAAGAGAGAGATAGAGAAAGAGACAGAGAGAAACTGACAGACAGAGAGAGAAAGAAAGAGACGCAGAGACAGAGAGATACACAGAAAGAGATAGAGGGACAGAGAGAAAGAGACACACAGCGAAAGACAAACAGAGAGAAAGAGACAGAGAGAGAGGGATGCATAGAGAGATGGAGGGATGCAGAGGGAGAGAGAGATGTAGGGATGGAGTGGGGGTCGATGCAGAGGTTAGATAATAGTAAAAAGGTGCAGACTCATCTTCTGCAGACACAGATCAGACAGAGCAGAAAAACTGAGCTTCTCTCACTAAACAAACGTCAGATGTACGACTCAGAGCCGATCATCTGGTCGACTATTTTATAAAATCTTTACCATGTTCGAGGATAAAACGATAAAGTCACAAACATCAGTTAATCACGACCGAAACAACTAAACCCTGTGCAGCAAAATAAACTGTCACAAACTCACGAGAGTCGACCGGCTCCAGACGATTCGTCTGTTTTTAATGTTCATCTTCATTTACAGACACAATAGTTTCTCTCTATTTCTCTCTCTCTGTCTTTATTTCTCTCAGTTCTTGTCTATCTGTCTCTCTCTCTCTCTCTCTGTGTCTATCCATCTCTATCTCTGTCTCTCCCTGTCACTCTCTGTTTTTCTCTCACTGTTTTTCTCTCACTGTTTTTCTCTCACTGTTTTTCTCTCTCTGTTTCTCTCTCTGTTTCTCTCTCTGTCTCTCTCTCTGTCTCTCTCTCTCTGTCTCTCTCTCTGTCTGTCTCTCTGTCTGTCTCTCCGTCTTTCTCACTGTGTCTCTGTCTCTCTCTCGGTCTCTCCGTCTCTCTCTCTCTCTCTGTCTCTCCGTCTTTCTCTCTGTCTCTCCGTCTCTCTCTCTGTCTGTCTTTCTGTCTCTCTCTCTCTCTCTCCGTCTCTCTGTCTGTCTCTCTCTGTCTGTCTCACTGTCTCTCTGTCTTTGTGTCTCTCTCCGTCTCTCTCTGTCTGTCTGTCTGTCTGTCTTTCTCATTGTGTCTCCGTCTCTCTCTCTCTTTCTCTCTGTTTCTCTCTCTCCGTCTCTCTGTCTGTCTCTCTCTCTGTCTCTTTCTTCACAGACACAGACGTGAAACAAAAACCCCAGGATCATGTAGAGGGTTAAACAAATACGAACATTTAAGACCAAAATGAGTCTGACAGCAGCAGAAACAGAGAGAGGGGACACAGCTTTTCAATAGAAAGTGAACTGGAGCCAGAGTCGATGGAGCTGGAGTCTGGACCAATCACAGAGCAGCACTGTGGTTTATGAGGAAATATAGCAGTTATGAAATTTACAGAAATATGGAGGATTTAGCTTTTGAAAAATAAGTTTAGGGAAACAGTTTGAGGATTCGTGGAGGGAACCATTTCGGTTTTGATTTTTCAGCCTGTTCCACCATCAGATTCGAGTATTCGTCGTCATGTTCGGCCTTTTCCTTCTCACTTTCAGAGAGAACCTTTCTATATCAGAGAGCTAGCCAAAAACTATCATTTTCCAAACTAATAACGAAGTGAAAATGCGTTTATTTGACATGAACACTGATAAAGAGACTGCGTTTTAGTCCAGAAAACCTTCACTCTGCAGTTTTTCCAAAGGCCAACGCAAAGTAGTTTCTTTCTCGGGGCTGGAACCTACTGACCTTTGCAGACACTGAACTTAACTGCGGTTAAAACAGCCTCATATTTCAGTGCTCACGAGACGCACCAGGAGTCCAACCAAAACAAGATATTTACATCGAGTTTAAGTGAGTGTGCACCAGAGACGCATTCGAGTCAAAGCACGAGCGAATCAATCAGCCGCAGGCCCCACGAGGACGAGGTACAGCGGGATTTATATAAAAGAGGAACAGAAATCACGCACTCACACACGTCTAATTTAAACATTTAACACATGTGGAAACGCTCAGGCCTGATACAATGAGCTTTAGTTAGAAGATTATTGGTTATAACGACGCTGAAGTGTGAAGGGAGGACGACAGGAAACCCAGAAATGTACAGAAATAATAACGGCAAAATGGAAAGCTTCAGTGTGAAGTTTTTTTTCTCGATATGATTTTCGATATTTGTTTTGTTTCTATGGCTGACGTCCGAGATCTGCCGATACGTCTCCAGGATGTCATGGAAATAGAAAGTTAAAACTGTACTTCGGAACATTCTCCATGGAGATAAGACCAAAGGAACATTATCACCATGGAAACAAGCAGAAGTAAGTCAGGTTTGTGGAGATGCGAACTTGTTTTTCAGTGGAATAAACAACCAAAATGAAAAATGCTTTTATTTTCAACTATTTGTTTGTTTGCAGTGAGGCTTGATAGTTTCATTGAGAAAAATAATGTATTAAGTGATCATCAGTCTGGGTTTCGATCAAACAGGTCGACGTCGATGGGAGTCATGGAACTAATGGAACAGAAAACAACAGCAACAATAAACAATATACAACTGGAGTTTTCATAGACTTAAGCGAGGCCTTTGACACTATCGACCATAAACTACTCTTGAAAAAAATGGAAAGGTTTGGTGTTAGAGGCTCTGCACTCGCCTGGTTAAACAGCTGTTAACAGACATCACTATGTGCAAATGAATAACACTGACTCAGATAAAAAGACCATTACACATGGAGTTCCACAAGGTTCCACTTTGGGACCAAAACTGTTCATTATGTTTATAAATGGTGTCTGTGACATACTGAAAAACTTAAAGACCAAACTGTTTGCAGATGAAGTCTGTACAGCTCAGGACGAGACTTAGATCAACTCCTGGAAACAGTAGAGAATGAGCTCAAAATAATAAAGAAATGGTTTGATATTAATAAACTATCACTTAACTTAAGTAAAACCAAATATATACTCTTTGGGAACAGACAAATTTATAAACAAATTAAAGTTAAAATTAATGACATAGAAATAGAAAGAGCGCATGAAACTACATTTTTAGGCATCATCATTGATAGTAAAATTAGCTGGAAATTACATATTTAAAAACAAAAGTATAAAAAAAATGCTTTTTTTTTAAATATTTTTTGTCTTTAGTGTTTATTCATTTATTATTATTATTATTATTATTATTATTATTATTATTATACATTGTATTACTACTATATGCTTATTTTTTATTTATTTAAAAAACATTCTTATTGTCTTTATTGTCTATTTATTTTTATTTTTTCCTCTTCTGTGTATATGTGCATCGGGGGTTTGAAAAGTAAACAGCCTGTAACCTGTACAGCTGCAGATGAGATCAATACTTGAATAAAAAAATGTGATCACAAAAACAGAAAAAAAAATCATGTTGCCAAATATCGGCTATATTTTTGATGCTTGACTCATATCGATATCTGGAAAACCATCCGTCGATTATCACTGATCGCGACATTAACCCAGATTCATCGACCACATAAAGACCAAACATTTGTTCTGCTCTTCAGAAGAATCACCACCTTCTATGAGTCCTTAAGTCCATCAGCCGCCCTGGGACAGACTGACAGAGACGTGGCTGCCGTTCTGCACCTGTGGCCTCTCTGAGCAGCTCCATCACTCACACATCACACAGAGGACGGCAGAGAAGTGTCTTGCCAAACAACACAACAGCACTGTGAAGTCAGTCACAGCAATCGACCTCCAGCCAACACTCCCAAAGCCACAGACGACGAGTTCGAAAAGTTTTCAGACAAAAGCATAAAAAGAAACAGCTGCACCTCCGACAATTTTCAGCCAACCAACGATTCACCTCGAGATGTTTCTATTTATGTAACACAGAGGAGAAGGACAAACAGCTTTACCCAGATGTTTGGGCCAAGGCAGAAGACTGGGTTTGATCATTTTCTCCAAAATATGAATCAAAATAATGACAAACTAAATGATAAATGATAAATACATCAGAGCTTGGCATAAAAAAGTAAAATAAGGAAAAACAGAAACAGATGAACAGAAATAATTGGCTCTGTGCAGCTTAACTGTGAGCATCACTACTTCCTGTCTAATTTTATCTACTCACGCTAAAATTATTTCTTTTTTTATTTTATTTAACCTTATCTAACCAGGAAAGTCCCATTGAGATTCACTGATCTCTTTTTCAAGGGAGTCCTCCAGCAGCACCGTTACATCACACACATTTCAGCACATCACAAAATCTTAAAAGCAAATACAAATCAAAGACGTTTATTCCAAACCTTTCAACAAAGATTTGAACTGAACTACTGAGTCAGTTCTTGTAATTTCAAGACTTTTTGTGAATTATTCCATGTTGAAGGCTCAGAATATTGAAATGCCACTTAACCAGACTCTGTGTGACACTTGGGACAGAAAGAAGCAGTTTTGTGATGGCAGAGCATAATGTCCATCTGTTTTATGTTGAATATACATCGATCTGGAGGAACAGACCCATAATCTCTTTGGAAATGAACATGTAGCAGTGACCTGCGAGTGTCCAGAGCTGCCGAACCCACACGTGTGACAGTGAGTCCGAGACTTACAGTTTGTGATAAATAGCAGAGGTATATATAAATATTTAAAAAGACACTTCTGTGTTTAGAAAGAGAGATGTTTGTGTCTCAACGCTAATGCTAATGCTAATGCTAAGTGTTCTACATGTAAAAATAAGTGGGTGGGCTTTATTTTAATTAATTTGAATGTCAATACGTTGTTTACTTTATGTTTTCCGATTTTAATAAAAGTGTCTGTTAGCTTTGAGCTACAGGGAGCTAGCTAGCGTGCTGTTGTGCAAAGAGCCATTTTTTTGACATCCACAACTTTGCTTTACAACCAACAACAACGGCCCGAACAAAATATCAACCAGATATTCCATCAGCCTCACAGCGTGCTTTGCCGTTACCTTGGTGATGAGGATGCGGTAATGCTCCAGGAGGTCGCGGTTGTCATGGCACCCGGCGAGCAGCTGCCACACCTCGGCTCGGAGCGGTTCTGGGATCCCGGAGCGGACCAGAGTCGACAGGCCCTTCGGACGAGAGCTGAGGTTCCCCTGCCTGAGTTACACAAACACAAGGACGAGGTTAGCGAGAATTAAATTAGCAACATACATCTATAACATCAACCTGCCCTGGGACGACAGGTGGAAATTAGCACTAGCGCTACAACCTGGTATAATGCATCTCTCCTGTTTAGGTTCATGTAGATTGTGCACTGTCCCTGTCTCATTAAATAAATAAATTAAATGAACAAATTAAACGTAGAGGATCTATAAGAAGAACTGGATCCGACACTCCCGCTCTGCCCTGGAACAAGATCGATCAGCGCCCTCTCCAGGTTCTGAGGCTCCCTGGAGCTCCGGCACAGAAACAATTCCCCCACAGAGCGCAATGCATCTTGGGGGAATTCAAACCGCCCGTGTTCGTCTGACAGAACATCCACAGCGTCCACAAACGTCGGGTTTTTGTAGAGATTCTTCTGTGTTTTCAGAATATGAACTTCGTGGAATTTTTAAGTCCTCAAAAACATAAAACGTTGTAAGATTTAGTCTCGTCTCGCTCGGCGTCGGCACTGGGTTTGTTCAAGCAGCATCGAGAGCTTCAAGAAATGTAACTCACAGCACTTAACCCTCTTTATGTCCAGTCAAAAAAAATATGAGGGAAACATCTCTAAATAAGAGATTCTCCTCGTGTGAGAACAATCTGAGACAATTTGGTCTTTTGAGATTTCGAGAAACGAGATCTCGTCCCATCCCTGGAAACAGTGTTATTCCCCTCTGCGTATTTATCCATTAGCTAACATCGTTTTTGTTCTTTTGTGTCACTATTTTTGTTCTTTTTTGTTAAGTATTTTTGTTCTTTTGTGTGAGTATTTTTGTTCTTTTGTGTATTTTTGTGTGAGTATTTTTGTTCTTTTGTGTGTTTTTGTCTCTTTTGTGTGAGTATTTTTGTTCTTTTGTGAGAGTATTTTTGTTCTTTTGTGTGTTTTTGTCTCTTTTGTGTGAGTATTTTTGTTCTTTTGTGTAAGTATTTTTGTTCTTTTGTGTGTTTTTGTCTCTTTTGTGTGAGTATTTTTTTTCTTTTGTGTGTTTTTGTCTCTTTTGTGTGAGTATTTTTGTCTTTGTGTGAGTATTTTTGTCTTTGTGTGTTTTTGTCTCTTTTGTGTGAGTATTTTTGTCTTTGTGTAAGTATTTTTGTTCTTTTGTGTGTGTTTGTCTCTTTTGTGTGAGTATTTTTGTCTTTGTGTGAGTATTTTTGTCTCATCAACCAGAAGCTTCACAGCTGATTCAGGCTTTGTTTTTGTTCCTTATTCCTCAAACAAAAGTTAGTTATTGTTCAAAACTGTCTGTTTAACCGCCTCGTATCAGTTGTGTAAATAATGTTGTAATAATCCATCATAACAGGATTACTGCTGGTCTCAGATTAAAGTCTAACTTGAGTAGCAGGTTCAGACAGAGCAGTGCCTACAGTTAGCGTCACACCCCCAGAGAATGTTGATACCATCAGCTGCAAAGTATCAATTAAATATATTACTTTATTACAGAAAGAAAAGGAAAAAATATCAGAAATATGAATGTAAAACAGAAGTAGTGAGTGTTTTAAGTGCAGTATTTTATGAAACGTAAAGTATAACATAAATAATTTGTAATATTTGTTCCACAGATGCAGGTCGATGAATCAGACGCTGAGATTCTTGGTTCTGTCTCCAGTTCATGGGGCGACTGCTGAGACATATTCATAACCCAAACTTGTGAAGTGGAGCATATGGACCATGGCTTCACCACGGAGCCATATGGAAGCACCGACACGTGTTCATTTATTTATGAAGCTTTTCAAGATTCAGATCCGGAATTAAAGGTGAGAAGATCGTTAGAATATTGGATACTACTTTAAAATTATCAGACGTAATAAAATACATTTTAATTAGCCTTAAAGAGGGGGTTTTACGCAAATTTTTAAGCAATTTTTTTAGCTTTCTTCCATGTTATAACGTTTGCGCATCAAAAGCAAAAAAAAAGAGGTTTTAGAGTCATCCATGCATGTTTGAGTAATCTAGAGATCTTTCCCGGGCCCTGTTCAAACCCTCGTTATGGTTAGTTTTAAGATTCTGTACGAGGCTCCGCCCACAAGCCTACACACACACTTACAGGAAATAGTAATGTTTTTCACAAAAGAGAGAAAGAAAGAGAGAGAGAGAAAGACAAAGAGAGAAAGAGAGACAAAGAAAAAGAGAGAAAGAAAGAAGAAAGAGAGAAAGAGAGAGACCAAGAAAGAGCGTGAAACAGAGAGAGCGGAAAGGAAAAAACGAGAGAAGAGCAAAAAGAAGAAAGAGCGGAAGAAAGAAAAGAGAAAAAAGAGAGAAAGCAAAAGAGAGAAAGAGCGAAAGAAAGAAAGAGCAAACGAAAAAGAAAAAGCAAAAGAGAGAGACTGAAAGAAAGAAAGGAAGAGCTAAAGAAAGAGCAAAAGAAAAAGCGAAAGAGGAAAAAGACCGACGGAAAGAAAGAGCTAAAGAAACAGCAAAAGAAAAAGAAAGAGCGAAAGAAAGAAAGAAAGAGAAAAAGAAAGAGCCAAAGAAAGAAACAGCGAAAGAAAAAGAAAAAGAAAGAAAGAGCAAAAGAAAGAGCCAAAGAAAGAGCCAAAAAAAGAGCAAAAAAAAGCGAAAGAAAGCAAAAGAAAGAAAAAGCTCAACAGAAACAAATAAATCCATCGTTTTCTCCAAGTTTTTTTTTATTTGTATATTTTTGTGTTGCTCAAATTCTGAACTTGATAAAAAATAAACCCTCAGACTTTTCAGCAGGTCTTAAACTATAATAAAAATACTTTTACTTTCTAGTCCTGTTCATAAATGCAGTGGAGCAGAAAGTACAGGTACTGCTCTCAGATGTAGTGAAGTAAAAGTAAAAAGTATCCAGTGTAAAATGTACTGTAATGAATAAAAATGTATAGTTCAGTACAGTATCTGAAACCAGGAGCAGATTAAAATGCATCTGCTGGTCCCAAAGCCACAAAAAGATCTGCTTTATACGACTGTTTGCCCCAGTCCAGTCTGCAGCACATTATTAAAAGTCTACAGAGCAAAATGACAATATCTGTAATTCCCCGACGCCGCTGTGGAAAAGAGGCTGGTTCCTCTCCATTATGGTCCATCACACAGAGAAAGAGGAGCAGAAAACACACTGTCAGCCCGTTTTAATGACGCCTCAAACACCGTCAGAACCGCTTTATCGGGGCCAGTTCACAATAAACTATTTCTCTGTATTGTGGCGTGGAGAAAATGGGAAAAGCAGAGTGTGAAATCAACAAGAGAAGACATCGCTCTACGACATCGTTATGAAGGATAGAACCGTGTTAATGTGCAAACAGACTGCTGGGGTTATCACGATACTAAAACTTCAACCTCAGCTTTCATCATGGACTGTTTAAAGAGTTCAGCTCCAAATGAAGCTCATCGAGGCCAGAGCGGCTAAAGCGGCGAATCTGGAGCCGAGTTTCACATTTGGAATTCTGACCACGAGTATCATAGCAACTATAGAGCCAATCAGGAGCGAGGATGTTGAAGGTCACGCCCCTTCCTGTCCGCACCACTGGTTTAACAGGGAGCGGGCGCTTAGCAACGCTGTCAATCAAACCTGTTGCTAACGCTAACAGGAGCGACCTCAGACCTGATGTGTCTGTTATTAATGTTCATTGATTTACAGACACAGACGTGAAACAAAAACCCCAGGATCATGTAGAGGGTTAATACAAACATTTAAGACCAAAATGAGTCTGACAGGGACAGAGACAGAGAGAGGGGACATGGTTTAAAAAAAAAAAAACAACTAAAAAAAAAAAAAACAACCTCAAAATAACTTACAAAAAAAAAAAAAAAAAAAAAAACCTCAAAATAACAAAAATAAAATAAACTCAAAATAACAAAAAAAACAAAAACAAAAAAACTCAAAATAACTCAAAAAAATGAAAAAAAAATAAAACTAAAAATAACAAGAAAAATAAAATAAATAACTATAAATAAATAACTCAGTATAAGTAAAAAAACAAACAAACCTCAAATTAACTCAAAACAAAAACGAAAATAAACTAAAACAAACAAAAACAAAAAAAACAAACAAAAAAACGACCAAACCTCAAAATAAAAAAATTAAAAATGAACCCAGGATCATGTAGAGGGTTAATACGAACATTTAAGACCAAAATGAGTCTGACAGCAGCAGTTAGAGAGAGAGGGGTGACGGTTTTTCAATAGAAAGTTAATTGGAGCCAGAGTTGATGGAGCAGGAAGTGCGTCTATGATCATTTTCTCTTTGTAACGCGGCGGCTAACAGATTAGCTACGTCCATTTACAGAAACAGTCTATGATGTAGGTCAAAATTGTCAGAAATTTGGCTCTTGAGAGTCACATCAAATGTGTATTAGAGCTGCCCACCGGCCGCCGTGCCAGTTTAGAGCAGCGCTAAACCTGTGAATCCCAGAATGCTTTGCAAATATGTTGGCGCCGCGGCCCCCAGCACTTCAGATTAGCATCTGCTACCTGTCGCCTCACTCAAATTTAATCCACCCCTTCTGAAAAACACGCAGATGTTAAAATGTTTCGTTTGGCCTGTGACTTCGTCCTCCATGAATTTGAGTTTGACAGTCCAGATGTAGATGCTAAAAAATAGACTTTGACAACCCTGTGGTGTCCGAGCTGCATTTAACTCTAAAACATTTAATCACAAACCTGAAATAAAACCAGGAGAAAGACGTTTTGAGGATGCATATTTGTTGACTTTTATGTGCAGCACTTTAGCTGAAGTTGTTTTAAATGTGCTGTATAAATAAACTTGAGTTGAACTGAACTGGGTGAGAGTTTGTTGGCTTTAAATTCAAGAGCCATCGTCACTTCTCTGAAAAAGCAGTTTTTCTGAAATACCAGTGATGTACCTACCATCCCCCATTTTGAGACACTTAGGTAGGTTGTAGTACTAGCAGTAGTCGTAGTAGGTAGTAAATCGTAGTAGTAGTTCATAGGTGTAGTAGGTAGTAAGTGGTAGTATCAGGTACTAGTAGGTAGTAAAAATCTACATTTTTTATGCAGAATAGAATAATAAAGTTTACCATCTGTTGAGGATCGATCCCCAGGACTCCAGAATCTTCTCCGGACAGTCTTTGGACACGTCTCCGGTTCCACTGGAGATTTCATTGTCACTTTCTGCAACGAGAAAAATGAAGCAAAAATTAATTAAAATGTCAAATGAACAGAAAGTAATAACTTGTATTTTTGGCTGGGAAAACGTCAGTCGTGTGTGTGACTGTACTCTGAGGAGAGGAGGGAGGGTCGCAGGAAAAATACACGATTTCAGAGTCGGGCTGTCAAAAGTATCGAGAATCAGATACTAATCGATACTAAAACTAGTATCGGAAACAGTACTGAGCATGGAGTCTATTCCTTAGTCTTGAAATAGAGTTTGAAATAGTGTCATGATGCAAAAAAAAACAACTACAATGGAAAAAATGCAAGATAGAAACGTTTAATGCAGAGAAATGTCAGAGATGAATGTGCCAGACCCCCCCAAACAAGAAAAGTTACATAGTGAACCTTTAAGTACCAAATACAGAAAGTTGGAAAGGTCCCCCGCCCCGCCTGAGTGTGAGGAGTCGAGGAAACACAAACGAGGTGGAGATGAAGCGCTGAACCCAAGCAGACAGACGCCATGTTTGTTTGAGCTAATGTAAAGTTCACCGCATTAACCCGGCGCTAATTAAGCTTTGGTTACCATGACGACAATACCAAAGAACACTTACAAACAAAACATTACATGAAATATCAGACGTCCTTCACGTGATGCATAAAGAGAACTGGATAAAGTGCAAAGTGTCGGGACTTGAACCATCAGCCGGAGTTTCAGATTCTTAAGATCGGGGCAAGAGCCAAGTTTAATGTGAGCCGTCTCCATCTGTGTCGAATATGATTGGATGTTTTTCAGTTAAGCTTGTGTTTTCCTTGATAAAGATGCTTTTCTTCTGTGAGCAGCGTCGCCTTTCCACAGACTTTACCTGTAACCCGACCCGTTTGTCTCCATGCAGGTAGACGGGTTTAACGTCAGACTTGTTTGGCCGATATATCTGACATTAGTGTTACTATCAGTGTATCTGCCATCAGCTCCCACTAATGAAACTACTGCACATCACTCCAGGTTTGTGAAGTCGTAGTGAACAGTTTTGTGTCATGTTTTTGTATATTTATGGAGGATTATCGTGTGGAGCTTGGGTGATGTAGACTTGTGGGCGGAGCCTTGTACAGAATCTTACAGCTAACAGTAAGAAGGGTTTGAATAGAGCTCGGGAAAGATCACTGAATTACTCAAACGTGCATGAATGATCTAAAACCTCTTCAGACGTGTTTTTGAAGAGGGAACAGTGTGTAAAAGTATCCATAAAAGTCTATTTTGAATAAGACCGCCTCTTTAATCAAAAACATTTCTTGAGTCCGTCAGAGAAAAACAAAGTGACAAATGTGTTTGTTTTCTCCGCTGTGTCGTCCGTAACCTGCTCCGTGTCTGTCCTCTGCGTGGTTCTTTATAAATGCTTGATAAGGCTCTCGAGTAGCTGCAGCCTCATTAACGCTGCATCAACACAGACTCACGAAAAGACTCACGAGTTTCCACTGGACCAAGAAAAATGGACTTCACCAAATATGTTTATGCTTTGGGCCAGAAGGACTTTTATTTACTCTTTTATTTACTCTTTTAGCAGTAGTAGTAGTAGTAGTAGTAAGTAGTAGTTTGTGATAGTAGTAGTTGATAGTAGTATTAAGTAATAGGTGATGATGACGGTGGTAGTAGTAGTAATTGGTAGTAGTAATAATAGAAGTAAAAAAAATACTGCATTAACGGGTTTAATAATCCCAAACAATAAAACAGGATGATCCCAGACGTCACTTTTCTAAATATTTTATCGTCTTATATCTGAGCAGGACTGAAGTGGACGAGCAGTAAACCTCCTCACTCCTACATGTGCGTGTCCACTTCACAGATTTTACTTTTCTTTTACTCTGGATCAGACCTGGACGACTGAGACGACACCGACGTCGCACCGTGACGAAAAAAAAACATGAGCCGCAATAAATAATGAGAATAAAACAGTTAAAGGGTCGTTTGTATAATGAGTCAGGAGAACGTTAACGACCGGAGCGTCTGCAGGTCAAACCGAAGGACACAGCGCCCTGACCGGCTCTGAAGGTGGTGCTCTGCAGAGCGGAGAGGCCTTAAAGAGACGACGACTGAGTCTGCGAGAGGCCGACAGAATAAATATGCACAACGGCTGAAATGTGCAAACACGACACAACTCCAGGTGTGTTTGCACGAGGGCACAAATATAGAACAGAATGTGCAAATGTGCAACTTTATCTTAAACGAGGACTCTAACTCTGGAAGACGAATCTCCATGGAGACACGCAGGCGACGTCATCGGGGCAGGTTACAGATTAGATCAATGGAGAGGGGACTAAGGATGGGACGATACACAAATGATTATTGTCGACCCTTTTCATCACGATAAACGATATTATTGTGTGACTTTTTATATAATCGACAACTAAGATAATCACCAGAATGTGCAGAAAAAAAACGACTTTTCCCTGATGATCTCCTCTAGATCACTGCTGTTTTCACTTATAACAAAGTACAATATTATAACAGTTCATATACACATTTATTAACTGTCAGCAACAACATTTATCGTGATATAATCGTTAATCGCAATTATTATGGCTGTGATAATAAGCCTTTTACTTGTTACTAAAAACTAAACATTTACAGCATTGATAAGAATGAAAAACCATCAGTGTTATGGTCTTATAAATGATTAATAAATTACAAATGAAATGTGCAAAAGAAAACGAGCCAAGCAAATTACAAAAACACAATAACGCGACATCTACTGGTCAAAAAACAGGTACAATCAACTGTTACATTAATCGTGACACCAAATTTCAATATCGTGCATGTTTTTTAAGGTATTTTTTAGCAATAAGGAACTGTAATTATGGCTGTGCGCTCACGTCTCACAGACAGATGCTGCGTTTGACTGTGCGGAGTTTGCATGTTCTACCTGTGTCTGGGTGTGTTTTTACTACAGACACTCCAGCTTCTCTCCAGACACGTTTAACCCAGAGACACTGAAAAATGGGTCAAATGCAGAGGACAACTTTGTTTTAGGGGACGATAAAGTGAAGCTAAACGCTTACTTTAACTGAATAATTGCGAAAAAACATTCCAGGAATGAAAGAAGTCGGTAGACCCGCCATCAAAAAGTTACATAATTCCCCTTTAAGGTGTACCCACTGTGCAAAATTGACTTTTTAAGATCTTTAACCATGTTCTAGTCGTTTCTCCTGATTGAGTCTCTAAAGTTGTATTTGGAGTGATTCATGTTTGAGTTTAATCTGTAATTGCTTATTTTCAAGTCGCCATTTTGCCAATTAACTCCTGTTTTCACCGCAACTGCGACACGCCCACTGCGACACGCCACTGCGACACGCCCCACTGCGACACGCCCACTTCCACTGCGACACGCCCACAATGCGACACGCCTCAATGCGACACGACCCACTGCGACACGCCCCACTGCGACACGCCCCACTGCGACACGCCCCACTGCGACACGCCCACTGCGACACGCCCAATGCGACACGCCTCAATGCGACACGCCCCACTGCGACACGCCCCACTGCGACACGCCCCACTGCGACACGCCCACTGCGACCGCCCCACTGCGACACCCCACTGCGACACGCCCCACTGCGACACGCCCCACTGCGAAACGCTCCACTGCGACACGCCCAATGCGACACGCCCCACTGCGACACGCCCACTGCGACACGCTCCACTGCGACACGCCCCCACTGCGACACGTCCCACTGCGACACGTCCACTGCGACACTCCCACTGCGAAACACTCCACTGCGACACGGCCAATGCGACACGCCCCACTGCGACACGCCCACTGCGACACGCTCCACTGCTCCGCCCCACTGCGACACGCCCACTGCGACACGCCCACTGCGACACGCCCACTGCGACACGCCCAATGCGACACGCCTCAATGCGACACGCCCCACTGCGACACGCCCACTGCGACACGCCCCACTGTCATTTTGCTATAAATGTTTAAAAAATGTGCTGCTCTAGTGTGATGTGGAGCTGTCCATAGGGGGCGCTGACAGCATGCGGCACTTTGATTTGATGACATTTATGGCGACGTCAGCTCCCACTGGACACCGCAGTTTCAGTTAGTGGATTTGTTTCTTTTATCAAGACGTTTTAGATGAATATAGAGCAAACATAAGCTTAATAGGTCCGTTGTTTATTGGTGTGATCGTTGAATTTGCTAAAACCGCTCCCTCGTCACTGTTCCGCTTATATAATCTATGTTTGTATTGTATTTTGTCACTGTTCCTGCCTTTTTCATGGTCACACAGAGGCTCAGGCTCTGGCCCGTCTGTACCTCCATTGTGCACATGTATAACACTACAGCTCCGCTCTCATAATGCCTGTGCCTTTGGAGGAGAATGGAGCGAAAACACAATCAGAGGCGTCACAAAGCGCGGCAAAGCAGACCTGCGAACGCCAGAGTCAGGGCGATGGAACGTGGCAGGAGGGAGGGGCCTGCGTGCTCGCTCAGGGACCTCACAAAAGCATTCAGTTCACACACAAAGACATGACCCTGAACGTACTGTGGAGCAGGAGGAGCAGGAGGAGGCGCAGGAGGAGAGGGAGGAGACACAAGAGGAAATGAAGGAGGAAGCAAAGGAGGAGGGAAAGGAGGAGCAGGAGGAGGCGAAGGAGGAGGCACGGGAGGAGCAGGAGGAGGCAAAGGGAGAGACACAAGAGGAGGCGAAGGAGGAGGCAAACGAGGAAGCACAAGAGGACCCAAAGGAGGAAGCAAAGGAGGAGGCAAAGGAGGAAGCACAAGAGGAGGCAAAGACGGAAGCACAAGAGGAGGCAAAGAAGGAGGCAAAGGAGGAGGCAAACGAGGAGGCAAAGAAGGAAGCACAAGAGGAGGCAAAGGATGAGGCACAAGAGGAGGTAAAGGAGGAGACAAACGAGGAGGGAAAGGGGGAGGCAAAGGAGGAGACAAATGAGGAGGCAAACGAGGAGACAGAGGTGAGGACTCCTCACCCCTCCCCTCACCTGGCTCCTCACCCCTCACCTGGCCTCTCCCTTCACCTCACCTGGTCCCTTCACCTGACTCCACTCCCCTCACCTGAGCCCTGGCTCCTCCCTCTTCACTTCACCTTGCCCCTCCACCTTCATCTCACCTGACCTGGCCCCTCCACCCTCATCTCACCTGGCCCCTCCACCTCACCTCCCTCACCTGGCCCCTCCACCCTCATCTCACCTGGCCCCTTCACCTGACTCCTCTCCCCTCACCTGGCCTTTACCCCCTCCTCTCACCAGAGCCCTGTTCCCTCCACCCTCCCATCACCTGGCTCCTCCCCCTTCACCTCACCTGTCCTTTGTTACATGTGAATACAACAGCCGCTGTAATAAATGGTAGTTTTAAGTTGAAGTAAAGGTCAGTTTAAAGCCCTGAGGTGTGTCCAGACCTTCATCCTGCTCCTCTTCCTCAGTGGGTGACGTCGGCTGGAGTTTGTCTTCACTGCTCCTCTCGGCTTCTCTCTGCAGACTGACCACCTCGAACACGGCGTCGCTCTGACCCTGCTTCTCCGGAGACTGCTGCGAAACATGAAGGAAAACAACAATATGTGGGTCAAGAAGAACGGCTCAGGCTAAATTATACAAAATGGTGGAAATTAAGGTTTATTTCATTGTCCCTAGAAACGTGTCCTCGCCGTTCTAATCCGTCCTTTAAAGTGGGACTAAACCTAAACTCCAACCACATTTCAAACAGAGCAGATAAATTTGTCAGAACCTGGAGGAGTAAAGGGGAGAGTGAGGGGCTGGCTGTAATCAGGGCAGTCCTGTGTGATGTTGCATAGTACTTGAAATCGCGGTGGCCACTGGGGGCAGCACACACTCAGCTGCAAATTAACATGGTTTGTAGTAAAACAGACAAAAATAATGACTTGGAACAGTAGATAAAAATATTAAAACACCATACAGAGTTTAGTAGTAGCAAAAAAAAAAAAAAAAAAAAAAGTAGTTTTTCGTTCCACTTTAATTTGCAAATGAGGCTAAATTATGCAAGACAGTAGAGGTTAAGACAGAGTGTGTAGTTGCTAGGAAATGTCCTCTGCATGTGACCCGTTCTTTAAAGCCACAGTGGTAACCCGATATGCATGTTTTAGGCTCAAATATTTTCACTTTGTTGAATCGAAATTGAAATTTGAGTTGGCACAATGATCAAATCAGAGTCTGCAGTTATCCAGACGAGAGCATGTCCTCTACAAAGAACAAAATATTCTCTAATTATAAAGAAAAATCTTGTACCTGTAGTTCAGACCTAAACTTTCTCTCAAATGTTAATGCTCCTGCAGTTTACAATGTGCACACAGAACAGACATCGACTTTTTCAACTCGGAATCTAATCGCAGGAGTAAACATGCTCTGATCTCTGTTATAATGTTAAACACAAACACGCGTGCAGTTGTGTTTTGTTACTCATGATGTACTAAATAGTGGCACAGTTGTCGGTACATTCGCCTCAGAGCATAAAAAATCCGGGTTCAGGTTGAGGTTCATGTGAGATCACAACAGTCTGAACTATCTGTGGCTTAAAGGTCCGATATTACTCCTCAAACACAGACCTGGAGTTGTGTTTTGTTTCATTCACATGTTAACACTTTATTATTAGTCTGTAACAACTCCAAAGCTCAAAATGCTCTGTTCCACCTTGTGATGTCATCATGTGGTAATGCAGGAAGTGCTCAACTGTGTTCTCTCAAATCATTTGGATCATTTCAGGCCTGGAATTGTCATTATCTACTGAAGTAAAGGTAAAAGGCGCTACCACTTCATGACATCACAAGGTGGAACAGAGCATTTTGATCTTTGCAGATGTTACAGACTAATAATAAAGTGTGACTCAAACATGTGAATGAAGCAAAACACAACTCAGGTCTGTTTTTGAGGAGGAGACATCATTAGAACATGACTTAAAGCTCACAGGAGTCAGTTTAAACCATAGTCAGTTTGAATGTGGTGATATCACATGACCACAACCTGAACCTGAACCTTCTTGTTCTGAGGCGAGTGCACCAACAACTGTGCCACCATTTAGTACATCATCACTAACCTAAATGGAAGTTGGTAATAGTCGAGTCATTATAGTCATGAACATTTCAAATCCAAGCAGACAAACGAGCGGGCCTGTCAGACCGTCGGACCAGCGGCCCGTCGGACCAGCGGCCCGTCCGGACCAGCGGCCCGTCCGACCAGCGGCCCGTCCGACCAGCGGCCCGTCCGACCAGCGCGGCCCGTCCGACCAGCGGCCCGTCCGACACGCGGCCCGTCCGACCAGCGGCCCGTCCGACACGCGGCCCCGTCCGACACGACCTTGGGCAGCACAAGTCACTCTTTATTCTAGTCTATTCAATTACTAAGGCTGTTGTCTTCCTCGTCTTTCACCTGGACGGATCAATGAGCGGCATCGACCCAAACCCTCGAACTGCGACTAACGACTAACCCAGAGGAGATGAGAGTGCAAATGTGTGAGCCGATCAGCCGCGGGTATATTTAGAGACAAAACAACACGTGAACTTTACTACACTGTCATATGAAACTATTTAGAGAGACAAGTAGGTTAAAGCCATAGTACGGAACGTTTTAGCCAAAAATAAGACAAAAGCATGAGATAAAAGCAGGTTTTTCATTAAAACTAATTCTGCATCTCCACAAACCGGACTCCAGCTTGTCTCCATGGACATGTTACTCCTTTGGCTACAATATTCCACAGTATGGCATTAAACAGCTGTGTTCTTTCAACTACTACAATGAGCAATGACCAAAATGAACAGGATAGAGTCACTTCTGAGGAAGGCTTACTTAATTTCCCTCAAACAAAAAAACATAATATGCAAATTGCTGTTTTGGAGACATGTAAAAATCTGAGCAAATTAAAAAATCTACCCAGTTTGCAATCTAATCTTTCCAATAACAGGATAAAGTGGTATTTAGGTAGTGAGTATTCAAATCAGAGAGTCAAATGAAGCTCATCGAGACTAGAGCAGTTATAGTTACAGTTTCATATTAGAAATTACCACGAGTATCATAGCAACTAAAGAGCCAATCCAGAGCGAGGATGCTGGGAGCAGGCGCTTAGTAACGCTGTCAATCAAACCTGTTGCTAACACTACCTGGAGCGACCTCGGGGAAAGAAGGACCTGATTTGTCTGTTTTTAATGTTCATGTTGATTTACAGACACAGACGTGAAATAAAAACCCCAGGATCATGTCGAGGGTTAATACGAAACATTTAAGACCAGAATGAGTCTGACAGCAGCAGGTGCAGAGAGAGACACAGCTTTTCAATAGAAAGTGAACTGGAGTTGATGGAGCCGGCTCATTCTGCTTTCTGATCGGATAATCGTCTTGAGATACAAAACACCAAATTATAACATGAACAAAGTGTCCATCATGTAAAATGTTTCTGTAAATCAGCATTACAACTGTGAATCTGCACAATCTAGATTTGATTTGAACATGTTTATCTTGTATTTTGGGGTAGGTCATGGCTTTGAAATTGGAAATAAAACATCTATATAACAAAAAAGAGAATTAAATCAAAAACAAATCAGTGAATATGAGCAGAGATCAATTGATATGGGTTTTTTCATGGCCAGTCCTGTGTTTAATTGTTTAGAATCAGACAAACCGAAGCCTGATAACCTCTGCCAATTGTTATTTTGGGGCAGATTTGGATAATTTTGCGCATATTTTGTATTTTAAATTTACGACAAACTCACCCACAGCCCATTTATACCACAAACTTATAAGAGCTGTGTAGTCATGTTCTGTGCTGATACCTTTTCACATTAAAGTGTTCAAATGGAGCTTTACGTGTGTACTATTTCGCAAAACGAAATATGGGCCTCTGCTGGAGATCTGAGGCCGAGAGCTCATATTGTGAAAAAGCAAATATGTCAGTCTATCTCGAAATATGAGGGAAATAATTTGGTTATATTGTTTTTGCCTTATGACTATAAAAAAATCAAATAAATCATACTTTCCACCTTCGATCCCATCTTCCTTCAAACCCACATTACAGTTTTATCTTTTAATTAGCTCGTCAGCCGCGCTCCCGTCCGACTCTCCTCTTCAGCAGATAACTGTGGAGCCAGTGAGGCGCGGCGTTCAGAGCGGATGGTAATTAAGCACAGGCCAATAACGAAGAGCGGGTCTCTCATTAGCGCGTTACAATCGGAGCTTCCCCTGCAAAGAGCACACTCCACTGGCTCTGCTCCCCGCGGCCTCGGCTCTCCATGGAGACACGAGCATCTGCAGCTGGAGGAGCGGCTGGAGGAGGACCGGGTGAAGGAGGAGCGGGTGAAGGAGGAGCGGCTGGAGAGGGAGCGGTTGGAGAGGGAGAGGCGGAAGGAGGAGAGGCTGAAAGAGGAGCACAGGCTGAAGGAGGAGCAAAGGCTGAAAAAAGAGAGGCGGAAGAAGGACCGGTGGAAGGAGGAGAGGCTGAAGGAGGAGAGACCGAGGGAGGAGAGACTGAGGGAGCAGAAGCTGAAAGAGGCGAGGCTGAAGGAGGAGCATGGGCTGAAAAAAGAGAGGCTGAAGGAGGAGCACCTGAAGGAGCAGAGGCGGAAGGAGGAGAGGCTGAGGGAGGAGAGGCTGAAGAAGGAGAGGCTGAAGGAGGAGAGGCTGAGGGAGGAGAGGCTGAAGAAGGAGAGGCTGAGGGAGGAGAGGCAGAAGAAGGAGAGGCTGAGGGAGGAGAGGCAGAAGAAGGAGAGGCTGAAGGAAGAGAGGCGGAAGGAGGAGAGGCTGAAGACGGAGAGACTGCAGGGGGAGAGCTTGAAGGAGGAGAGGCTGAAAGAAGAGAAACTGAGGGAGGAGAGGCTGAAGGAGGAGAGACTGAGGGAGGAGAGGCTGAAGGAGGAGAGACTGAGGGAGGAGAGACTGAGGGAGGAGAGACTGAGGGAGGAGAGGCTGAAGGAGGAGAGAGAGGGAGGGAGGAGAGACTGAGGGAGGAGAGACTGAGGGAGGAGAGGCTGAAGGAGGAGAGACTGAGGGAGGAGTGGCCGAAGGACGAGGTCCAAGCTGTTTAAAAATGTGCCTCTAATTTGGGAGATTTTTACAAAATCAAAAACGAAATATCAGCCTGTGTAGTGTGTGTACACATAAACAGTATGTGGCAGTCAAAAAACACACAGGCCCAGGTGGAGTAGGTGCTTCACCTGTCTGAGTTTGAGGTGGAGTAGATGCTTCACCTGTCTGAGTGTGAGGTGGAGTAGAGGTGGAGTAGGTGCTTCACCTGTCTGAGTGTGAGGTGGAGTAGAGGTGGAGTAGGTGCTTCACCTGTCTGAGTGTGAGGTGGAGTAGAGGTGGAGTAGGTGCTTCACCTGTCTGAGTTTGAGGTAGAAGTCCTCGCTGTAGCTCTTGCGGCTGAAGTACCAGAATCGTTCGTTTGTGGGATAAACTCGGACCAGAGTCTCCAACAGGAACCGAACGGGCTCCACCACCTCCGTCACCACCAGGTCCACAGCCACCGTCAGGTAAACCTGCTTATCTGAAACAAACCAATGAACACGCAGTTATAGATACTCTGCAGCTGATGCTAACTGGAGGGACTGCTCTGTCTGAAGCTCTGTTACTTAAGTTAGACTTTAATCTGACCTTTGTTTTACCACAATTTGACCATAAAGAACTGATTTTGATGGAAGTACAACAGGTTAGCTCTAGAATAACATTACAGTCACAAGCTATCTAGCATTAGCATTAGCATTAGCATTAGCATTAGCATAACAGCTTTTCAGTCAGTCCGTTTGTAGGGCTGTAGTCGACTACAGAAATTCTTTGTCGACTAAAGACCTGCTTTTAATTTTTTTTTTTTTTTAACTTTCTTTTTATCGCTTTTTGATTGAACAATAACTAAACTTGAAATAATCAGTTAGCAGTTAGCATGAGGATCACTATAAACCTACTGCACACTGAGGATTACACACATATAACACATGGGAATAGAACAAAAAGTACAACATTTACTCTAAATTTGAGTGTTTTTTATGTTTTATCATCGTCGTATCAGTATCACATCTAATCTTTAGCATTGACATTGAAATTTGAGTATCGTCATGACAACAGCAGTACAGTTTTAGCTGGAGTGGTGAATTTAGCAGCTTTATTTCTGTATTAAACAAAAGCTGTTGTTGCCGGGTCAGGCCACAGCAAAGTAAGAGTGTTTAATAATAACTTAGCACCCGGGCGCTCACAAGTGGCATTATTGTATCAGGGGGCTGAGGTTATTACAGTGTTTTGAGCACAAACGCAGTAATGTGCGATGGAGATGTGTGCAGCTCCGAGACCCCGAGGCCCTGCTACATTACCGATTTCTGGCTCTATGTGTGAAAATTCGCCATGCGCTGACAGGTTTGGGTCAAAGGTCGCAGCGGGCGGAGAGACAGGGGGCGGGAAAATGGATGAATGCAATTATCACGTCCCGGCAGCGTGCTAGCGTCGCAAATACCCCCCAACGCGACCTTGAGCGCAGACGGATCCCTCCACTCGTTTGTCACACAGAAGAAGAAGAAGAAGGAGCGGAAGAAGAAGCAGAAGAAGAAGAAGAAGAAGGAGCAGAAGAAGAAGCAAAAGAAGGAAAGAAGAAGAAGAGAAGAAGAAGGAGAAGAAGAAGAAGCGAAAAGAAGGAGAAGAAGAAGAAGGAGCAGAAGAAGAAGTAGGAGCAGAAGAAGAAGGAGCAGAAGCAGAAGAAGAAGCAGAAGGAGCAGAAGTAGCAGAAGAAGAAGCAGAAGAAAAAGAAGAAGGAGCAGAAGAAGAAGAAGTAGCAGAAGAAGAAGTAGAAGGAGCAGAAGAAGAAGCAGGAGCAGAAGAAGAAGAAGCAAAAGGAGCAGAAGAAGGAGCAGAACGAGAAAGAGCAGAAGAAGAAGCAGAAGAAGAAGAAACGCTTTTTACACGCTCAAATTGCCTCGTTTCGATAAGTGAACTAAACGCGGGGCGGGTTCTGGTTGGCACGGTGACAAGTTCAAAATAAGATCTATTTGAGATTCTGGTGTTGTCCATGGAACAGCGCCACCATGTGGTGAAGGCATCTCAAACTTTTAAAGGTCAATATTACAATATTTTCTGATCTGTGTTATAATGTCGTTTCCTCATCAAACAGACCTGGAGTTGTGTTTTGTTTCACTTGAGTCCATTTGTGTGATATAGGACCTTTAACTTCTCTTTATTTAAGGGCCTGTATCTGATTTTTTCCATGTATTTGAGCAAAGTTAGTTTTGTTCCAGTACAGATATTTTGCACAGCAGCTCTAGAGGTTGCTATCCTTCTTCCAATAATCAGGTGTGCAGTTAGCATTACCGTGATGGCTCTGGTGTCTAAAAGTTGTAAAAAAAAAAGTGCTTATAAACTCATCTTGGTGAATATTTCGGATGTTCTGATTGGATAAGGTGAGTGAGGAATAACTTTTGACGACTACAAACTGTTAAAATGAACTAGTTCTGTTTTTTCATGTTTTTAGACGGGAAAAATCAAGTACAGCGCCTTAAATAAACCTCGTCTCCATCTCATTTATTCACCAGATTCTAAATTAAAGATGTTTTTTCTGAAAGGCACCGTACCAGATTTTTACTGTCTTAAAAACATGAAAAACAGTCTGTAACAAAATACAGTTACTCCTCACTTACCTTATGCATTCAGAACATCCTAATTACTCACCATGATGAGTTTATAAGCACGTTTTTACAACTATCAGAGAAGACAGGGGAGTTTTGCTGTGACGGTAAAGCTAACAACAACTACCATTTCCTGATTTTCAGCTAATAAAACTCTTTGTAATTACCGTCGCTCTGGAGTATAAGTCGCACCAGCCAAAAAATGTAGAATAATGAAGAAAAAACATATATAAGTCGCACGAAAATGTGAAAGTATAAACTCAGATGTGACTTATAGGTGGAAGAGTCTGAGTATAAGTCGCATCTCCGGCCAAATTATGAAAAAAGTGCGACTTATAGTCCAGAAAATATGGTAGATGCACTGGAGCAATACAAGTTTTGCTCAAATATAGGGAAAATATCAGATACAGGGTCTTTAAATGTGGGTTTGGTAAAAACACTGACTGACTTTAACACTAAAATATCTGAATAAAACAGAATATTTGCAGTTTTTACCTTTGGGGGTGTCTTCGTTCAGAGGCTGGAAGGCGGCCATGTTGGGATTCCACTTCCCTGTGATGACGTAGGCTTTTCCATCAGAGCTCTTCCCCATCGACTCCTGTTGTGAAAAATAATGTTTATTCGCACTTTGCAGCTGATCGGCGTGTGATGCTAACTGTAGGCCAAGCTCTGTCTGAAGCTCTATGACATTTTAATGACCAAAAAGAGCAAACAGAACTACAACAGGTGAGCTGCTTTGTGCTGCTCTGGTTTTATTTGTACACAACATTAATCAGGACAAAAGTCGCAGGAGAGACGCGGCGCCTGGTTAAAGTGTGAATGTTCATTTACACCTTTAGTCCCTGCGCTGCTGGAAACACTGTAAATATTAATTCAACGTATATGGATAAGGTCAGGGAGGTAATGAAAGCCAAGAGGAAAACGGGTAAAATAAAGAAGTAATTTAATGAACAGGAGCGTAAAAGGCAAAGTAGCAAATATGGTCCAAAATATTCAATAAAAAATAACAGGATTAACAATTAGAAGGTCTCAAAAAACTGGCCTATTAAAAATAAGTGACAAAATAAGGGGCATATAACACAATAAACCACGAGTCACATAAACCTACAAACAGAAACAAGTGACAAAACAACAGAGACACAAAAAAGAACTAAACGAGTGCCTCAAACACAAAGACACAGACAAACAACTAAAGAGACACTGGCCACAAAAGACCAGCAACAGATGAGCTCCTTAAATACGGGAGGAGGCTGCAGGTGAGACACAGGATTAGCCAATCAGCAGCGAGGGCTCACACACACGGGATTTAACAGAGTCAATCACGCACACAAAACATAAAACAGACACAAAAGAGAAAGACCCACAACATAAGACATAACCTGGACTCACACTGTTCAGACACTATTCTACAAACCACCTCCCCATTCTACTCTAACTGCTGAACATTACACCACAGACATACATGTGGAACACCCCCAGCATGATGTCACGAGTCCAGTGTGGAGTAGTTTAATCTTGTTTGTAGAGTTAAATGTTTCTCACCATCTCCAGCAGACGCATGTCGCTGTTGCTCACTTTCTGTCCTGGGCTCAGCAGCATCCCAAAACACCTGCGAGACACAAATATCTTTACAAAAACAATGAAATAACAGCTATAAAACAGCTCAGAGTGATGCAACTAGGCCAAAAATATTAAACTGTATATTTAATGGCTCAGTATTTAGCGTGGGCACATTTTAGTAAGTAAATAAGAAGATTTTTGTTATTTTTGTTGTAATACGATAAGATTTGAGCTTGTTTCATTTTATTTTATTTAAGTTTATTATTATTTATTTATCTTATTTTTTTATATTATATTTAGTTATTTTGTTATTATGGATTTATTTTTATTATTATTGTTGTTATTATTATTTATTTATTTATTTAATGTTTTATTTTTTTATTGTGTCAGTAATTTTTTTGCAAATTATTGTTTATCGCAACATTTACCTTGTAGCTGTACGTCATGTTTCAACATTTCTTCTCGAAAACAGAGAACAGCCCGACTTTGTTCCAAAGAAAAACAACAATTATCATTTCCTTGGCTAAATGTAATTTCAAACTGATGAGGGGTGAGCCGTTCGAACTCTGTGTAATTAATTTTCAAAGCACAAGTATTTAAAACGATGCAGGAGCGAAGAGGAAAACTCAAAACACGACCTGCAACTGAGAAAATGATAGAACTTTAATCCAGCTGAGGTTAAACTGTTTGTACATTGGGATGATCAGATCTGAAACTGACAGGAGCTGAGGTTTAAACTGGTTCAGGTTTGGGAGCAAAAGTATCAAAAATCAGATACTAATCGATACTAAAACTAGTATCGGAACTAGATCCTCATTTGAGCAGGAATCGATACTGAAAAAGTCACATTCACAGGAAAGAAATGAACCTTTACTGAATCTGTTTAGAATGAACCAGGACTAAACCGGGACTAAACCGGGACTAAACCGGGACTGAACCAGGACTAAACCAGGACTAAACCAGGACTAAACCGGGACTAAACCGGGACTAAACCAGGACCGAACCAGAACTAAACCAGGTTTAAACCGGGACTAAACCGGACTAAACCGGGACCAAACCGGGACTAAACAAGGACCAAACCAGGACCAAACCAGGACCAAACAAAGACCAAACAAGGACTAAACCAGGACCGAACCAGAACTAAACCAGGTCTAAACCAGGACTAAACCGGGATTAAACCCGGACTAAACTGGGATTAAACCGAGATTTAAACCAGGACTAAACCAGGACTAAACCGGGACTAAACCGGGACTAAACCAGGAGTGAACCAGTAATATTTGTACTGTAAGATCACAGTTACATGGCTAAAAAATGTACCGGTACTTAAATACAAGTACTGCTTTCAAAATTGTACTTAAGTAAAAGTAAAAGTACACATGCGCTTGGGCAACAGAAAGTTCCACAGTGCCTCTTTAAACTGAGTGTAAAAAGTGGGAGTTATTTTGGTATCCTTGGTGGTGTTGGCTCATTAGCAGCTGAAAACACCTCTGTTAATGTCACTTTTGGAGCCACTTATTACGAAGAAAACCTGGAAATTACTTTCTGAACATTAGTCCCACTGCCAAAACTGTGTCGTTTCAATATTTATTTTATTATGATGAAAAACCACAGAACGGCACGAGGCCAGTGGGAGGATTTATTCAGCTGAAACACATGACAGGCAAAACAGTTTGTCACCCAAGTTCAGGCACTTTTTAAGGCTTTCTCTGAGCTCTGTAAGAAAGGAGAATTTTTTTTTTTCTTTTATTTGTCAGCTCCTTTTGTATTAGAGTGGATTACAGCCCCCTACTGGTCAATAAGAGAACAGCGGGCTGCCAGTGCATTACCTAAGATTACATTTACTTTTCATAACTTTTCTTTGGGATTAAACTTAATTATTGGTTAAATGAAAAAGCTGCACTTTAAAACACAGTTAAAGCTGCAGTATGGAGCTTTTTAAATAGAAAAACAGCACGTTTTAGGTTTATTTTCCTGCCGCCCCATTAAAAAGACCCAAGATGGTTAGTACAGGACTAAACCAGGACCAAACCAGGACTAATCCAGGATTAAACCAGGACTAAACCAGGACCAAACCAGGACTAAACCAGGACTAAACCAGGACTAAACCAGGACTAAACCAGGACTGAACCAGGACTAAACCAGGATTAAACCAGGACTGAACCAGGACTAAACCTGGACTAAACCAGGACTAAACCTGGACTAAACCAGGACTAAACCAGGACCAAACCAGGACTAAACCAGGACCAAACCAGGACTAAACCAGGACTAAACCAGGACTAAACCAGGACTAAACCAGGACTGAACCAGGACTAAACCAGGATTAAACCAGGACTGAACCAGGACTAAACCTGGACTAAACCAGGACTAAACCAGGACTAAACCAGGACTAAACCAGGACTGAACCAGGACCAAACCAGGACTAAACCAGGACCAAATCAGGACCAAATCAGGACTAAACCCAGGACTAAACCAGGACTAAACCAGGACTAAACCAGGATTAAACCAGGACTGAACCAGGACTAAACCTGGACTAAACAGGACTAAACCAGGACTAAACCAGGACTGACCAGGACCAAACCAGGACTAAACCAGGGACTAAACCAGGACTAAACCAGGACTGAACTAGGACCAAACCAGGACCAAATCAGGACTTAACCAGGACTAAACCAGGATTGAACCAGGATGGAACCAGGACTAAACCAGGACTAATCCAGGATTAAACCAGGACTGAACCAGGACCAAACCAGGACCAAGTCAGAACTAAACCAGGACCAAGTTAGGACTAAACCAGGACCAAGTCAGGACTAAACCAGGACCAAACCAGGACCGAACCAGGACCAAACCGGGACCAAACCAGGACCAAACCAGGACCAAACCAGGACCAAACCAGGACCAAACCAGGATTAGACCAGGACTAAACCAGGTCTAAACCAGGACTAAACCAGGACTAAACCAGGACCAAATCAGGACCAAATCAGGACTAAACCAGGACTAAACCAGGACCAAACCAGGACTAAATGAGGAAAATAACAGTATATTGTCTAAAGAAAGAGTGTTTTTTTATTAACATTGTGGTATCAGTATCGGTTAGGGCTGGGTATCACCAAGAAGCTGCCGATACGATACGTACCTCGATACACAGTCCACGATACGATACGTATCTCGATACAGAGCCATTTCGATACGATACGATTCGATACGATATATTTCAAATCGATACGATACGATTCAGAAAAAAATAAAGGCCCTTCAACCTTACTTAAATGGTCAACCCCAATTTTCACAAAAAAAAAAAAAAAAAAAAATCCTTAAATGGTGCATTTATCTTCCATTTATTGAAGATTAAAAAACACAATGAAGTTTTTTGATTAATGCCATGTTTCTAACTAGAGGGAGGAAGGCGGTTGAAAACATTTTTTCTGACATTTTCATTTCTCTTGCTTCTCGCTTCTCTTCACCCGTAAAGAGTAACGTCTGGGGGGAATATCGATATCGATACTAGGAAACAAAGAATCGATACCATATCGATTTTAATAATATCGATAAATATCGGTGTATCGATATTTTAGCACACCCCTAGTATCGGTATCGAGTATTGAGTCTATTCCTTAGTATTGAAATAGAGTTTAAAACTGTAGTCCCGTGGCCACGCTCCTGGTCGGGTCGAAGACCTGGTCACATGAATTGTTTGTTTACTCGAACCATCTCCTCACCACAACAGTCTTATTAAAAGCACATTGCTCAAACTGGAGCGGTTGGATTCTCAGCAGATTCTGGTCCAAACAAAGGCGTTTGTGCTGACGCGGGACGTGTGGAAAAGGGCAGACGCTGCGCTGGAGGTGAGCGAGGTGCGCGAGAGAGCCGAGAAATGAATGTGACCCAGTTTAAAGACGTCCTGCTGCTTCACCGGAGCAGACAAATGAGACGGCGCACGGCCTCTGCGGGGACAATACTGAGGGAAAACACTTCTGTCCCATTAGAGCAGCGGCGTAGAGCTCGAAACACCAGACACGAACATACCACAGGTTAGAATACGAAACACACCGAACATCGTTAGATTTTAGAATTTACTAAAACTCTTGTCTAGGTTATTTTCTTTTTAATTTAGGGGAAGTTTATCATTTTATTTCCTGGTTTTATCTGCATTTTGGATGGATTTTTTGGACGACTCACAGCTACTTCCTGTGTCTTTGTAGCCTGGCTCTGACCGGACTGTCTCCAGACTCATGTGTAACCTCCGAACAGACTTCTACACGTCAATCATCAGAATACTTCACTCTGATTGGTCAAAGAGTCACACAATACTTCACTCTGATTGGTCAAAGTGTCGCAGAATACTTCACTCTAATTGGTCGAAACGCCGCAGAATACTTCATTCTGATTGGTCCAAACGTCACAGAATACTTCACTCTGATTGGTCCAAGCGTCACAGAATACTTCACTCTGATTGGTCGGAGCGTAACAGAATACTTCACTCTGATTGGTCGAAGCGTTTTCCCCTCCACAAAAACAGAAGCTCTTCTTTTCTCTGCATGATTTTCACTAAATCTAAGTCTGTTTAACGGCTGAAGTGGGAGTCGCCATTTTGTTTTGGTTTGTTGCGGCTTGACTCCGCCCAAACCACAGTGCTGCCCTGTGATTGGTCAGTCTCTGAACCACAAATACAATACACATACATATTAAGTATTTAGCAAAGTAAAATCTCTCGTTTTCCTCTTGTTTCCTTACCTTCCCTCTTGTTTCCTTACCTCTCCCTCTTGTTTCCTTACCCTTCCCTCTTGTTTCCTTACCTCTCCCTCTTGTTTCCTTACCTCTCCCCCTCGTTTCCTTACCTCTCCCCCTCGTTTCCTTCACTCTCCCTCTTGTTTCCTTGCCTCTCCCCCTCGTTTCCTTGCCTCTCTCTCTTGTTTCCTTACCTCTCCCCATCGTTTCCTTACCTCTCCCCATCGTTTCCTTACCTCTCCCTCTTGTTTCCTTGCCTCTCCCCCTCGTTTCCTTGCCTCTACCCCTCGTTTCCTTACCCCTCCTTTTTGTTTCTTTACCCTTCCCTCTTGGTTCCTTACCTCTTCCCCTCATTTCCTTACCTCTCCCCTTCATTTCCTTACCTCTCCCTCTTGTTTCCTAACCCTTCCCTCTTGGTTCCTTACCTCTTCCCCTCATTTCCTTGCCTCTTCCCTCTCGTTTCCTTACCTCTCCTCTGTTTCCTTACCTTCCCTTTGGTTTGGTTCTTACCTCTTCCCCTCATTTCCCCTTACCTCTCCCCTTCATTTCCTTACCTCTCCCTCTTGTTTCCTTACCCTTCCCTTTGGTTCCTTACCTCTTCCCCTCATTTCCTTACCTCTCCCCTCGTTTCCTTACCTCTCCCTCTTGTTTCCTTACCCTTCCCTTTGGTTCCTTACCTCTTCCCCTCATTTCCTTGCCTCTTCCCCTCGTTTCCTTACCTCTCCACGCCCAGCTCCTTGTTGATCTGTTGAACAGACACGATCACTTTCTTCTGGACGTTCTGACGCAGTTTGAAGTAGAACTTGTCTCTGTCTTTAGGCACTGAACTGTGAGGAGCGAAGGAGACCAGTGTTACACAAAGACGTGTTATTAATGGAAATGTTGCTCCTCTGGGAGTAATATTCCATAGTATGGCATAAAATGTATCTGCATGGACAGTAAGTGTGATTTTTAACTTTCTACTTCCATGGAATTAAGAACATGATGAGCCTCCTCCATAAAGTTACACACTGTTCCTTTAAACACAGAGATACACAGATCGGCGTTGCGGTCTTCAGTACCTGTAGTTCCCTTTGCCGTCGTCCTCCTTGATGTCCAGAGTCACAGTGAAGTGGTACAGGTCGCTGTCAGAGGGGGCGCTGGGGGCCTGCTCTCCTGAGTCTGCGGGTTTAGACGAGCGGCGGAAAGCTGTGGAGAAACTGTACAGGATCCGACTGACCTGAGAAAAACAGCAACAACACACGTCACAAAGAGGAAAACTACAGAAATACACGTCACAAAGAGGAAAACTACAGAAATACACGTCACAAGGAGGAAAACTACAGAAATACACGTCACAAAGAGGAAAACTACAGAAATACATGTCACAAAGAGGAAAACTACAGAAACACACGTCACAAAGAGGAAAAAACTACAGAAATACACGTCACAAAGAGGAAACTACAGAAAAACTACACACGTCACAAAGAGGAAAACTACAGAAACACACGTCACAAAGAGAGAAAACTACAGAAAATACACTCACAGAAATACACACGTCACAAAGAGGAAAACTACAGAAATACACGTCACAAAGAGGAAAACTACAGAAATACACGTCACAAAGAGGAAAAAACTACAGAAATACACGTCACAAAGAGAGAAAAACGACAGAAATACACGTCACAAAGAGAAAAACACTAAAGAAATACACGTCACAAAGAGGAAAACTACAGAAATACACGTCACAAAGAGGAAAACTACAGAAATACACGTCACAAAGAGGAAAACTACAGAAATACACGTCACAAAGAGGAAAACTACAGAAATACACGTCACAAAGAGGAAAACTACAGAAACACACGTCACAAAGAGGAAAACTACAAAAATACACGTCACAAAGAGGAAAAAGAGGAAAACTACAGAAAACAAAGAGGAACACATCACAAAGAGGAAAACTACAGAAATACACGTCACAAGGAGGAAAACTACAAAAATACACGTCACAAAGAGGAAAACTACAGAAATACACATCACAAAGAGAAAAACACTACAGAAATACACGTCACAAAGAGAAAAAAACTATAGAAATTCACATCATATTCACAAATGTTGAACCTGACCTTATCTTAGTAGTTAGTTTATATAAATGGACGTAGTTAACCTGCTCGGCACCATGTTCTAAAAAGGAAAACTGCTGCTGTCAGACTCGTCATTTTGGTCTTAAATGTTTGTATTAACCTTTCTATTGCAAAAAAAACAAAACAAAAAAAAAAACACATTTTACAAACCTTATAGTCATTATTGCTCTATCACAGCAGCTTTAGAATAATGAGGTAACATTGGTTTCAAATTGGGAGAACAACAGCGCCATCTGCTGGTTTTGTTGTGCAGCTGATACTGGGACAAAGAAATGTCACATTTTCTTAAAAGTGGTTTTCATTTTAGAGCTGAACAAATCGCAGATTTTTTTTGCAATGACATTTAGATTTGGATTGTGAGTTTAGAAATATTCAGTTTCTGTTCAAATGTCATATTTTAAACACTTGCAGGAGCATTAACATTTGAGAGAAGAATGAAAGAAACAGATGAATCTCATGTATTTCAGAACATGTTTGTTCAGTGGATTGTGTAAGATTTTGTAGTTTGCAATGAAAATAACTGTAATAACTCTGATTTTAAACTGCTCATCAGCTGTAATCACTGGGCCCGTTCACATGAAACTAAAACTGGCCCAAAGTTCAACATCTTCTCTGCACAAATGAATCAGGTGAATCTGTTTCCACTTCAGTTTTAAAGGTGGTGCTGCGTTTAAGTCCAGTCGTCGTGAAATCACCTTCAGCCACAAGATAAATATGGAAAGTTTTGGGGCTGTATTTTATTTTTTGTTCCAGGTTCAACATTTGAGTATTTTCTGTGGTGATTTGTGTAAAAACTGTTAAACAAACTCCCACAATATTATATCCACAGAATCGTGTAAAATTGGTCCTGGTCCAAACCAGGACTAGACCAGGACTAGACCAGGACTAGACCAGGACTAAACCAGGACTAGACCAGGACTAGACCAGGACCAAACCAGGACTAAATCAGGACTAAACCAGGACTAAACCAGGACTAAACCAGGACTAAACCAGGACTAAAACAGGTCTAAACAAGGTCTAAACCAGGACCGAACCAGGACCGAACCAGGACCTTACCAGGACTTTACCAGGACTTTACCAGGACTTTACCAGGACTTTACCAGGACTTTACCAGGACTAGATCAGGACTAGATCAGGACTAGACCCAGACTAAACCAGGACTAAATCAGGACTAAATCAGGACTAAAACAGGACTAAACCAGGTCTAAACCAGGACCGAACCAGGACCTTACCAGGACCTTACCAGGACTGAACCAGGACTGAACCAGGACCAAACCAGGACTAAACCAGGACCTTACCAGGACCTTACCAGGACCTTACCAGGACCTTACCAGGACTAAACCAGGACTAAACCAGAACTAAACCAGAACTAAACCAGGACTAAACCAGGACTAAACCAGGACTAAACCAGGACTTACTGCCTCTTTGATTTCGCAGGAGAAGACGTGGATCTGGAAGTCCTCCGAGCTCCTGTAGCTTTCAGTGAAGGAGAAGCAGTCGCTCTCTACAGCGCCCTCTTTCCCCCGGGCACAGAACAGCACTTTGTAGATGGGGAAGGAGGCGAGTTCTGTGCCAGACGCCTGCTCCACGATCCTGCACAAAACACACGTTACATGAGGAGTCGTAAGTGACAGTAAATGTTAATTATTACCATAAACTTTTAAAATCTGTAAGAGTTTATCAGCAGAAAGGTAAAAAGGAGAAAACAACATGGATGATTCTTTGGTTCAACACTCGTGGATCATTGTTAAATTTTACACATTCTAAACCACAATATTCATCTAAAACGACTTAAAAATTTAACGAAATGAAACACATTCCGCAGTGGTGAACAAAATGGCGTCTCGAAAGCTCAGAAAACGTCGATTTTGCAGAAGAGGTTTGTTTTAAAGGAAGTGTAAGGTCAGTTAGGTCAAGTTTAAATCCCATAAACATGAACTAACTGCGTTTCCAGATACAACGTGAACTTTTACTCTTAATAGTGATGCTGATTTATTACAAAAATATCAGACATGATGGTCAAGTTGTTCATGTTATATAATGTTTTGTTTCTCATGAAGTTTACACTCAGACTGTGGGACGGGAGCTTCTTCAGGTGGGATCTGAACATCTCGAGTTTGTGGGTTGCCAAAAATGTTGTATCCACTTTTTGTGCTTCTTTGGATCATGTAGTCCACATTTAAACCAGGTTTGGCCCTAGATCAGACCTGGAATAGTCCTGTTATAGACCTGGTTTAGTCCTGGTTTAGACCTGTTTTAGACCTGTTTTAGACCTGGTTTAGACCTGGTTTAGACCTGGTTTAGACCTGGTTTAGACCCGGTTTAGACCCGGTTTAGACCCTGTTTAGACCCTGTTTAGACCCGGTTTAGTCCTGGTTTAGACCCGGTTTAGACCCGGTTTAGTCCTGGTTTAGACCTGGTTTAGACCTGGTTTAGACCTGGTTTAGACCTGGTTGTACTTGGAAAGCTAAATCTCGTTTTTGGTGATACTAAGTGTGAAAAGTTACAGAGCTGCTTGTTTAGGCTGAAGATGATATTATAGTTAAAGCAGATTTATTCTGTAAAATGGACTTTTCAGAGTTTTTAACCATGTTCTAGTCGTTTCTTCTCATTTACCCTGTGTAAGTTGTATTTGGAGTGATTCATGTTTGAGTTTAATCTTTAATCTCTTATTTTCAAGACGCCATTTTGTTGATCGACTCCTGTTTTCACCTCCACTGCACTTTGTTCTTCAACTTTATTATTTAATCAGTGATGCTCTTAGGATTCGGCGGCGTCGTGTAATCTGCTGCTCGCTATCGTGACGCGTTGCTATCCATAGGGGGCGCCAAACGCATGCGGCGCTTTGTTGTCAAGACATTTACAGCGACGTCGGCTCCCGTTGGGCTCCACCATTTCAGATTTGTTGTTTCAGATGAATAATAATGAAACCGTGATTTAAAATATTCAAGTTATAGACACAAAGACAAGAGGTCTGCTTTAAATAGATGCACATACAAGTAGCACATATACAGAGGAAAAAGGGAAAACACCGTCTAGTATTTATGAAACCTTCAAATTGTCCTTTCACAAACTGATGTTTCACACCATCAAACCACTGTGACTCTGCAGTTATCACACAAAAACTCCACTTCCTCTATCAACTTCAACTGTCACTTCTGTTCAACTAAAATATGAGACACAAGACGCAAAGTGAGACAAGCACTGAGCCCGATTTTTCCCATGAATCTGAGCAAAATGTGTCTGGAGAAAACGTCTCACTCACAGTTTCCAAGCCCCTCCCTTCCTCCCACTCTCTCATTTAAAGCTGCTATATTAAACAAATCTGACTCTTCTGAGATTTAAGTCATGTTCTAATGTTGTTCCCGCCTCAAAATCAGACCTGGAGCTGTGTTTGTTTCATTCTCACATGTTTGACTCTTTATTATTACTCTGTCTACTACTATTTTAAAGAAACTCCTTTAAAAGTCAAACAGTTTGTCTAGACGCTTCAGACGTGTCTCAGTTATCGCTGTGGTGTAAAGCTGCCAGAAGTATTGAAAATCTGAAACTAATCGATAGTAAAACTAGTATCAAAACTAGATCCTCACTGTTCACAGGCATCGATACTGAAAAGTCACATTCACAGAAATAAACCTTTCTTCAAAAGTATTAAATACTCTTTTTTTTCTCGCTCCTTGCCTCTTGGATCGATCGTTCTCTCTCCCTGTTTCTCCCTGTCTCTCCCTCCGTCTCCCTCCGTCTCCCTCCGTCTCCCTCCGTCTCCCTCCGTCTCCCTCCGTCTCCCCCCCCGTCTCTCCCCATCTCTCCCTCCGTCTTTCCCTCCGTCTTTCCCTCCGTCTCTCCCTCCGTCTTTCCCTCCGTCTCTCCCTCCGTCTCTCCCTCCGTCTCTCCCTCCGTCTCCCTCCGTCTCCCTCCGTCTCCCTCCGTCTCCCTCCGTCTCCCTCCGTCTCCCTCCGTCTCTCCCTCCGTCTCTCCCTCCGTCTCTCCCTCCGTCTCTCCCTCCGTCTCTCCCTCCGTCTCTCTCCGTCTCTCTCCGTCTCCCTCCGTCTCTCTCCGTCTCCCTCCGTTTCCCTCTCTGTCTTGTCAAGCTCGTCCCTGACCCGTCCCGTCCCCGACCCCTCCCTGACCCGTCCCTGACCCGAGCTTGTCCCTGACCAGGCCCGTCCCTGACCCCTCCCATCCCATCCCTGACTCGTCCCTTATCCGTCCCTGACCCGTACCGTCCCTGACCCGTCCCTGACCCGTCCCATCCCTGACCCGTCCCTTACCCATCCCTGACCCGTCCCTGACCGGCCCCTGACCCGAGCTCGTACCTGACAGATCCCTCTGGTCCACAGGGCACGTGGAGCGTGATGGGGATGGGGATGGCGCTCTCCGCTCTCAGCGTGGCCATGGCTCTCTGCGCCTCGGCCTCGTTACGCGGAGCTTTGACCCAAGTGCAGCCCAAATACAGCAGCTTATTAAACTGAACGCTGCTCTCCTCCGGGACGGCCTGGACGGAGGACGGGTCTGTGGGAGAAAACACACGTTAAAACAACTATGTCATTATGAACAGAAAAAGAAAAATTCAAATCTGTCACTGGACAAAAAGTTGTGGGAGTGAAGACGTCCGCTGCTCGTCCAAACCTCTTCTTCAGTTCTGTGCTTCAGTTCTTGGATGAGAAACGAAAAGTCTTCACTCGAACAACGTTTTGTCCAGTTACAGATTTGAATTTTTTCTTTTATTATGAACCTGGACGACCAGAAAGTCCAAAACCTGTGCAAAATAACACCTTTGCTCAACCAACCGCACGATTTTTACCCATCAGACATGTCAGAATGTAAAGTTTGAAGCACAGAAAGAAGAGATATAATATTTAAAACTGACAGATATATTTAGATGTGAAGTTTAAGATGTCAGACTGGTACAAAAATGCTGAAGACGGCTTTATTGTGCTTCATAAACTTCTCAAAGTTCTACATAAACTCTCTGATCTCAAACCCAGGGCAGCTGTGGCTACAGAATTGGCTGAAGTGTGGCTGCCAATCTGGGACATAGGACTTTTAGACCCCGTGATGAAGTTAACACGATTCATCAAAATAAAAAGTACATCTGCTTCACTTAAACTGAAACGGGGGCTGGTTTTGGACTAAACTCAGGCCTGTGTCCATCAAGTTCACACTAAACTGAAACACGACATTTTACACAAACCTCAGAAAATGAAACACAGAGGATGTTTTTCATGTTTCTCATGTTTCTGATGCTTTTTGGATGTGACCTTTGACCTCTCAGTTTCACACTTGACCAACAGGAAGTAGAACAATGAGTGTGACCCAGGCACTTCCACTGAGCTGCTGAGAGCACTTCCCCGAGTTCAGTCAGCACAAACACAGATATGACACAACTGCACACGAAACACTGAGGCCACGAAACACTGAAGCCACGAAACACTGAAGCCACGAAACACTGAGGCCACGAAACACTGAGGCCACGAAACACTGAGGCCACGAAACACTGAAGCTACGAAACACTGAAGCCACGAAACACTGAAGCCACGAAACACTGAAGCCACGAAACACTGAAGACACCAAACACTGAAGACACCAAACACTGAAGCTACGAAACACTGAGGCCACGAAACACTGAAGCTACGAA
>JAIEZT010000007.1:33038999-33066499 GCA_019594935.1 Periophthalmus modestus | reverse complement strand
TATATACAAATATATATATAATATATATTATACATTAATATATATTTATATATATATATATATATTCAGTGCAGATTTACATTACATACATATATATATATATATATAATGATGTACATATAGATACATCAGGAATATACATATAGGACATCAGAATATGACTACACATACTCATATCAATACATACATATACATTTAGTACATATATAGTATACAAATAAATATACAACATATATAATACATACATATATATACATATATATACATACAAAATATATAACAATATATACATACATATATATACATATATTACATTTATATATACATAGCAGCGATATACATATATATATAGCCTACATATATATATAAACATACATCAAAGTCGATACATATATATCACATATACATATATGACACAGGTTTTATATATACATATATACATACTATATATATGCTACATCATATATATATATATACATATTCATCCCGTTCAGTCCATATAGTACCGGTACATATCCGGTTATATATTCATATATATATAGTCCCCTCTTTAGTCCATATATCCTATTATATATATATATATATTTCATATTATAACCACACTATACCTTATACTAATATATATATATTTTTTTATATATATAGTATATATATATATATATGAAATATAAATATGCGTATATATATATAGCGCCCCCTATATACATACCATAAAAAATGTTCTTCCTTTGGCTATAATCTTCTACAGTATGACATTAAACTTATCTATCTCTACGCAGAATATTCAAAAGTATGAGTTTAACTTTCTGTTTCCATGGTGACAAGCTTTAAGTTTGAGCAGGTAGTGGTTCTTAAAAACAAGATTTACTCCCCGTGTGTGAAAATGTTGACATAATCGCACCGTGAGAGACGTATCGTATCAATATTCTCCACTTTACCTTGAGTTTGGGTCTGCCCTCTGAACTCTGCGGAGACCCGGCGTTTGACTGGACCAGGACGAACTCTTCGCTGGTCACCGTGGCGACAGATTCAGTGGAGCCGCTCACTTTGCCCAGAGACGCGCGGTCCGCCATGTTTGGGACCGGCCACTAGGGGTCAGCGGGGAGACGGAGGTGACAGCTGCCCCCCGTCACCTGCCCCTCCACACCTCCGCTCGGAAGGACCCTGGGAACGACAAAAACGTGAGAGATTTTAGTTTGCAACATCTGGAGTTGTGTTTTGTTTCCTTTATTTTTAGTCTATCTAAATCTCTAAAGCTCAAAATGCTCTGTTCCACCTTGTGATGTCATGAAGTGGTAGTTTTTTCATGTTAACAGCTCCTTTTACCTTTAATTCAGTAAAAATCTGCAATTTCAGGGCTGAAATTATCCAACTTATTCTAGAAATGAAGGTGTATGGAGTTTGAAAACACAGTGGAGCACTTCCTGTATCACCACATGATGACATCACACATTATACAACAAAATAAAGT
The DNA here is from genome assembly GCA_019594935.1 of Periophthalmus modestus. Lineage (NCBI taxonomy): Eukaryota > Metazoa > Chordata > Actinopteri > Gobiiformes > Gobiidae > Periophthalmus > Periophthalmus modestus. The sequence goes on along the minus strand of JAIEZT010000007.1, from coordinate 33,065,028 downwards.
GTTTTTATACCAAGAATTACAAGAATACGAACAATATAAACCAGGGCGGGAAAGTTAATCACAACAGAATCGAAATGTGAAAAGACGCAACTGGCAAACAACATCTCCTGTTTTATTCTGCATAAAAATGTCTAATATCTGTAGTTTAACTCATGTTCTGAAATGTGTTTTTTGTGTTAAATCTGAACTTTGAACAGAGTCACATGATTAAAACATAAAACACAGCTCTGATCACAGTCACAGTGTCACATGTCCTGCCTCCTCATTATAAAGTGGATTAAATCATAAAAACACACAGTCAGAGCCACAGACTGTTTATATAAATGGACGTAGAAAACCTACTAGTGGCGCATTACAAACAGGAAGTGAGCATGTGCGAGCTTCTGGCTCCAATTCACTTTCTATTGAAAAACTGTGTCCCTCTCTCTGCACCTGCTGCTGTCAGACTCGTCATTTTGGTCTTAAATGTTCAGATTAACCCTCTACATGATCCTGGGGGTTTTATTTCACTATTGTGTCTGTGAAGAGAGAGACAGAGAGAGAGGGACAAACAGAAAGGGACAAACACAGAGAGAGAGGGACAGAGAGACAGAAAGACAGAGAGAGACAGAAAGACAGAGAGAGAGACAGAGAAAGACAGAGAGAGAAACAGAGAAAGACAGAGAGGGACAAACAGAGAGGGACAACGAGAGAGAGAGAGAGGGACAGAGAGAGAGACAGAAAGACAGAGAGAGAGAGACAGGGCGAGAGACAGAGAGGGACAAACAGAGAGGGACAAAGAGAGAGAGAGGGACAAAGAGAGAGAGAGAGGGACAAAGAGAGAGAGAGAGAGGACAGAGAGACAGAGAGAGAGAGAGAGAGAGAAGACAGACAGAGAGACAAACAGAGAGAGAGAAAAACAGAGAGAGACAGAGAGACAGTGAGACAGAGAGACGGAGAGAGAGAGACAGAGAGAGAAACAGAGAGAGAGACAGACAAACAGAGAGAGACAGACAGAGACAGACAGAGAGACAGACAGAGAGACAAACAGAGACAGAGAGAGAGAGAAAGAGAAAAAAAGACAGAGATAGTTCAGAAACTATTGTGTCTGTAAATCAAGATATGAACATTAATAACAGACAAATCAGGTCCTTCTTTCCCCGAGATCATCTGTTGAAACTGAAAGAGGCGTCACTCTGCATTACTATAGTGAACTGTAAAGATCCTCAAACGCACAGACCTCTCACTCGGACTGGTCTGTGGAGAAAATGTTTATTTAATAGCTTTTATTGAGTAATTTTATAGGCTTCTAACAGAAACATAGAGAAAGTGTCAGAGTCACCTCCAGTCTCTCTCTCTCTAAAACCTTCAAATCAGTCTGAAATCTAGAGGTAATACTGGACTCAGACTTGAACTTTAACAGCCACATCAAATCAATAACATCTGCAGCTTTTTACCATCTAAAAACATGTCAAAAGTAAAAGGTAAACTGTCAAAGCCAGACTCAGAGAGACTTATCCTGCATTTGTCTCCAGGAGGTTAGACGACTGTAACGTCTCACTGGCCTCTCCAAACGAGCCTTAAGACAGAACAGTACATCCAGATAGAACACTGCTGCTCGGGTCCTGAACCTGCAACACCTGAAGATGTGAGACAGACTCGACTTTAACAATGTTTAAATCCAGGCTCAAAACTGTTCTGTTTATCTGTGCATATGACTGAAAGGTTTTTATTCTGCACTCTTTTAATGTTTTAACGTTAACTTGATGATTATTTGTGATTATGTTTTGATTTGTGTGATTTTAATGTCTTTCTTATTCTGTAAAGCACTTTGAATTACTTTGTGTATGAATTGTGCTGTACAAATAAAATTTGCCCTGCCTTAAAGGTCCGATAAAGCTCAGAAGAGTCAGTTTTGTGCATTAAGTCGTGTTATAATGTTGTTGCCCCTTATCCAGGCACTCTGATGGTAATGAGATCAGGGTGAGATAAGGAGACGCAGACACAACAGGAAGTGGCCACCTGAAGAGGAAGTGCGCACAACAACAGCCTCTTAATACGACACTTTGTGGTTTATGTAAATGTACCACAGTGTGAGTAAGTGTGACACTCTCAGCTGTGTGTTAAAAAAAAAAAAAGGTGAGGTGTCTTTGAGTTTTACGACAGATCAGTCTGGTCTCCGCTCCCTCCATCGTGTCTCCAGCAAATAATCTGTATAAAGAAGTGGACTAAGTGAGTGTGACGACGCCCACAGCGTTCAGTCAAATGAAGCTCATCGAGGCTGGAGCAGTTATAGCGGCTAATTTGGAGCAGAGGTTCATATTAGGAATTTCGATTGTGAGTGTCATAATCAAAGAGCCAATCAGGAGCAAGGATGTTGAGGGTAACGCCCCTTCCCGCCCACACCTCTGATTTAGCAGGGAGCGGGCGCTTAGCAGCACTGTCAGTCCAACTTGTTGCTAACGCTAACAGGAGCGACCTCGGGGAAAGAAGGACCTGATGTGTCTGTTATTAATGTTCATATGTTGATTTACAGACACAATAGTGAAATAAAAACCCCAGGATCATGTAGAGGGTTAGCTATGTCCATTTATATAAACGGTCTGCGCTCCAGCCAGACTTATGATTTACAACTAAAATCACATTTCTCTCCCCTCAGATTAACACAGTTTAGTGTTTTGCTCTTTGACTCTGCAGAACTACTATTTACTCAAAGTTAGACCTATTGTGTTTGTGTCTCTATGGCTTTCACTTTTGCAGATCAGTTTCAAATTATGCCTCACTTTGGGTTTTTTGTTGGGCCTTCTCCTGCTTGGTTCAATAGAAATGTTGCTCCTTCGGCTGTAATATTCCACAGTACGGCATAAAACTTCACTCCACTGAGAATGTTGCGAAGTGTGGTTTAACTTTCTATTTCCATGGAATCATCTAGATGACGTGCAATGTCCAGAAAGTTACACAGTGCTGCTTTAAGCTAAGTTAATTCAAGAAATTAAAATTCTATTTTAAGGACCCTGGTTTATCTCGGGGGTTATGTTCTAAAAATATCCCGCAATATCAGCTTTTTTTTACATTATTCTCTCTGGTTCTTGTCTGTAAAAGGAAACACCACACACTTTATAAGCTTTTCTCACACATTAACATTTTAGGTCACAAATCTCTCTTGTTTAAACACAAAGTTCAAACCTTCGTCGGTGCCTTGTCGGTGCAGAACGTTTCATCGACATTGTGTACTGTACAGGAGACACAGAGGAGACTGATGGACAATGGTCTACAGTCCCTCAGCCAATCAGGACGCAGAACACAATGGTCTACAGTCCCTCAGCCAATAAGGACGCAGAACACAATGGTCTACAGTCCCTCAGCCAATCAGGACGCAGAACACAATGGTCTACAGTCCCTCAGCCAATCAGGACGCAGAACACAATGGTCTACAGTCCCTCAGCCAATCAGGACGCAGAAACACAATGGTCTACAGTCCCTCAGCCAATAAGGACGCAGAAAGTTACACAATGGTCTACAGTCCCTCAGCCAATCAGGACACAGAAAACAATGGTCTACAGTCCCTCAGCCAATCAGGACACAGAACACAATGGTCTACAGTCCCTCTCAGCCAATCAGGACACAGAAAACCAATGGTCTACAGTCCACTCAGCCAATCAGGACACAGAAACACAATGGTCTACAGTCCTTCGTCGCCAATCAGGACACAGAAAACATCGACATGGTCTACAGTCCCTCAGCCAATCAGGACGCAGAAACACAATGGTCTACAGAGTCCCTCAGCCAATCAGGACGCAGAACACAATGGTCTACAGTCCCTCAGCCAATCAGGACGCAGAACACAATGGTCTACAGTCCCTCAGCCAATAAGGACGCAGAACACAATGGTCTACAGTCCCTCAGCCAATCAGGACACAGAAAACAATGGTCTACAGTCCCTCAGCCAATCAGGACACAGAACACAATGGTCTACAGTCCCTCAGCCAATCAGGACACAGAAAACAATGGTCTACAGTCCCTCAGCCAATCAGGACGCAGAACACAATGGTCTACAGTCCCTTAAAATAATCTGCAAAACAGCGAGGCCACAAAAGATGAAACCGTGATATAGCGAGGGACGACTTTCTTAAGCAAAATTGACTCTAGTGAGCTTTAAGTCCTGTTCTAACACTGTTCCCTCCTCAAAAACAGACCTGGAGTTGTGTTTTGTTTCATTCACACATGTTTGAGTGACACTTTATTATTAGTCTGTAACATCTCCAAAGCTCAAAACGCTCCGTTCCACCTTGTGATGTCATGAAGTGGTAGTTTTCAAGTTAATATCAACCTTTTACCTTTAGTCCAGTAGTAGATTGGCAATTCCAGGAGTGAAATCATCCAAATAATTGTGAAGTGAAGGAGATAGTGAAGGAGTATGGAGCACTTCCTGTTTCACCACATGACATCACAAGGTGGAACACGGCGTTTTCTGTTCGAGAGAAGATAAATGTGCAGGGTTTGTGTGTTAAACATGTGAGAATGAAACCAAACACAACCCCAGGTCTGTTTTCTGATGAGGAAACGACATTAGAACGGATCAGAAATCAGCGTAACGTGGGGCATAATTCGCAATACGTCCTTTTACCGGCCTGAAGTTTTAATGAGAAACACTCATCCGCCATTAGCGCCGACAAAGAACCGGAGCTAATCAGATTCTGCACATGTGACCTCATCCAGAGACGTTAGTCAAGTCTCCTCTGACATAACGAGCCCATTCACAAACAAAGGAAGAGCCCGGGTCATGTGATAGTCATATTTATGTCATTACAACACAACACACACACACAGATCTAACAGAGCAAAGTATCATGGGAAAAAACACACACTTGAGCCTGTGTGTGCTGGTAAATGGTTTGCAATGTAAACAGCGAAAGGTTTACCCACAACTGCTCGTGTAACACTCTAAATATTAACAGAACTTAGACGAGGGAGATGGAGTCTGGCTTTGTTCCATCTGGGGAGCATGTTTTTTCATTAGCGCTACGACTCGGGAGGCTAACGGAAAACTAAACGAGATTAAGGCTGCGCGAGCTGGGAAAAAATTTAATTATTTTTATGACGTAGTGTTGCAATTCTGATCAGCACATTGTAAACAACTTTGAGCTGTGCACAGACTGTTTATATAAATGGACGTAGATAACCTGCTAGCGGAAGTGAGCATGTGCGCACTTCTGGCTCCAATTCACTTTCTATTGAAAAACTGTGTCCCCCTCTCTCTGTTTCTGCTGCTGTCAGACTCGTCATTTTGGTCTTAAATGTTTGGATTAACCCTCTACATGATCCTGGGGTTTTTATTTCACTGTTGTGTCTGTGAAGAGAGAGACAGAGAGAGAGACGGAGAGAGAGAGACACAGAGACAGACAGAGAGAGAGAGAGAGAGAAAGACGGAGAGAGAGAAAGACACAGAGACAGAGAGAAACAGACAGAGAGAGAGAGAGAGAAAAGAGAAAGAAGAGAAAGAGAGAGAGAGAGAAAACAGACAGAGAGAGACACAACAGAGAGAGACAGAGAGAGAGACAGAGAGAGAGAAAGAGAGACAGAAACAGAGAGAGACAGAGAAAGACAAGCAGAGAGAGAGAGAGAAACAGAAAGACAAAGACAGAGAGAGAGAGACAAAGAGAGAGAAACAGACAGAGAGACAAACAGAGAGAGGAGAGAGACAGAGAGAGACACACAAAGACAGAAAGACAGAGAGAGAGACAGAGAGTAAGACAGAGAGAGAGACACAGAGAGAAAGAGAGAGACAAACAGAGAGAATGAACAGATGAAGTGAAAGGAGGAGATGTGGTGTAGGGCAGGACGATATGGGAGAAGTCTGTGATTGTGATTATATCAGAATACAGGCTGCAGGTTTTTCAGAACATGGTCCAACAACACAACAACAACAGGGACAGAGGGAACAAACAGAATAAAACAAAACTCCAAAACTCCAACACACTGATACTTTCTACTAAACCTCAAAATCTTCTGTTCCACCTCGTGATGTCATGAAGTGGTACTTCACATTAATTCGTCCTTTTACCTTTTGTTTAGACACTGGTTGCGTGGAGAATCCAGACTGATTTCTCTCTGTATTTTTATTACAGATGGACATCAGTCTGGTCCACACGTCCTCTGCTGCGTCTCAAGCCCGGTCAAACGTAATCATCCAATCAGATTAGTTTATTTCAGTGACACGTGTGAAACGAAGGAGCTCATTGGTCACCATCATTTACAAATAAAATCACATTTCTCTCTCCTCAGATTAACAGTTTAGGCTTCGCTCATTAATTCTGCAGAAATCAGCCATGTTTTTCAGCCTTCTGTGATATTTTTTACCTTTTTTTTTTTTATTACAACATAGACAGACCATGCCAGTTCCTGATTGGCTAATCCACCTGTCAATCATGTCCATCCGAAAACAATCAAACTCAGCGGTGACTAAACTCACATCTTCATAAAGTATCGAAGAAGTGTGTGTTCTGGATCCAGGCAGAGAGACTCGCAAATCCAGGGCTGAAATGATCCAAATGATTCCAGAAATTAAGGTGTGTGGAGTTTAAAAACACAGTGGAGCACTTCCTGTTTTACCTCATGACATCACAAGGTGGAACAGAGTGTTTTCAGTTTGAGAGAAGAACTCAGCTTAAATCTGCAGGTTTGTTTGTGAGTTAAACACATGTGAATGAAACAAAACGCAACTCTGGGTGTGTTTGTGATGAGGAAACATTAGAACAGATCAGAAAGTAGCGTAATACGAGCTTTAAGGTTTCACCACTTCCTCGTTTATTACAAAAGTTTAATAGTAACTTATAATTAGTAGCACACACCCTGAGGTTAGCAGCCCTGCTCCTCCTGTCGGCCCAGTTGGCAGCAGCTTCACAAAAACATGAAGAAAAGTTAAACTGAAGCGTTTGCAAATGACAAACTAACTGGTACTTTTGCAGTGACGTCACGCTGTGGGTGTTTTGCATGTGTGTCTGTGGCGAAATGTGCAGCAGTTACCAATGCACACATTAGCAAGCAGTTTTAAGATCGACTGCAATGTCAAGAAAAACTACAAAATGGATTTAAAGGGCATATTTTCAGGAGCCTGTGATCAATCCGAGCGTTCATGGTCCTGTTTATGAGTTTAATTTTGCACAAAAAATTGAGTGACTAACTGATAAACCGTTGGCTAATGCTAATGCTAGCTAGCTTGTGACTGTTATGTTATTTTAGAGGGACTTGTTTAACAGCACGAATCATCTGACCTGTTGTAGTTCCAGTTAAGTCAGCTCTTTATGGTCAGATTGTGTTAAAACAAAGCTCAGATTAAAGTCTAACAAAGCCTCAGACAGAGCAGTGCCTACAGTTAGCATCACACCCACAGAGCATGTTGATGACGTCAGCTGCAAAGGATCAACACAGACAATAATAAGACTCAAGCGATTAGTGTGAATGATTATTTCTACAGCACAATAATCGTTTGCAGTAATTCAGAAATGTATTGCTGACAAGTTGCTAAATAAACGTCGCGGTTCTTCTGTTTAAATAAACCAAACGCTTCTATAAAGTCTCTTCTTCATAAACGTCCTGACACATCACCGTCTCATTTTCTCAGCTCAGTGAACTTCCTTTGACTCACAGATTCCACTCAAGTCGGTGTCATATGTCACACTTTAATCACCGTCTCCTGTTAAGTGTGTTTTACTTTCTACAGTTAAATTAAACAAAAGTGAAGTGCATCTGTTTAAAGAGACACACTGAGCTTGTGTCGCTCTACATTTATAATCTGTGATACTCGTGGACCGTTATGTTAGAATTTATACATTTTAAATCACAATATTCATCTAAAACGACTTAATAAAAGAAACAAATCCGCTGACTTTGGCAAAATGGCGTCTTGAAAATAAGCGATTAAAGATTACTCAAACATAAATCACTCCAAATACAAATACTCCGGGTGAATAAATGGTGCAACAACTATAACGTGGTTCGATTTCACAGAATAGGTCTGATTTAGTGTAGTAATGATTATTAATGATTTAGTAACAGCAGGTAAGGCCGAGGAAAGGCCTACAAAGATCTACAACGTCATCTGATTATTGTCCCTGAATGACAAAACTTATGACGTAATCACATAATGGGTGAGCGAAATGGGAATAAATCAAATCACGCTTCTCTTAGAGCCTCTGGTCACGAGTCAAAATAAACGAGTTTTAATAAGTGACTAAAGGAACCTGCTTCTTCGAGAGATCACACTTCACTGACGGTTAAAACCCTCCTGTCCGACTCACGCTAGAACATGAACTGGACTGTAGGGCGGCGGGAGATAAAACACTGTTATGTCTCTGTGTATCTGACCCAAACTGCACTCAAAAGACTACACCTGCAGGGGGCGCTCATGCTAAACTACTAATACTACTACTACTACTACTATTATTACAGAATAAAGTAAAAGGAAACAATGTATTTATGTAAAAACAGATTAAACTTGTGAATCATGAGTTTAATCTGGGTTTTTACCAAAAAAAAACCTCAAAAAAACATCAGCTCAGTCACTCGTTTCTCATTCATTTCTCCTTTCTCTTGTCATCCCAAAGAAATATTTATAATCTAAATAAAATGATTCGTTGACAATTACACATTTTGGTCGACCAAGACGCCATCAACCAATTAATCGACTACACAGCTAAAGACCCCAGACATCATTTATTTGATATTTTGTTCGGGTCGACCAGTCGCCTAAAGAATCCACATAAAGCTTTATTTGAACTGTTTAATGTGAAGACCATAGACTGTGTAAAGAAGTGACTGAGTGAGTGTGATGTTACCCACAGCGGCTCGAGTCAAATGAAGCTCATCGAGGCTAGAGCAGGTATAGCGGTGAATTTGGAGCCGAGTTACATGTTTGTTATTCCAACCACAAGTATCATAGCAACCAAAGAGCCAATCAGGAGTGAGACTGTTGAAGGTAACACCCCTTCCCGCCCGGGAGCAGGCGCTTAGCAACGCTGTCAGTCAAACCTGTTGCTAACGCTAGCGGGAGTGACCTCGAGGAAAGAAGGTGACTGATTTGTCTGTTATTAATGTTCATATGTTGATTTACAGACACAAAAGTGAAATAAAAACCTCAGGATCATGTAGAGGGTTAATACGAACATTTAAGACCAAAATGAGTCTGACAGCAGTTGAGTTTGAGTTTGAGTTTGTATTCATTTCAAATTATATCATTTCTAAATAATATTCTAAACCGGCCTGAATCAGCCTTACATATCAACCCAAAAATATTATCAGTCTTGTGGTCGTTAGTTCCCACGCAGCTGTTAAGCCCTGACCTTGAATGAGAAAAATGAAAGAGAAATTGACTTTGCTTGTCTCCATGAAATTTAATACAATGGGCCACTGTGGAACATCCAATGCAAATCCACAAGATTTCCATACGAACACAAAAAGTCAAATTTGTTGCTCCAAACTTTGAATTCTGATCCAAACCACATGATTTACTGAGGACTGACTGCAGACATCTCCAGTAAAAAGACCCAAGCTCATCACTGAACATTACAAATTATTTATTGGATTAATTGCAATGCACAGCTCTAATATGGAGTTAAAACACCTGCACTAAATAAAAGCAGGACAGGCCTAATGTCTGTATTAAAGCATTATTACATTAGAACAAACACAATAACCTCTCGGCATCACCTCCCCAGCATGCACACACGAGCTGGGGCTGTTTTCCTCTGCCATCCCGTGAAACTCAGCTCAAACTAAGTGCTAACACTGCTGACATGTACACGTAGACTCTCATGTGCCTGGACTAGCACACTGCAACTTATTTACACAGCTCCAGCGCAGAGATTTGGGACATTTTAGCACTTTTGGCGCAGAGACAGCGTCTGAGAGTGCGCTCCGGGATGAGGAGGTGCACATCCAACCCCGTCTGACAGGTGAACTCTGCCTCTACCAACAGGAAGTGCCCCAAACCCCCGCACAGCTACAGCTCAGCCTGGGAAAGCTAATGCTAAGCTAACCACAACAGTCGGGAGGCAGTGGTTTGGAGCATCGGGCTAGCCTCCCTGTTAGCATCGCGAGCTAAACGGCAAGATTACAAAAGAAATGCGGGATATTTATGGTTATTTGAGGCAGACATGGTGTTAAAAGTGTGAATGTTAAGAGTGAAAGAGCTGTCAGCTTACAGTTTGGGAGCGGTGTGGAGTTGTGCCGTGTTAGCTGTTAGCCGCCGCCGCCGCTGCTGCTCCTGTCACTGGAGTTACAGTGAAGATCGTGTGTGAGCGTGAAGATGGATCACTCCGCGCGCCTTCCTGGGAGTGTGAGCTCAACACGCATGCGCAGTGCTGATGAGTTTTATCTCCTCTGGCTACACATACCTCAGTGACAACAGGAGACCGCAGGATCTGGTGCTCCGGGTGGAGAGGATGTCCCGGGGGAAAGGGCTGGGTTTAAGTGATTTGATGCCGGAGTGGTCGTCCTGTTTAAAAAAATTTTTGTTTTTTTATTGTAAGGATTTTTAAACATTTTATTTATTTATTTATTTATTTATTTATTTTAAGGATTTTTAAAACATATTTTTAAATATTACGGATTTTTTTGTTGTTGTTGTTTTATTGGCGTTTTTTTTTTTATTAAAGATCCCCTCTGTAACTTTTCTGCTGGAGGGTCTGGTGTATGTTTTTGCTTTGCTAGAATGTTCCAGCATGGCATTAAATTTAAAGGTCTTATATTACACAAAATGTAGCTTTAAGTCATGATATAAGTTATGATATAATGCTGTTACCTTCTCAAAAACAGACCTGGAATGGTCTTTTGTTTCACTCACACGTGTTTGAGTAACTTTTTATTATTATTATTCATTAGTCTGTAACATCTCCAAAGCTCAAAATGCTCCGTTCCACCTTGTGATGTCATGAAGTGGTAGTTTTCAAGTTAGCATCTCCTTTTATCTTTAGTTCAGCAGAGATAAGTGGCTCTTCCAGGACTGTAATTATCCAAATGATTCTAAAAATGAAGGTGTGTGGAGTTTAAAAACACAGTGGAGCACTTCCTGTATTACCACTTGTGACGTCACAAGGTGGAACAGAGTGTTTTCCTTTGAAGAGAAGAACTCAGCCTAAATCTGCAGCGTTTGGCATTGAAGGATCAAGGTCAAATACAGAAAATGTACCTCACGAGTCACAAATCACAAGGGATTACTAAAATATATCTAAAACATACACTTAATGCCATAATATGGGACATTCCAGGCAAAGCAATAACATTTACCTTTTGTGGTGGTGGTTTACATTTTGGATTCTCTCACAGATTCTGAATTCTTTGTTTGACTTCCCAATAAAACGACATAATCCCTCCTGTCTGGAGTCTTAATCTCAGCGGAACTGTGCTGGTTAAATAAAGGTCAAATTAATAAAAAAATAAATAAATAAAAGAAATAAGATGAGAAGCAGAGTGACCCAATAACTCTTCACACTGTTATAAATATTTTAATTGACAAAAAAACACTGTGAAATATCATTAATTCTACAGTTCTGCAGATGTACAATAATCTATACAGCACAAGTCTAAAAATCATTTGCTTGTTTTTTTTTTTTTTATATATATTTAGAGGCTTTGTTTGATTTAAATGACAAAAACTACAACACAAACGTGAAGAACAGAAAGTGACAGTGAATATTCATCAAAAACATATGAAAAACTGTGAACTTTTATGAAATTTAAAGTGACCTGCTGCATAAAGAGCCACACAAATATAAATGACACTTCAGTCTCTGCTGTGGACGCTCTGAACTCTGCTGTTGTCATAGTTTCAGATGGAGGGCGGGGCCTATTGATACTTTGCAGCTGATGTCATCAAACATTCCCGTGGGCTGTGAAGCTAACTGGAGGCTCTGCTCTGTCTGAAGCTCTGTAACTCAACTTAGACTTTAATCTGAGCTTTGTTGTAACACAATCTGACCAAAAAGAGCTGATTTAGTTGGAGCTACAACACAGTGAGCGTATTTTGTGCTGTTAAACAAGTCTCTCACAAGCTTGCTAGCGTTAGCCAACAGTTTGTTTTTTTTTAGTTAGTCACTCTCACGTTTTTGTTGAGAATCAAACTCCCAAACAGGACCGTGAACGCTCTGATTGATCACAGGCTCCTGGAAATGTGCTGCTTAAATCCACTTTGTATTTTTTTTGCATTTGCATGTGTCACCATGGTAACTGCTGAACAAGAACACGCCCAGTTTGATGTCACCAGGCTCGGCACCAGAGGGGGACTTGAGGGGGCCCTAACCTTCCTTAAAGTGGCCAATTCACACCCAAAGCTCGCCCATAGATTTTTGCTGCACTTTCATAGTCTAGTCTTAACTAAAAAAGTGCAAAAAGAAACTGCAGAGTGTTCAAAATCAGACTAGAATTAAAGAAAAAAACAACAATTTAGGTTTCAGTATCAGTACAGGGGCTAGCTACATTTAAACTTGCGTAAAACAGCGACTCAAACATGGTACGGGGAGGAGGGGCTGCGCTCGTATCCATATAAAACTCTAAATTAACTTATTAAGTGAGAGCCCCCCTTGAAGGACGTGGCCCCCCATTGCTCCCCCACAAAAAAGATCTGGCGCCGCCCCTGGATGACACTGCAAAGTATCAATACAGCTCACTGTTTTTGAAATAAATCTCCAAATTTATGATCCACAAACTCGTCATATTAATCTTATGGCTTAAGTCCTTTCAGCTGACGACACTCACGTCTTTGGGGTTGAAAAATGGCTCCAATTTATGAAGCTGTTGTGAAAAAATTTGAGTTTTGATTATTTAAACTGACAGAGAAGACGCTGAACTTTGTGCCAGTTTGTTTCATGTGGACAGACCCAGGAATTATAGAGATATGAACCAGAAACTAAAAGACTCACCATAAAATTTAACAGACTTCCCAATGAACAAATTATTTCTAAATCTACTAAAAGTTTGAGCACAGATCAAACATAGACTGGGCTTTAGAGGTGAATGGACAAAATATCTACCGTGGTGTAAGTGCTATTAAAAACATTTTACGAGACGTCTGGGGAAAAAAAAAAACGTGAAGTTGTCATTTCTACAGTTAATATTTACACTTTTTTGCATCGTCGTGAGCACAGGAAAAGTCACAAGTCCACTTCAGCGGTGCGTTCAAGGCTCATTTTCGAGTGGGACAAAAACGCTTTCCAAACACAGACTTACACACCCCGGGTTTTCATTCTTGTTCTTTGGCCTTTGGGACCAAATGTGTCTCTGCAGAACGAGAGTTTGCATAGAAAAATCTGTCTGTAAAGAGTTAACTGTAAAGACAAGATGGACGCCCAAGCTGCAAACACAAGTGGGTGTAGAAACAGTTTTTTCATATAAAAAAAATCAGCTAAACAACACGTTTTATCTCATTTACGGCATAAAATCATACTCAGATTGTGTTTTCAAGTCATAGTCTCCTTTTCTGAAACAAGAATTCAGAAAATTTCTTGAAAGTTTTCCAGAAAATCCACCTCTACTTTTTTAGAGATACTTTACAATATTTTAGGATTGTGTTGTGTAAGATTGTTATTGCATATTTAGCAGGGCCGTCCACAGAAATTTGGGGGCCCGGGGTAAAAAGCCTCACATGGGCCCCCCCTCTAATGTAAATGAATAGGAAAAAGGGTCCAAATCTGGGCCCCTAAGTGTGTACTTTTTACTTTTACTTCACTACATTTGAGAGCAGTATCTGTACTTTCTACTCCACTACATTTTTGAACAGGACTGAAAAGTTAAAGTATTTTTATTTATAGTTTGAGACCTGCTGAAAAGTCTGAAGGTTTATTTTTAACATGTTCATAATTTGAGCAAAACAAAAATATACAAATAAAACAACTAGAAAAAAAAATCTAAACTTTACTTTTTACTCTTTAAGTATCTTTTTTAAACAGGTAACAGATAATAATTTTACTTAAGTAGATTTTTTCATTTTTCACTCTGTACTTTTACTTAACAAAATGGAGTACTTCTTCCACTCCTGCATTACTTTAATTTTTTCTGAAGTAACTGCCTCTCACCTCTGCTCAGATCTGATGATTTAACTGGAACTATTTCAATTTTTTCTTCAATACTTTTAAAAACTTGTAAGTGTCAGTGCAGATATTCAATTATTACGATTAGTCCGTTTGGGAAACACAGAATGAAACCGTGGTCAGACCAGACGACAGAGTGAGCAGTACTTTTTACTTTTAAATGAAACTGCTGTTCTCTGAGTAGTTTTCAGAGCCTGTACTTTTACTCCTATAGCACAGTGTAGCAGTACTCTTACTCAAGTAAAAGTTGTGGTGAGTACATCTAAAGTGACTCGAGTTTTATGTAACAATAAGAAATGATTTGTACTTTGTGTGTTTCTTGCAGCTCCTCCAGATATGATGAAGTTTTTTGGGTTTTTTTTTTTAATCCTATCTCAGCTTTTGTGCAGTTTTCCATGTTTTTTTTTCCTTTTCCGACACGAACCAAAACTGTAAAATCAGACGTTATGTTCAGACAGTTACTTTTAAAAAATTACTTCAGTCGTAGTTTCCCAAATACTGGAGTAATTTCTTGTACTACTATTTTGTACTTTCTTTATTCTTTGTCAGGGACCGTGTTGAAATGCATTAATCTTAAAAAAAGAAAAGATGATTTGTACCAGATTTAGCTCCTGCTGCTGTTCATCTACAGTCTACTTGAGTAATACTATTTTGAAGTAACAGTACTTTCACTTGAGTACAGCTTTTGGCTTCTCTAATACTTCTACGAGATGGAAAGTTTCTGTACATAATAAACACACGAGAGCTAATAATGCTTTGACTAGTATCGCTCTATATAAAGATATGGCCTTTGTGTTGTTTGAGGGGTTTTTCTTCTCGAGGCTTTTTACAGATACAAAACCTACACCTATTTACACCACCTTGTATTTACAAAACTCCACCCCCACCATGGCCCCGGCGCAGTACAACAACCTTCAGCGGTCTATAGTAGTGTTTGTCATATTACTAAAACTTCAAACTCAAGGAACAGACTTGAAACTCAACACTGATTCTGATACCACGATGATAGTAAAAATACTTGTTACGTGTACAGAAGAATAAGCATTTACAACATTAAATGGTAGTACTTTGTTTTCTATTCCCATGTGGCTCCAGATCATTCTAAAAATATTCAGGAAAGGTTCATTTCTGTCCTGTAAATGTGACTTTTTTAGTATCGATTCTTGCTCAAATGAGTATCTAGTTTCGATATTAGTTTTAGCATCGATTAGTATCAGATTTTTCGATACTTTTGACAGCCCTAGTCTACAGCGTACTTGGCGGTCACACTTCAGTGCTCACAGCCCTCGTGTTGTTTTGTAAAACTCCGCGGTGGAACTCCAGGGGGCGCTCCTCAGCATGGTGCCTCTTCCTGGTCCCGGAGGAAGGGGCGGGGCCAGGGCGGGGTTCTCGTAGTGCGTGGGCATGTACGTGACGCGCTCGCCTCCGTTTCGGGTGTCGTCCGTGGTGCGGACGTAGAAGGGCGAGTGGTGGTAGGGGGAGAGCAGGAGGGGCAGTACCGCGGCGGGCGACCTCCAGGGGGCTTGGCGGCGGGGGCGGGGGGCTCCGGGGACAGGGACAGGGGGGTGCAGACCGAGTCCAGCCCAGAGACGGAGCAGGCGTTACAGGGACAAAGTGCTGCTGGGACAGAGAGCCGCTGTCGAGAGGCATTCGACTATACAGCAGTATAGTACTACAACACAAGAACACACAGTACTTATATATGTACACAGATAGTACCTGCACACAGTACTACGCTATACTAGTTACTGTCACTGTAGTTCAAAATTAATACAACATTGTACTAGTAAATGTACCCACAGAAGTACCTGTAGTCTAGTATTCATCAGTAGTAGTAGTAGTACTTGTAAGTAGTAGCAGCAGTGTTGTTGTCACAGTGTTGGTGACTCTGTATTAAACATGACGTCCTCACAGTGTTGACTCTGTATTAAACATGACATCCTCACAGTGTTGACTCTGTATTAAACTTGACGTCCCTCACAGTGTTGACTCTGTGTTAAACATCACGTCCTCACAGTGTTTTGACTCTGTGTTAAACATGACGTCCTCACAGTGTTGACTCTGTATTAAACTTGACGTCCTCACAGTGTTGACTGTGTATTAAACATGACGTCCTCACAGTGTTGACTCTGTATTAACATGATGTGGCCAAAACACATGATTTTCAGTTTTCACACTGAACTGTCTCTGATTTCAGATCATCAGTCAGAGCGACCTGTCGGCTCTTCTCCTGGTGCCTTTTCTGTGTTTACAGCAAAATTTACACAGCAACAAAGTGTGGAAATAAAAGAGATTTTCATACAAACAATACATTTTAACTTAAAATTTATTAATTGATTTAATATTTTTTTTTGGCCCAGCCAAACCTGGAGTCTACAGCAGCAGTAGTAGTAGTAGGAGTAGGAGGAGGGAGGAGGAGAATAGTAGGAGGAGGAGATTATAGTGGTAGTATTAATAATAGTAGTAGTAGCAGCAGTAGAAGTACCTGGAGTCTGCAGTAGAAGCAGTAGTAACAGTAGTAGTATAATAGTAGTAAAAGTACCTGGAGTCTACAGTAGCAGAGCACAGCGATGATACACAGCAGAATCACTGTGGCCAGTATCCTCCGGTGATCACAACAGTTCCCGCTGTCATCCGACCAGCTCTCCATCAAACTCTGCAAATATATTACACAATTATACACAAAAATATACTAACTCTACAAATATATACACAGTTATACACAAAAATACACAAACTCTAGTACAAAACATGAACCATGAATGAAGTGTCTTGCTCAAGGACATAATGACAGCTTCTTAACTTAGTCAGGGATTGAACCAGTCACCCTCAAACTCTCTCCTGCCACTGTTACACAACCAGCAAATGTTTAAAAAAGGAAAGATGGATACACAAAGTACTTTCTGCAGTTACAGTGAAAAAACAGCAGACTCACGTTCAGTAAAGTTGCTTAACACCTAAAGTTGAGAAAAGTCTGTGTTACTTTAAAGAAAATATAAGTTCTAAATATAATAAATATGATACGATACGTTTAACTGACATCAGAAGAGTGTCCAGAGGGTCGAGGGGCGAAGGTCAAAGGTCAGACTTCAAAGGTCACTCCTCTGCAGCACATCTCTGAGGAAAAGAAGAGAGACAGGACTAAGAACAGGCTGGTGCAGTACTGTGTTAGTCCACAAGATGGTGCTAGAATGCAGCATCTTACACAGCAAAGAGCATCACAGCAGGAACTGGAGCACAGCATGTTTATCTACACTTCTCATAATTGAAAATCCAGCCACTATGTCTCTCTCAAACTGAAAACACTCTGTTCCACCTTGTGATGTCATCAAGTGGTAGTTTTCAAGTTAAAATCTACCTTTTACCTTTTTGTTCAGCAGAGATTGGCAATCCAGGGCTGAAATACAAACCAAATAATTCTAGAAATGAAGGTGTGTGGAGTTTAAAAACACAGTGGAGCACTTCCTGTATTACCACATGATGACATCACAAGGTGGAACAGGAGTGTTTTCTACAGTTTGAGAGAAGAACTCAGCCTAAATCTGCAGGGTGTTAAACATGTGTGAATGAAACAAAAAAAACAAAACTCCGGTCTGTCTATTGTTTTTTTTGTTTTGTTTTTTTGCCACAGCTGCCCTGGGACAGACTGACGGGAGCGAGGCTCCAATCTGCGGCATCGGCCCCTCCCACCACCACCAACGCTCATCACACACCGCTTATATACTAGGCCAAATGGTGAAGTATTTGCTTAAGGACACAACTCAGTCCAAGCAGGAATCAATCCTGTGACCTTCTGGTTAGGGGGATCACTGCTCTAACCACTAAGCCACTGTTGCCTGAGCTCTGGTGTTCTCCCAAAAGCTCGGTTTGAACTAGGCAGATAAATGAGTTTAGTTCAGGAGTTTATTGTATTGTATGACCACGCAGGTAGTTCGGCAACAGCTTAATCAACTGCTCTATATCACTACACTGTGGGCATCACCATAGCAACGGGTAAACAAAGGAACAGCTGTTCGGAGGGACTAGCTTTGCACTAAAACAGAAATAACTCATGGCAGAGTAAAGGTTCAGGTTTTTTCAGTTTTAGTGACATGGGTGTTTAATCCTTTTTAATTTAATATCTATAAGTCACAAAAAACACATCCACTCAGGCAAAGACAGAAGTGTCCTGCCCAACGACACAAGTTCAGTATTTGCAGCAGCAGCAGGTATTGAACCATCAGCATCAGATAAAGACGAGAGTTTCTTCTCTGATCAGAAAACAGGGTCAGAAATAAAACACGACTAATGAAACATGGATCTGACATTTGAAATCACTTCCTGCTTTGTTTGAGCCGTTTACCCTCTCTCCATCTGTCTTCACCTCTTCACTTCCTCTCTCCATCCCTCTTCACTTCCTCTCTCCATCCCTCCTCCTCTCCAATCTCCTTCTTCTCTCCCTCTCTCCATTCCTCTTCTCTCTCTCTATCCCTCTTCACTTCCTCTCCCTCTTCTCTCCCCCTCTCCACCCTCTTCTCTCCCTCTCTCCATCCCTCTTCACTTTCCTCTCCATCCATCCCTCTTCTCTCCCTCTCTCCATCCCTCTCTCTTTCTCTCTCCCTCTCCCTCGCTTCTTCCCTCTCCTCTCCCTCTTCTCTCCCTCTCGTCTTCTCTCCTTCTCTCCATCCCTCTTCACCTCCTCTCCCTCTCCTCTCCCTCTCCTCAGCCCTCTTCACCTCCCTCTCCCTCTCCTCTCCCTCTCCTTCTTCTCTCCCTCTCCTTATCCCTCTCTCTCCCTCTCTCCATCCCTCTTCACCTCCTCTCCCTTTCCTCTCCCTCTCCTTATCCTCTCCCTCTCCTTATCCCTCTTTCTCTCCTCCCTCTCCCATCCCTCTTCCCTTCTCTCCCTCTTCCTCTCCCTCTCTCCATCCGTCTTCCCCCAAATATCTCTCTCCTCTGTTTTTTTCCTCATTTATTCTGACAGAGTCGCCTCATGAACAGACGCAGCTGTTTCAAACTGAGACGACAGAAGTGCTGCTGTTTCACATTTCCAAAAACACCGATACAAATGAGACACAGACGATGCTAACGGCGAGTTTTAAAGCACTTCCTGTATCACTACATGATGACATCACAAGGTGGAACAGAGTTTTTTCTCAGCCTAAATATGCAGGTGTGTTTGTGAGTTAAACCTGTGAGAATGAAACAAAAAAACACAACTCCAGGTCTGTGTGTGACGAGGAAACATTAGAACAGATCAGAAAATAGACCTTAGACCTGACACTGAAAAAATATATTGTTAAAAAAAAATAAAAAGTTTAAAAAAATTGCAAAAATACAACGCTAATATTTCAAGAGCTTAAAATTTACGTGATTAAAATTTGTGTTAAAATATTGGTGGAGAAGCTAAATTTGGTCACATACACATAAGAGCTGTGTGCCTTTAGCCTTTAGCCTCTAGCGCTGTTAGCCCATTAGCCGTTTAGCTTGTTAGCTGTGAGCTGTTGATATAATAAGAGAAGAACTCAGCCTAAAGATGCTGTTTTTTTTTGTGTTAAACATGTGTGACAGAAAAAAAAACAACACACCACACCTCCAGGTCTGTTTGTGACGAGGAAACATTAGAACAGATCAGAAATATGTGTTAATATGGACCCTTAAACCTAACAGTGAAATATATATTATCAAAAAAAAAAAAGAAGAAGCTAAAGAATGTGCAAAAATAGAATGCTTACATTTCAGGAGTTTAAAAATTACAACATACACTAAAATTTGGTATTAACAATATTGATGGAGAAGCTAATTTGGTCACATAAACACACCCCATAACAGCTGTGTGTAGTGTTGCCTAGCCGTTAGCCCTTAGCCATTAGCCGTTAGACCTTTAGTACAAATAAGAGAACACTAATATAGCCAGTTTTTTGTGCTAAAATATGTGTGAATGAAACAAAACACAACTCCAGGTCTGTTTGTGATGGAGGAACAACATTTTTAACATAAATCGGAGCCACAACAAAAAAAAATCTTGAGTGAACAGGGATATGGATGCACTTCCTCAATAAAATGCGCGTCAGCCATTTTGAAAAGCCTCATTAGCAGCATCACCTGATGTGTTTACTCCATAAATCCTCCACAGACGGGGCAATTTAAGGGATGAAAACTCATAAACGTCTTTGCTAGCATCACATGCCTTCTTTAAACTGTGGCTGCAGATGCTCTTTGCCCTGACGCGCTCCATGTCGGCCGTAAACGCCGCAGACGACACGAGTCCCGCTTCAATCAAATGCATTAGAGTATTAAAAAACCCGACCAAATCTGAAACTTTAATCTCAGAAATGGACTTTAGTGCGAGCGTGTGTGACCAGCGCCAAACATGTGTGTCAGCTCTTACGGAGGGTTATATGGGACGTGTTAGGCGGCTAATGCTAACGGCGTTACTGTCATGTCACTGTCCGGTTTAAAAAGAGCGCACTGAACACGATCGACATTAAAGGCGCACTCGGGAAATGCAGACGACCGGAGTAAAGTACAAGCTGAAGGGAAACTGCTTACGGAACCGAGCCGAGTAATTGAAATCTGCAGCTTTAGACGGCGACAAACACACACAAAATCATTTTAAAAAAATTTAGCTACTAGCGCTGTCAAATGAGCCTTCCTGACCAAACCAAAACTAAACTAGGACTAAACCAGGTCAAAAACCAGGACTAAACCAGGACTAAAAACAGGTCTAAACCAGGACTAAACCAGGTCTAAACCAGGACTAAACCAGGGACTAAACCAGGTCTAAACCAGGACTAAACCAGGTCTAAACCAGGTCTAAACCAGGTCTAAACCAGGACTAAACCAGGTCTAAACCAGGACTAAACCAGGTCTAAACCAGGTCTAACCCGGACTAAACCAGGACTTAACCAGGTCTAAACCAGGACTAAACCAGGTCTAAACCAGGACTAAAATAAATAAATAAATAAATAAGCTAAAAAATTTTTTTTAAAACACCAAAAAATTCAAATAAGTAAAAAAAAAAAAAAAAAAAAAAAAAAATCCCTCAAAATAAACAGAAAATAAATAAACTAAAAATAACAAAAAATGAATGAATAAACTCAAGATAACACAATAAAATAAACTCAAAATAACTAAAATCAAACAACAAAAACTCAAAATAACTAAACAAATATAAATAAAACTAAATATAACACAAAAAAAAAAATTCAAATTAACTAAAAAAAACAAACCTCAAATTAACTAAAAAAAAAAAGGGGGGGAAGAAAATAAACTAAAAAAACAAAAAGAAAAATAAAAAAAAATCAAAATAAAACTTAAAAAAAAAAATTTTTTAATCACAACCCAAAAAAACCCACAAAAAAACGACCAAACCTCAAAATAAGAAAAAAAAAACAAAAAAAAAAATGAACCCAACATCAACATTAAGACCAAAATGAGTCTGACAGCAGCAGGTACAGAGAGAGGTTGTTTTTTCCGCTCGTGCTCATTTTCTATGTGATCACGCGGTGAGTTATTTAGACATGTCCACAGATAAACAGTCTGAGTGAATCTTCCTCAGTTTGGAGATTACAGAGTGTTTTTGCAGAGAGCAGAGTGACAGCGCCTCCTGATGGCAGACGCAGATTACGACCGTGTGGTGTTTGTGTTTATAAGATCAGAGCGATGTCCCGTCTCCGGCTCTGATAGACTGCCCCCTTGTGGACACACTCTCATCCATCTCCAGCGAATCCACTGAACCAACAGGAGGTTTGGAGACGCTCAGGACCAAATCTAATCTGACACAGACACTTTTAGTCTGAGAGACTCCAAAAACACACCACGACGTCTTTCACCTACACAGAGGAAACGCCAAAAGCATTTTTAATTCAAGAAGACTCATCGCGCTTTCAGGACGTTTCACGACTAACCTAAACCGCTCTGGCAATTTTTGGGGGGTGGGGAGCCTCCAGCTGATCCTGTGTTTGACATTTCATAGGCTATAATACTCCCTACAATAGAAGAATGTGCAGACGTGATGTTCAAACTGTGAAATAAGTGTGTTTTTAAACTCAAACTTGTCTTTATCCTCGCCCAAACCCTTTGCCACACCCCTGTTATTCACATGCATGAGTTTTAAGGGGCCCGTGCACAGCTTTAGAAGAGCTTTTTCAGAGAGAAGTGAAGCAGTGGACGTCCTCACAGACAGTGGACCTCCCCCTCACAGACAGTGGACCCGTCCTCACAGTGGGAACGTCCCACAGGGGACGTCCTCACAGTGGACCGTCCTCACAGACAGTGGACCGTCCTCACAGACAGTGGACGTCCTCACAGACAGTGGAACCGTCCTCACAGTGGACGTCCTCACAGTGGACCATCAGCTCTCACTCACTTAAATGTTTTATTATTAACTGAAGACTGGGTGCGAGGTTTGATTTTAACTAAAATATAATAATATCATCAATGGAGAAAAAAAAACAACTCTTTCCCCAAAGATTTACAATGAAAGTTTATCCAGAGACACCAGGACAGAGACACAGAGACACAGACACACAGGACACCAGACACACACTCACATAGACCACACGCCAGAGATAGGCAGATGACAGTGACAAATGCATCTCATTTAATAACACTATGGACGGCGTCTCTCTATTTGTCCAAATTACTCCCAGTGTCCATACACATCCTCCATCTGCAGCAGAGAGGAGACGTGTTTTATTCACCTGCCCGAACGCTCCTCTGCTCTGAAACAAGCGCTATCCTCTGCTCTGAAACAAACGCTCTCTCTGCTCTGAAACAAGCGCTCCTCTGCTCTGAAACAAGCGCTCCTCTGCTCTGAAACAAACGCTCCTCTGCTCTGAAACAAACGCTCCTCTGCTCTGAAACAATCGCTCCTCTGCTCTGAAAACAAGCGCTCCTCTGCTCTGAAAACAAGCGCTCCTCTGCTCTGAACAAAACGCTCCTCTGCTCTGAAACAAACGCTCCTCTGCTCTGAAACAAGCGCTCCTCTGCTCAGAAACCAAGCGCTCCTCTCTCTGAAACAACGCTCCTCTGCTCAGAAACAAGCGCTCCTCTGCTCTGAAACAAGCGCTCCTCTGCTCTGAACAAAAACGCTCCTCTGCTCTGAAAACAAGCGCTCCTCGCTCTGAAACAAGCGCTCCTCTGCTCCAGAAACAAGCGCTCCTCTGCTCAGAAACAAGCGCTCTCTGCTCTGAAAAAAGCGCTCCTCCTGCTCAGAAACAAGCGCTCCTCTGCTCTGAAACAAGCGCTCCTCTGCTCTGAAACAAACGCTCCTCTGCTCGAAACAAGCGCTCCTCTGCTCGGATGAACAAGCGCTCCTCTGCTCTGAAACAAGCGCTCCTCTGCTCGGAACAAACGCTCCTCTGCTCTGAAACAAACGCTCCTCTGCTCTGAAACAAGCCAGCCCGCTGCTCTGAAACAACGAGGTCCTCTGCTCTGAAACAAACGCTCTCTGCTCGAAACAAACGCTCCTCTGCTCTGAAACAAGCCGCTCGGTGGCTCAGAAAACAAGCGCTCCCTCTGCTCTGAAACAAGCGATCCTCTGCTCAGAAACAAGCGCTCCTCTGCTCTGAAAACACGCGCTCCTCTGCTCTGAAACAAACGCTCCTCTGCTCTGAAACAAGCGCTCCTCTGCCTGAAACAAGCGTCCTCTGCTCAGAAAACAGCGCTCCTACTGCATCGAAACAACGCGGCTCCTCTGGCTCGAAACAAACGCTCCTCTGCTCTGCAACAAAGCGCTCCTTTCTTGCTCTGAAACAAGCGCTCCTCTGCTCAGAAACAAACGCTCCTCTGCTCTGAAAACAAGCGCTCCTCTGCTCTGAAACAAGCGCTCTCTGCTCAGAAACAAACGCTCCCTCTGCTCTGAACACAAACGCTCCTCCTCAGAAGAAAAACAAACGCTCCTCTGCCTCTGAAACCAGCGCTCGCTCCTCTGCTCTGAAACAAGCGCTCTTTCTGCTCAGAAACAACGCTCCTTGCTTCTGAAACAAAACGCTCCTCTCCTCCAGAAACAACGCTCCTCTGCTCTGAACAAAAGCTCCTGGTTCTCCAGAGAGTCACCGCTCCACTGTTACTTTGTTCTAATCCTGTTATCAGGCGACTGCACTGCTCTGCCCGGCCCTCTTCCGCTGGTTGACTGGGCCATGCTAGGGCTGTGCTGGGCCGAGCTGACCACTGAGCCCCCCTGGCCACGCTGGGCCGGTACCAGTGCAGGTTTGTGGGTTTGTGGTTCCAAGTGTATGAGGAACAGCCTGTCCACACTAAGATGATGGAGCAAACCCGTCATGTTATAATCGATTCTGATCATGTAACTGCAAGCCAGTGTGGGTTGAAGTGTGTTTGCCCAAGGCACAACATCTCTAGTCTGAGCTAGCTCAAACTCCCAACCTCTGGTATCTGGAGACGAAGCCAGCTGCCACCTCCTTAAATGCTTAATGTTTGTTCCCTCAATGTTCCTCCCATAAAACTGAACTCTTCTCGATCTCCATGGAAACAACAGCCACACCACAGGTCAGATCTGTGAGAGGCTACCCCGCTCCGAGTAAGAACTCATGAGTCAAGGAGGTATTTTTGAGCAATAACACGTAACTCTGTGACTGATAGATGGAGAGTTAAATGTGCCACACGGTGGAACATTTCAGGCAAAAACAACCACCCACATGACAGAAAGTGAATGTTAATATGCCTTTCTTTTTCTGTATGAGCGTGTGTAAGACCAAAAGTTACCACATGCTTTAATAAAGGCAAAGCAGGAATCTCATAACAACCACAAGATTAACTAGGGCTGTCAAAAGGATCGAAAACCAACCACTAATTTATACGAAAACTATCCAAACTAGATCCTCGTTTGTCCTAAGTGTTTTATGATCTTCGTGGTATCAGAATTCAGGTATCGAGTATCGAGCCTGTTTCTTAGTATCGAAACACTTCCAGCTCTCGTTCTCCTCCAAGGTCTTCTGTGTTCGTCACCTTGTCTGCTGTTTCCATTCAGCTCTGTAAAGCTCTGCATCAGTCCGTGTTCTTGTTGGGTTCAGACGAGGGATAACTGTCGCTCACCTCGCCCTTTAGCGTTCCGAGCGTCTGAGCTTCTGAGCGTCTGAGCGTCTAGAGCGTCTGAGCGTTAGCCTAGGTTATTACTTTACGCCGAGGGTGCTGCATGTAACTTCGCTCTCGTTCGACTAATTCGCCGCAGCTCTCCGCAGACGTGGCTTCCTGTCCAGTGTTGAACAGTCCCAATCAAACAAAAACTCCGTCTTTCAGCATCGCATCTTTAAAACCTCATCACCTCAACCCACACGAGCGTTTTATCATCCTGAGGTCAGTTTTTACTTCTCAAAGGGTTGGCACGTATATTTTAAAAACAAACCTAATTAGCAAGTGGGATCAAACCTCAACAACGTCATAAGGGGTTTAAAGAACCATTATGGCACTTTACTGGTAAGTGTTACCATCGTATTGTCTCCATGGAGATTTTATCGCTTTGCCAAAAAGGTAACGCTGTGTTTAAAGTCCGGCAAAGTACGAGTGACAGTGCTCAGTTTGTACTTCAGTCTGTGTGAGACTTAACTAGTGGCTTCTCCAGTACTGCAGCTCCCAGGACGTCCTGCCCAGATACAATTGTCCTGTGGAGTCAGAGATAAATTTCAGATTCAGCCCCGTCCTCCCTTTCACTCTGTTTTGTTGACCTTGTTTTCTTTCTTACATTTGTTCATCCTGATGCCCCTGGAAATACCCGGATACACACACCAGAAATCACCAGGAACATACCAGGAAATACACCAGAAATACACACCCGGAAACCCATAATACACCAGGAACAACACCAGGAACATACTCAGGAACACCGGAAATACACCAGGATACACCAGGACATACACCAGGAAACCACCATGAACACACCAGGTATACAGAACCAGGAAACACCAGGAAATACACCAGGACTCACCAGAACACACCAGGAAATACACCAGGAAAACCCCAGGAAC
>JAIEZT010000007.1:32939961-33038899 GCA_019594935.1 Periophthalmus modestus | reverse complement strand
CTCACGCTAGAACATGAACTGGACTGTAGGGCGGCGGGAGATAAAACACTGTTATGTCTCTGTGTATCTGACCCAAAACTGCACTCAAAAGACTACACACTGCAGGGGGCGCTCATGCTAAAACCTACTACTACTACTATTATTACAGAATAAAGTAAAAAGGAAACAATGCTATTTATATAAAAACAGATTAAACTTGGAATCATGAGTTAATCTGGATTTTTACCAAAAAAAACCCCCTCAAAAAAAACAGATCAGCTCAGTCACTCGTTTCTCATTCATTTCTCCTTTCCCTTTCTCCTGTCGTCCCATAGAAATATTTATAATCTAAATAAAATGGATTCGTTGACAAGTACACATTTTGGTCGACCAAGATGCCATCAACCAATTATCGACTACACAGCCTAAACGGCCCAGACATCATTTATTTGATATTTTGTTCGTGTCGACCAGATTACTGGTTTCGCCAAAAGAATCCACATAAAGCTTTATTGAAAACTGTAAAGAGTGTAAAGAAGTGACTGAGTGAGTGTGATGTTACCCCCAGAGCGGCTCGAGTCAAAATGAAAGCTCATCGCGGCTAGAGCAGGTGATAGCGCGGTGAATTTGGAGCCGAGTTTACATGTTTGTTATTCCGACCCACGAGTATCATAGCAACTAAAGCGCCAATCAGGAGTGAGACTGTTGAAGGTAGCGCCCCTTCCTGCCCGGGAGCAGGCGCTTAGCAACGCTGTCAGTCAAACCTGTTGCTAACGCTAGCGGGAGTGACCTCGAGGAAAGAAGGTGACTGATTTGTCTGTTATTAAAGTTCATATGTTGATTTACAGACACAAATAGTGAAATAAAAAACCTCAGGATCATGTAGAGAGGGTTAATACATACATTTAAGACCAAAAATGAGTCTGACAGCATTTGAGTTTGAGTTTGGTTTGAGTTTGTATTCTTTCAAATTATATCATTTCTAAATATATTCTAAACCGGCCTGAATCAGCCTTACATATTCAACCCAAAAAATATTATCAGTCTTGTGGTCGTTAGTTCCCACGCAGCTGTTAAGCCCCTGACCTGAATGAGAAAAATGAAAGAGAAATTGACTTTGCTTGTCTCCATGAAATTTAATACATGGGCCACTGTGGAAACATCAATGCAAATCCACAAGATTTCCATACGAACACAAAAAAAGTCAAATTTGTTGCTCCAAAACTTTGAATTCTGATCCAAACCACATGATTTTACTGAGGACTGACTGCAGACATCTCCCAGTAAAAAGACCCAAGCTCATCACTGAACATTACAAAATTATTTATTGGATTAATTGCAATGCACAGCTCTAATATGGAGTTAAAACACCTGCACTAAATAAAAGCAGGACAGGCCTAATGTCTGTATATAAAGCATTTATTACATTAGAACAAACACAATAACCTCTCGGCATCACCCCCCAGCATGCACCCACGAGCTGGGGCTGTTTTTCCTCTGCCATCCCGTGAAACTCAGCTCAAACTAAGTGCCAACACTGCTGACATGTACACGTAGACTCTCATGTGCCTGGACTAGCACACTGCAACTTATTTACACAGCTCCAGCGCAGAGATTTGGGACATTTTTAGCACTTTTGGCGCAGAGACAAGTTGATCCAGCGTCTGAGAGTGCGCTCCGGGATGAGGAGGTGCACATCCAACCCCGTCTGGACAGGTGAACTCTGCCTCTACCCAACAGGAAGTGCCCCAAACCCCCGCGCAGCAGCTACAGCTCAGCCTGGGAAAGCTAATGCTAAGCTAACCACAACAGTCGGAGGCAGTGGTTTTGGAGCATCGGGCTAGCCTCCCTGTTAGCATCGCGAGCTAAACGGCAAGATTACAAAAGAAAATGCGGGATATTTATGGTTATTTGAGGGCAGAGACATGGTGTTAAAAGTGTGAATGTTAAGAGTGAAAGAGCTGTTCAGCTTACAGTTTGGGAGCGGTGTGGAGTTGTGCCGTGTTAGCTGTTAGCCGCGCCGCCGCCGCTGCTGCTCCTGTCACTGGAGTTACAGTGAAGATCGTGTGGTGAGCGTGAAGATGGATCACACTCCGCGCGCCTTCCTGGGAGTGTGAGCTCAACACGCATGCGCATTGCTGATGAGTTTTTTATCTCCTCTGGCTACACATACCTCAGTGACAACAGGAGACCGCCAGGATCTGCTGCTCCGGGTGGAGAGGGGGAAAGTCCCCGGGGAAAGGGCTGGGTTTTTTAAAATAATTTGATGCCGGAGTGGTCGTTCTGTGTTTAAAAAATTGTTGTTTTTTTATATTGTAAGGATTTTTTTATTTTTAAAAAGATCCCCTCTGTAACTTTTCTGGCTGGAGGGTCTGGTGTATGTTTTTTTTGCTTGGCATTCAATTTAAAGGTTAATTATATTATATCACAAAATGTAGCTTTAAGTCATGATATAAGTTATGATATAATGCTGTTACCTTCTCAAAAAACAGACCTGGAATGGGTCTTTTGTTTCACTCACACGTGTTTGAGTAACTTTTTATTATTATTATCTCATTAGCCTGTAACATCTCCAAAGCTCTCAAACTGCTCCGTTCCACCTTGTGATGTCATGACGAAGTGGTAGGTTTTCAAGTTTAGCATTTCCTTTTATTCTTTAGTTCAGCAGAGATAAGTGGCCTATTCCAGGACTGTAATCATCCAAATCTATTCTAAAAAATGAAGGTGTGTGGAGTTTAAAAACACAGTGGAGCACTTCCTGTATTACCACTTGATGACATCACAAGGTGGAAACAGAGTGTTTTCCTTTGAAGAGAAGAAACTCAGCCTAAAATCTGCAGCGTTTTGGCATTGAAGGATCAAGGGTTAAATACAGAAAATGTACCTCACGAGTCACAAATCACAAGGGATTACTCAAATATATCTAAAACATACATCTTAATGCCATAATATGGGACATTCCAGGCAAAGCAATAACATTTCATACCTTTTGTGGTGGTGTTTACATTTTGGATTTCTCTCACAGATTCTGAATTCTTGTGTGACTTCCCAATAAAACGACATAATCCCTCCTGTCTGGAGTCTTAATCTCAGCGGAACTGTGCTGGTTAAATAAAGGGTCAAATTAATAAAAAAATAAATAAAATAAAATAAGATGAGAAGCAGAGTGACCCAATAACTCTTCACACTGTTATAAATATTTTAATTGACAAAAAAAACACTGTGAAATATCATTAATTCTACAGTTCTGCAGATGTACAATAATCTATACAGCACAAGTCTAAAAATCATTTTGCTTCTGTTTTGTTTTTTTTATATATTTAGAGAGGCTTTGTTTGATTTAAATGACAAAACTACAACACAAACGTGAAGAACAGAAAGTGACGGTGAATATTCATCAAAAACACAGATGAAAAACAGTGAACTTTCATGAAATTAAAGTGACCTGCTGCATAAAGAGCCACAAATATAAATGACACTTCAGTCTCTGCTGTGGACGCTCTGAACTCTGCTGTTGTCATAGTTTCAGATGGAGGGCGGCGGGGCCTATTGATACTTTGCAGCTGATGTCATCAACATTCCCGTGGGCTGTGAAGCTAACTGGAGGCTCTGCTCTGTCTGAAGCTTTGTAACTCAAAACTTATCTTTAATCTGAGCTTTGTTGTGAAACGCAATCTGACCAAAAAGAGCTGATTTAGTTTAGGTCTTGCGACATTGAGCGGTGAGGCCGGTTTGTGCTGTTAAACAAGTCCCTCACAAGCTAGCTAGCGTTAGCCACACAATTTTTTTTTAGTTACGTCAGTCATCTGTCGTTTTTGTTGAAAATCAAACTCCCAAACAGGACGTGAACGCTCTGATTTGATCAAGGCTCCTGGAAATTGCTGTTTAAAAAACCAGTTTGTTTTTTTGCATTATTTGTGTCACCATGGTAAACTGCTGAACAAGAACACGCCCAGTTGATGTCACCAGGCTCGGCTCCCAGAACAGGACTTGAGGGGGCCCTAGACCTTCCTGCTGCCCTCTTGAACCTCAAATCCAACAGTTTTTTGTAAAGTTAGCCAAGCATGTCAACCTATGGCTATTTTGGAACCTTCGAACCATTTAGATGTTAAGACGCCCAATCCTTCACCTATAACCTAACTGCCTTGACAACTCTGAACCTGGCCAAGACCTTTCAGTTTGCTGATTACATCTCCTTTCCAGGCTCCTTATAGTCTTTGGGGAAATTGCTGGGGGCTCCTGGAACCTTTTTAGCCTTCACTTGCTAAGCTCTTGCTATTAAAGTGTGTCACCCATCTCTAACCGCTGAAATTTAAACTGCCCAGTTTCAGGCACCTACATCAGACTGAGCACTTAGAAGGGGAACTTTTTCCTAGGGGCTTGATTAAGTGTACCTAAAAGGTGGTAAAGTGGCCAATGCACACCCAAAGCTGCGCGGTAGATTTTTTGCTGCACATGCGTCTAGTCTTAACTAAAAAGTGCAGCAAAACTGCCGAGTGTTCAGACTACAGTACAATTAAAAAAAAAAACATTTAGGTTGGCAGTATCAGTACAGGGGCTAGCTACATTTAAACTTGCGTAAAAACAGCGCGACTCAAACATGGTACGGGGAGGAGGGGCTGCGCTCGTTTCCACATAAAACTCTAAATTAACATATTAAGTAAGAGCCCCCCTTGAAGGACGTGCCCCCCCCATAGCTCCCCCAACAAAAAGATCTGGCGCCGCCCCTGGACGACACTGCAAAGTATCAATACAACTCACTGTTTTTGAAATAAATCTCCAAATTTATGATCCACCAAACTCGTCATATTAAATCTTATGGCTTAAGTCCTTTCAGCTGACGACACTCACGCGTCTTTGGGGTTGAAAAAATGGCTCCAATTTATGAAGCTGTTGTGAAAAAAATTAGAGTTTTGATTATTTAAACTGACAGAGAAGACGCTGAACTTTGTGCCAGTTTGTTTCATGTGGATAGACCCAGGAATTATAGAGATATGAACCAGAAACTAAAAACCTCACCATAAAATTTAACAGACTTCCTGATGAACAAATTATTTCTAAATCTACTAAAAGTTTGAGCACAGATCAAACATAGACTGGGCTTTAGAGGTGAATGGACAAAATGTCTACCGTGTTGTAAGTGCTATTAAAACATTTTACGAGACGTCTGGGGAAAAAACGTGAAGTTGTCATTTCTACAGTTAATATTTACACTTTTTTGCATCGTCGTGAGCACAGGAAAAGTCACAAGTCCACTTCAGCGGTGCATTCAAGGCTCATTTTCGAGTGGGACAAAACGCTTTCCAAACACAGACTTACACACCCGGGTTTTCATTCTTGTTCTTTGGTCTTTGGGACCAAATGTGTCTCTGCAGGACGAGAGTTTGCATAGAAAAATCTGTCTGTAAAGAGTTAACTGTAAAGACAAGATGGACGCCCAAGCTGCAAACACAAGTGGGTGTAGAAACATGTTTTTTCATATCAAAAAAATCAGCTAAACAACATCGTTTATCTCATTTACGGCATAAAATCATACTCAGATTGTGTTTTCAAGTCATAGTCTCCTTTTCTGAAACAAGACTTCAGGAATCTCTTAAAGTTTTCCAGAAAATCCACCTCTACTTTTTAGATACTTTACAATATTTTAGGATTGTGTTGTGTAAGATTGTTATTGCATATTTAGCAGGGCCGTCCACAGAAATTTGGGGGCCCGGGGTAAAAAGCCTCACATGGGCCCCCCTCTAATGTAAATGAATAGGAAAAGGGTCCGATTCTGGGCTCCTAAGTGTGTACTTTTTACTTTTACTTCACTACATTTGAGAGCAGTATCTGTACTTTCTACTCCACTACATTTTTGAACAGGACAGAAAAGTTAAAGTATTTTTATTTCTAGTTTGAGACCTGCTGAAAAGTCTGAAGGTTTATTTTTAACATGTTCATAATTTGAGCAAAACAAAAATATACAAATAAAAACAACTAGAAAAAAAAATCTAAACTTTACTTTTTACTCTTTAAGTACATTTTTAAACAGGTAACAGATAATAATTTTACTTAATTAGATTTTTTCATTTTACTTGAGTATTTTTTCACTCTGTACTTTTACTTAACAAAATGGAGTACTTCTTCCACTCCTGCATTACTTTAATATTTTCTGAAGTAACTGCCTCTCACCTCTGCTAAGATCTGATGATTTAACTTTTAACTATTTCAATTTTTTCTTCAATACTTTTAAAAACTTGTCAGTGTCAGTGCAGATATTCAATTATTACGATTAGTCCGTTTGGGAAACACAGAAGGAAACCGTGGTCAGACCAGACGACAGAGGTGAGCAGTTCTTTTACTTTTAAATGAAACTGCTGTTCTCTGAGTAGTTTTCTGAAGCCTGTACTTTTACTCCTATAGCACAGTGTAGCAGTACTCTTACTCAAGTAAAAGTTGTGGTGAGTACATCTAAAATGACTCGAGTTTTATGTAACAATATGAAATGATTTGTACTTTTTGTGTTTCTTGCAGCTCCTTCAGATATGATGAAGTTTTTTTGGGTTTTTTTTTTTATCCTATCTCAGCTTTTGTGCAGTTTTCCAAGTTTTTTTCTTTTTCCGACACGAACCAAAACTATAAAATGTTCAGACAGTTACTTTTAAAATTACTTCAGTCGTAGTTTCCCAAATACTGGAGTAATTTCTTGTACTACTATTTTGTACTTTCTTTATTCTTTATTTGTCAGGGACCGTGTTGAAATGCATTAATCTTACAAAAGAAAAGATGATTTGTACCAGATTTAGCTCCTGCTGCTGTTCATCTACAGTCTACTTGAGTAATACTATTTTGAAGTAACAGTACCTTCACTTGAGTACAGCTTTTGGCTTCTCTAATACTTCTACGAGATGGAAAGTTTCTGTACATAATAAACACACGAGAGTTAATAATGCTTTGACTAGTATCGCTCTATATAAAGATATGGCCTTTGTGTTGTTTGAGGGGTTTTTCTACGAGGCTTTTTACAGATACAAAACCTACACCTATTTACACCACCGTGTATTTACAAAACTCCACCCCCGCCATGGCCCCGGCGCAGTACAACAACCTTCAGCGGTCTATAGTAGTGTTGTCATATTACTAAAACTTCAAACTCAAGGAACAGACTTGAAACTCAACACTGATTCTGATACCACGATGATAGTAAAAATACTTGTTACGTGTACAGAAGAATATCATTTACAACATTAAATGGTAGTACTTTGTTTTCTATTCCCATGTGGCTCCAGATCATTCTAAAAATATTCAGGAAAGGTTCATTTCTGTCCTGTAAATGTGACTTTTTTAGTATCGATTCTTGCTCAAATGAGTATCTAGTTTCGATATTAGTTTTAGCATCGTTTAGTATCAGATTTTCGATACTTTTGACAGCCCTAGTCTACAGAGTACTTGGCGGTCACACTTCAGTGCTCACAGCCCTCGTGTTGGTGTAAAACTCCGGCGGTGGACTCCAGGGGGCGCTCCTCAGCACGGTGCCTCTTCCTGGTCCCGGAGGAAGGGGCGGGGCCAGGGCGGGGTTTCTCGTAGTGCGTGGGCATGTACGTGACGCGCTCGCCTCCGTTTTTTCGGGTGTCGTCCGTGGTGCGGACGTAGAAGGGCGAGTGGTAGGGGGAGCAGGAGGGGCAGTACCGCGGGCGACCTCCAGGGGGCTTGGCGGCGGGGGCGGGGGGCTCCGGGGACAGGGACAGGGGGGTGCAGACCGAGTCCAGCCCAGAGACGGAGCAGGCGTTACAGGCAAAGTGCTGCTGGGACAGAGAGCCGCTGTCGGAGCCATTCGACTTACAGCAGTAGTACTACAACACAAGAACACACAGTACTTATATATGTACACAGATAGTACTGCACACAGGTACTTACTATTACTGTCACTGTAGTTCAAAATTAATACGACATTGTACTAGTAAATGTACCCACAGAAGTACCTGTAGTCTAGTAGTCATAGTAGTAGTAGCAGTAGCTGTAGTAGTAGTAGTAGTAGTAGTAGCTGTAGTAGTAGCTGTAGTAGTGGCAGTAGTAGTAGCAGTAGTAGTAGCAGTAACATGACGTCCTCACAGTGTTGACTCTGTATTAAACTTGACGTCCTCACAGTGTTGACTCTGTATTAAACATGACGTCCTCACAGTGTTGACTCTGTGTTAAACATGACGTCCTCACAGTGTTGACTCTGTATTAAACATGACGTCCTCACAGTGTTGACTGTGTATTAAACATGACGTCCTCACAGTGTTGACTCTGTATTAAACATGACGTCCTCACAGTGTTGACTCTGTATTAAACATGACGTCCTCACAGTGTTGACTGTGTATTAAACATGACGTCCTCACAGTGTTGACCCTGTACTAAACATGATGTGGCCAAAACACATGATTTTCAGTTTCACACTGAACTGTCTCTGATTTCAGATCAGTCAGAGCTCATCGGCTCTTCTCCTGGTGCCTTTTCTGTGTTTACAGCAAAATTTACACAGCAACAAAGTGTGGAAATAAAAGAGAGTTTCATACAAACAAATACATTTTAACTTAAAATTTGATTAATTGATTTAATCATTTTTTTGGCCCAGCCAAACCTGGAGTCTACAGCAGTAGTAGTAGTAGTAGTAGTAGTAGTAGTAGTAGTAGTAGTAGTAGTAGGAGGAGGAGAAATAGTAGTAGTAATAGTAGTGGTAGTATTAATAATAGTAATAGTAGCAGCAGTAGAAGTACCTGGAGTCTGCAGTAGAAGCAGTAGTAACAGTAGTAGTATAATAGTAGTAAAAGTACCTGGAGTCTACAGTAGCAGAGCACAGCGATGATACACAGCAGAATCACTGTGGCCAGTATTCCTCCGGTGATCACAACAGTTCCCGCTGTCATCCGACCAGCTCTCCATCAAACTCTGCAAATATATACACAATTATACACAAAAATATACTAACTCTACAAATATATACACAGTTATACACAAAAATACACAAACTCTAGTACAAAACATGAACCATGAATGAAAGTGTCTTGCTCAAGGACATAATGACAGCTTCTTAACTTAGTCAGGGATTGAACCGGTCACCCTCAAACTCACTGCACCACTGTTACACAACCAGCAAATGTTTAAAAAGGAAAGATGGATACAACAAAGTACTTTCTGCAGTTACAGTGAAAAAACAGCAGACTCACGTTCAGTAAAGTTGCTTAACACCTAAAAGTGAGAAAAGTCTGTGTTACTTTAAAGAAAATATAAGTATTAAATATAATAAATATGATACGATACGTTTAACTGACATCAGAAGAGTGTCCAGAGGTCGAGGGGCGAAGGTCAAAGGTCAGACTTCAAAGGTCACTCCTCTGCAGCACATCTCTGAGGAAAAGAAGAGAGACAGGACTAAGAACAGGCTGGTGCAGTACTGTGTTAGTCCACAAGATGGTGCTAGAATGCAGCATCTTTACACAGGCAAAGAGCATCACAGCAGGACTGGAGCACAGCATGTTTATCTACAC
This sequence comes from Periophthalmus modestus, assembly GCA_019594935.1. Classification (NCBI taxonomy): domain Eukaryota; kingdom Metazoa; phylum Chordata; class Actinopteri; order Gobiiformes; family Gobiidae; genus Periophthalmus; species Periophthalmus modestus. Next base: position 33,029,408 of record JAIEZT010000007.1, on the reverse strand, counting down.
TTCTATAATTGAAAATCCAGCCACTATGTCTCTCTCAAACTGAAAACACTCTGTTCCACCTTGTGATGTCATCAAGTGGTAGTTTTCAAGTTAAAATCTACCTTTTACCTTTTTGTTCAGCAGAGATTGGCAATTCCAGGGCTGAAATAAACCAAATAATTCTAGAAATGAAGGTGTGTGGAGTTTAAAAACACAGTGGAGCACTTCCTGTATTACCACATGATGACATCACAAGGTGGAACAGGAGTGTTTTCTACAGTTTGAGAGAAGAACTCAGCCTAAATCTGCAGGGTGTTAAACATGTGTGAATGAAACAAAAAAACAAAAACTCCCGGTCTGTCTATTGTTTTTTTTGTTTTGTTTTTTTGCCACAGCTGCCCTGGGACAGACTGACGGGAGCGAGGCTGCCAATCTGCGGCATCGGCCCCTCCCACCACCACCAACGCTCACACACCGCTTATATACTAGGCCAAATGGGTGAAGTATTTTGCTTAAGGACAGAACTCAGTCCAAGCAGGAATCAATCCTGTGACCTTCTGGTTAGGGGGATCACTGCTCTAACCACTAAGCCACTGTTGCCTGAGCTCTTGTGTTCTCCCAAACTGGTGAACTAGGCAGATAAATGAGTTTAGTTCAGGAGTTTATTGTATTGTATGACCACGCAGGTAGTTCCGGCAACAGCTTAATCACTGCTCTATATCACTACACTGTGGGCATCACCATAGCAACGGGTAAACAAAGGAACAGCTGTTCGGAGGGACTAGCTTTCACTAAAACAGAAATAACTCATGGGCAGAGTAAAGGTTCAGGTTTTTCAGTTTGTAGTGACATGGTGTTTAATCCTTTTTTTAATTTAATATCTATAAGTCACAAAAAACACATCCACTCAGGCAAAGACAGAGAAGTGTCCTGCCCAACGACACAAGTTCAGTATTTGCAGCAGCAGCAGGTATTGAACCATCAGCATCAGATAAAAGACGAGAGTTTCTCTGATCAGAAAACAGGGTCAGAAATAAAACACGACTAATGAAACATGGATCTGACATTTGAAATCACTTCCTGCTTTGTTTGAGCCGTTACCTCTCTCCATCTGTCTTCACCTCTTCACTTCCTCTCTCCATCCCTCTTCACTTCCTCTCTCCATCCCTCTCCTCTCCCTCTCCTTCTTCTCTCCCTCTCTCCATTCCTCTTCTCTCTCTATCCCTCTTCACTTCCTCTCCCTCTTCTCTCCCCCTCTCCATCCCTCTTCTCTCCCTCTCTCCATCCCTCTTCACTTTCTCTCTCCATCCCTCTTCTCTCCCTCTCTCCATCCCTCTTCACTTTCTCTCTCCCTCTCCTCTTCTCTCCCTCTCTCCTCCCTCTTCTCCATCCCTCTCCCTTCTCTCTCCCTCTCCTCCATCACTCTCTCTCCTCTCTCTCCCTCTCCTCTCCCTCTCCTCATCCCTCTTCACCTCCTCTCCCTCTCCTCTCCCTCTCCTTCTTCTCTCCCTCTCCTTATCCCTCTTCTCTCCCTCTCTCCATCCCTCTTCACCTCCTCTCCCTTTCCTCTCCCTCTCCTTATCCTCTCCCTCTCCTTATCCTCTCCCTCTCCTTATCCCTCTTCTCTCCCTCTCTCCATCCCTCTTCACCTTCTCTCCCTCTCCTCTCCCTCTCTCCATCCGTCTTCTCTCCCTCTCTCCATCCGTCTTCCCAAATATCTCTCTCCTCTGTTTTTCCTCATTTATTCTGACAGAGTCGCCTCATGAACAGACGCAGCTGTTTCAAACTGAGACGACAGAAGTGCTGCTGTTTCACATTTACACCGATACAAATGAGACACAGACGATGCTACGGTGCGAGTTTTAAAAGCACTTCCTGTATCACTACATGATGACATCACAAGGTGGAACAGAGTTTTTTCTCTCAGCCTAAATATGCAGGTGTGTTTGTGAGTTAAACATGTGAGAATGAAACAAAAAAACACAACTCCAGGTCTGTGTGTGACGAGGAAACATTAGAACAGATCAGAAAATAGACCTTAGACCTGACACTGAAAAAATATATTGTTAAAAAAAAAAATAAAAAGTTTTTAAAAATTGCAAAAATACAACGCTAATATTTCAAGAGCTTAAAATTTACGTGCATTAAAATTTGGTGTTAAAATATTGGTGGAGAAGCTAATTTGGTCACATAACACATAAGAGCTGTGTGCCTTTAGCCTTTAGCCTCTAGCTGTTAGCCATTAGCCGTTAGCTGTTAGCTGTTAGCTGTTGATATAATAAGAGAAGAACTCAGCCTAAAAGATGCTGTTTTTTTGTGTTAACATGTGTGAAAGAAAAAAAACAACACAACTCCAGGTCTGTTTGTGACGAGGAAACATTAGAACAGATCAGAAAATATGTGTAATATGGACACTTAAACCTAACAGTGAAATAATATATTATCAAAAAAAAAAAGAAGAAGCTAAAAGAATGTGCAAAAATAGAACGCTTACATTTCAGGAGTTTAAAATTTACATACACTAAAATTTGGTATTAAAATATTGATGGAGAAGCTAATTTGGTCACATAACACATAACAGCTGTGTGTAGTGTTGCCCTAGCCGTTAGCCATTAGCCATTAGCCGTTAGCCTTTAGTACAATAAGAGAACAACTAAATATGCAGTTTTTTGTGCTAAATATGTGTGAATGAAACAAAACACAACTCCAAGTCTGTTTGTGATGAGGAAACAACATTTTAACATAAATCGGAGCCACAAACAAAAAAAATCTTGAGTGAACAGGGATATGGATGCACTTCCTCAATAAATGCGCGTCAGCCATTTTGAAAAGCCTCATTAGCAGCTCACCTGATGTGTTTACTCCATAAATCCTCCACAGACGGGGCAATTTAAGGGATGAAAACTCATAAACGTCTTTGCTAGCATCACATGCCTTCTTTAAACTGTGGCTGCAGATGCTCTTTGGCCTGACGCGCTCCATGTCGGCCGTAAACGCCGCAGACGACACGAGTCCCGCTTCCTCAAATGCATTAGAAGTATTAAAACCCGACCAAATCTGAAACTTTAATCTCAGAAATGGACTTTAGTGCGAGCGTGTTGACCAGCGCAAACATGTGTGTCAGCTCTTACGGAGGGTTTATGGGGACGTGTTAGCGGCTAATGCTAACGGCGTACTGTCATGTCACTGTCCGGTTTAAAGAGCGCACTGAAACGATGACATTTAAAGGCGCGCTCGGGAAATGCAGACGACCGGAGTAAAGTACAAGCTGAAGGGAAACTGCTTACGACCGAGTAATGAATCTGCAGCTTTAGACGGCGACAAACACACACAAAATCATTTTTAAAAAACTATATTTAGCTACTAGCGCTGTCAAAATGAGCCTTTCCTGACCAAACCAGGACTAAACCAGGACTAAACCAGGTCTAAACCAGGAAACCAGGACTACTAAACCAGGTCTAAACCAGGACTAAACCAGGTCTAAACCAGGACTAAACCAGAACTAAACCAGGTCTAAACCAGGACTAAACCACTAACCAGGTCTAACCAGGTCTAAACCAGGACTAAACCAGGTCTAACTCAAACCAGGTCTAAACCAGGACTAAACCAGGACTAAACCAGACTTAACCAGGTCTAAACCAGGATTAAACCAGGACTAAACCAGGTCTAAAAATAAATAAATAAGCTAAAAAAATTTTTTTAAAACACCCAAAAAAATTCAAAATAAGTAAAAAAAAAAAAAAAAAAAAAAAAAAAAATCCCTCAAAATAACAGAAAATAAATAAACTAAAAATAACAAAAAATGAATGAATAAACTCAAGATAACACAAATAAAATAAACTCAAAATAACTAAAAATCAAACAACAAAAACTCAAAATAACTAAACAAAATAAAATAAAAACTAAATATAACAAAAAAAAAAAAAAAAAAATCAAATTAACTAAAAAAACAAACCTCAAATTAACTAAAAAAAAAAAAGGGGGGGAAGAAAATAAACTAAAAAAAAAAAGAAAACAAACAAAAAAAATCAAAATAAAACTTTAAAAAAAAATTTAAAAAAATCACAACCCAAAAAACCCCACAAAAAACGACCAAACCTCAAAATAAGAAAAAAAAAAAAAAAAATAAATGAACCCAACATCAACATTAAGACCAAAATGAGTCTGACAGCAGCAGGTACAGAGAGAGGATGTTTTTTCCGCTCGTGCTCATTTTCTATGTGGATCACGGCGGTGAGTTATTTAGACATGTCCACAGATCAACAGTCTGAGTGAATCTTCCTCAGTTTGGAGATTACAGAGTGTTTTTGCAGAGAGCAGAGTGACAGCGCCTCCTGATGGCAGACGCAGATTACGCCGTGTGTTGTTTGTGTTTATAAGATCAGAGCGATGTCCCGTCTCCGGCTCTGATAGACTGCCCCCTTGTGGACACACTCTCATCCATCTCCAGCAGAATCCACTGAACCACAGGAGGTTTGGAGACGCTCAGGACCAAATCTAATCTGACACAGACACTTTTAGTCTGAGAGACTCCAAAAACACACCACGAACGTCTTTCACCTACACAGAGGAAACGCCAAAAGCATTTTAATTCAAGAAGACTCATCGCGCTTTCAGGACGTCTTCACGACTAACCTAAACCGCTCTGGCATGTTTTGGGGGGACGCCTCCAGCTGATCCTGTTTGACATTTCATAGGCTATAATACTCCCTACAATGGAAGAATGTGCAGACGTGATGTTCAAACTGTGAAGTAAGTGTGTTTTTAAACTCAAACTTGTCTTTATCTCGCCCAAACCCTTTGCCACACCCCTGGTATTCACATGCATGAGTTTTAAGGCACGTGCACAGCTTTAGAAGAGCTTTTTCAGAGAGAAGTGAAGCAGGTGGACGTCCTCACAGACAGTGGACGTCCTCACAGACAGTGGACGTCCTCACAGTGGACCGTCCTCACAGTGGACGTCCTCACAGTGGACCGTCCTCACAGACAGTGGACCGTCCTCACAGACAGTGGACGTCCTCACAGACAGTGGACCGTCCTCACAGTGGACGTCCTCACAGTGGACCATCAGCTCTCACTCACTTAAATGTTTTATTATTAACTGAAGACTGGGTGCAGAGGTTTGATTTTAAACTAAAATATAATAATATCATCAATGGAGAAAAAAAAAACAACTCTTTCCCCAAAGATTTACAATGAAAGTTTATCCAGAGACACAGAGACACAGAGACACAGACACACAGGACAGAGACACACACTCACACCACAGAGGCAGAGATAACAGTGACAAATGCATCTCATTTAATAAACTATGGACGGCGTCTCTCTATTTGTCCAAATTACTCCCAGTGTCAGACACATCCTCCATCTGCAGCAGAGAGGAGACGTGTTTTATTCACCTGCCCGAACGCTCCTCTGCTCTGAAACAAGCGCTCCTCTGCTCTGAAACAAACGCTCCTCTGCTCTGAAACAAGCGCTCCTCTGCTCTGAAACAAGCGCTCCTCTGCTCTGCTCTGAAACAAGCGCTCCTCTGCTCTGAAACAAACGCTCCTCTGCTCTGAAACAAACGCTCCTCTGCTCTGAAACAAGCGCTCCTCTGCTCTGAAACAAGCGCTCCTCTGCTCTGAAACAAGCGCTCCTCTGCTCTGAAACAAACGCTCCTCTGCTCTGAAACAAGCGCTCCTCTGCTCTGAAACAAGCGCTCCTCTGCTCTGAAACAAGCGCTCCTCTGCTCAGAAACAAGCGCTCCTCTGCTCTGAAACAAGCGCTCCTCTGCTCTGAAACAAACGCTCCTCTGCTCTGAAACAAGCGCTCCTCTGCTCTGAAACAAGCGCTCCTCTGCTCAGAAACAAGCGCTCCTCTGCTCAGAAACAAGCGCTCCTCTGCTCTGAAACAAGCGCTCCTCTGCTCTGAAACAAGCGCTCCTCTGCTCTGAAACAAGCGCTCCTCTGCTCTGAAACAAACGCTCCTCTGCTCTGAAACAAACGCTCCCTCTGCTCTGAAACAAGCGCTCCTCTGCTCTGAAACAAGCGCTCCTCTGCTCTGAAACAAACGCTCCTCTGCTCTGAAACAAACGCTCCCTCTGCTCTCAAGCGCTCCTCTGCTCTGAAACAAGCGCTCCTCTGCTCTGAACAAACGCTCCTCTGCTCTGAAACAACGCGCTCCTCTGCTCTGAAACAAGCGCTCCTCTGCTCAGAAACAAGCGCTCCTCTGCTCTGAAACAAGCGCTCCTCTGCTCTGAAACAAGCGCTCCTCTGCTCTGAAACAAGCGCTCCTCTGAAACAAACGCTCCTCTGCTCTGAAACAAGCGCTCCTCTGCTCTGAAACAAAAACAAGCGCTCCTCTGCTCAGAAACAAGCGCTCCTCTGCTCTGAAACAAACGCTCCTCTGCTCTGAAACAAGCGCTCCTCTGCTCTGAAACAAACGCTCCTCTGCTCTCTGAAACAAAACGCTCCTCTGCTCTGAAACAAGCGCTCCTCTGCTCTGAAACAAGCGCTCCTCTGCTCAGAAACAAACGCTCCTCTGCTCTGAAACAAACGCTCCTCTCCTCAGAAACAAACGCTCCTCTGCTCTGAAACAAGCGCTCCTCTGCTCTGAAACAAGCGCTCCTCTGCTCAGAAACAAACGCTCCTCTGCTCTGAAACAAACGCTCCTCTCCTCAGAAACAAACGCTCCTCTGCTCTGAAACAAACGCTCCTGTTTCTCCAGAGAGTCACAGCTCAAATGTAATTTGTCTAATCCTGTTATCAGGCGACTGCACTGCTCTGCCAGGCCTCTCCTCTGGGTTGTACTGGGCCATGCTAGGGCTGTGCTGGGCCGCGCTGAGCCGCACTGAGCCACCCTGGGCCACGCTGGGCCGGTACAAGTGCAGGTTTGTGGGTTTGTGGTTCAAAGTGTATGAAGGAACAGACCTGGTCCAACACTGAAGATGATGGAGCAGAACCAGGTCATGTTATAATCTGATTCTGAGCATGTAACTGCAGCCAGTGTGGGTGAAGTGTGTTGCCCAAGGACACAACAGCTCTTAGTCTGAGCTACGTCAAACTGCCAACCTCTGGATCTGGAGAGAAGCCACTGCCACCTCTAAATGTCTTAATGTTTGTTCCCTCGAATGTTCCCCAGTAAAACATGACTCTTATCGATCTCCATGGAAACAAGCAGCCACACCACAGGTCAGATCTGTGGAGAGGCGACCCCGCTCCGAGTAAGAACGCATGAGTCAAGGAGGTATTTTTGAGCAATAAACACGGAACATCTGTGACTGAATAGATGGAGAGTTAATGCCACACTGTGGAACATTCCAGGCAAAACAACAACCTCACATGACAGAAAGTGATGTTAATGCATTTCTTTTTCTGTATGAGCGTGTGTAAGAGCCAAAAAGTTACACAGTGCTTTAATAAAGAAGCAAAGCAGGAATAATCAGAACAACCACAAGATTAAACTAGGGCTGTCAAAAGGATCGAAAACCAGACACTAATTTATACTAAAACTATCAAAACTAGATCCTCGTTTGTCTAAAGTGTTTTTATGATCTTCGTGGTATCAGAATCAGTATCGAGTATCGAGCCTGTTTCTTAGTATCGAAACACTCCAGCTCTCGTCTCTCCAGGTTCTGTTACGTCACATTTCTGCTGTTTCCTGCAGCTCTGTAAAGCTCTGCACAGTCCGTGTTCTTGTTGGGTTCAGATGAGGTGATTAAACTGTCGCTCTCGCCCTTTAGCGTCCGAGCGTCTGAGCGTCTGAGCGTCTGAGCGTCTGAGCGTCTGAGCGTTAGCCGAGTTATTACTTTAGCCGAGGTGCTGCATGTACTTCGCTCTCGTTCACTCGCCGCAGCTCCGCAGACGTGGCTCCTGTCCAGTTTGAACAGTCCATCCGTCTTTAGCTCGCTCTTTAAAACCTCATCACCTCAGACACACACGAGCGTTTATCATCTGAGGTTCAGGTTTTACTTCTCAAAGAGGTTGGCACGTATATTTAAAAAACAAACTAATTAGCAAGTGGGATCCAAACCTCCAAGGAGCATCATAAAGGGAGTTTAAAGACACATTATGGAACTTTACTGGTAGAGGGTTAGCCAGCGGATTGTCTCCATGGAGATGTTATCGCTTTGCCAAAAATGTAACTCTGGTTTTAAGTCTGGCAAAGGTACGAGTGACAGTGGCTCAGTTGGTACCTCAGTCCTGTGTGAGACTGACTAGTGGCTGCTCCAGGTACTGCAGCTCCCAGGACGTCCGGCCCAGAGACAATTGTCCTGTAGAGCAGAGAGAGAACTTCAGATTCAGCCCCGATCACTCCCTGTCACTCTGTTTTGTTGACCTTGTTTTCTTTCTTACATTGTTCATCCTGATGCCCCTGGAAATACACCAGGATACACACCAGGAAATACACCAGGAACATACCAGGAAATACACCAGGAAATACACCAGGAACACACCAGGAAATACACCAGGAAAAACACCAGGAACATACCAGGAAATACACCAGGAAATACACCAGGATACACCAGGAAATACACCAGGAAATACACCAGGAAACACCAGGTAATACACCAGGAATACACCAGGAAATACACCAGGAACACACCAGGAAATACACCAGGAAAAACACCAGGAACATACCAGGAAATACACCAGGAAATACACCAGGATACACCAGGAAATACACCAGGAAATACACCAGGAAACACACCAGGTAATACACCAGGAACACACCAGGAAATACACCAGGAAATACACCAGGAAACACACCAGGAAATACACCAGGAACACACCAGGAAATACACCAGGAAAAACACTAGGAACACACCAGGAAATACACCAGGAAACACACCAGGAAATACACCAGGAACACACCAGGAAATACACCAGGAAATACACCAGGAAACACACCAGGAAATACACCAGGACACACACCAGGAAATACACCAGGAAAAACACTAGGAACACACCAGGAAATACACCAGGAAATACACCAGGAACATACCAGGAAATACACCAGGAAACACACCAGGTAATACACCAGGAACACACCAGGAAATACACCAGGAAGTACACCAGGAAATACACCAGGAAGTACACCAGGAACACACCAGGAAATACACCAGGAAATACACCAGGAAACACACCAGGAAATACACCAGGAAACACACCAGGAAATACACCAGGAAATACACCAGGAAATACATCAGGAACACATCAGGAAATACACCAGGAAGTAGAGAGAGGAAGAGGAGGAGTCCCACCACAGCTGAGGAGGAGAAGAAAGAGGGAGAAGAGGGAGAGGAGGAGGAAAAAATGCTGTCTCAGGATTTTACACCCAGACCTTCAGTGTGAGAGAAGTTGTTCTCGTGTGGACACATCGTTCGTCTGAAAACACAACGACAGAAGCTCCTGAGGGAGAAGCTGCGGCTCGTTACAGAAGAGTCTTGTTTTTGCCCAGTGACATTTGAAACCTGATAAAAGTGTAAGACAACTGCAGTAAAACTCTGACACCAGCAAATGAAAAGTTTTTTTGATAAACGTCACAAATGATTCAGTCTCAGCTTCAAGAATCCTGCAGGTTTTTGTCAGTTCAGTCCAGATAATGATCGAAGTCTGAAAAGAATCAGAATCAAACTGAACTGTCACTGTTTTAATAAAGTGAAGCTCATCTGGAGACGGACTGATGCCAGGATACTTTTACTCAAAGTATTAGTACTTTTACTCAAAGTATTAGTACTGTTACTCAAAGTATTAGTACTGTTACTCAAAGTATTAGTACTGTTACTCAAAAGTATTTGTACTGTTACTCAAAAGTATTAGTACTGTTACTCAAAAGTATTAGTACTGTGACTCAAAATTATTAGTACATGTATTTAGTTACTCTAATAACTGCAAATACCCGCGCATTATAGGTCAATGACTAAACAGACCCACCTCCACCTCTGAGTCCCTCCTCCACCTCTGAGTCCTACCTCTGAGTCCCACCTCCACCTCTGAGTCCCACCTCCACCTCTGAGTCCCACCTCCACCTCTGAGTCCCACCTCCGTCTCCGAGTCCCACCTCCACCTCTGAGTCCCACCTCCACCTCTGAGTCCCTCCTCCACCTCTGAGTCCCACCTCCACCTCTGAGTCCCACCTCCACCTCTGAGTCCCTCCTCCACCTCTGAGTCCCACCTCCACCTCTGAGTCCCACCTCCACCTCTGAGTCCCACCTCCACCTCTGAGTCCCACCTCCGTCTCTGAGTCCCACCTCTGAGTCCCACCTCCACCTCTGAGTCCCACCTCCACCTCTGAGTCCCACCTCTGAGTCCCTCCTCGGTCTCTGCTTTTTCAAACTCAAACATTCAAATTGATTTTCTGCTTTATTTATGCCGGTGCTGGACAGATTTACGGGTGGAGGCTGCACACAGAGGGGAGCGCGCCTCCAGCGGCACACGTTAGCTTTATGACGTATGCTAGCTGCATCTTTGGCTGGAGCTCACGGGGGACGGTCACAGAGCTGCAGAAATGACACATCATTTGATAATGACATTTTTGGAGTGTTTACAAGAGAAATGGGATCATCAAAAACACCTGATGACACGCGTCAGTGAAGCAGAGGATTTTTGTAACTATTCTACATGGAAAACAAAGAACAAGGAATTTTAAATGTTTCAATCTTTAAAGAGGAGGTTTTATGTCATATCAACATTTTATCAACTCCTCTTTAATACCCGACAGAAGTAAATACCTCCTCTTTAACATTTTCTCTTTAATTTTTTATCTTTGTCACATTAGTTTATATATTTTTTTTCATATATTTTTCTGGTCAAAACCTGGAACTTAAAGAGAAATCATCGCTCCTGTCCCTGTTCACACGACACCTCAGTTAATCTGATCACTCCACAAATCAGATAACGATCCGATTTTTAACCAAAGCCAGCGTCCCGGGGCACACTTCCTTCTCTTTGAGGGACACGGGGGAGAGTAATTCGGTCTCTCCGCTGTGTGCTTCTGTCGTAAAAGGAAATGAAATGGCTCCGTGTGCTGGTGTTTCGGGGGCAGCGGTGCAGCGGGGATATTACATTAGCATACAATCACTGCACATTTTATCTGTGACATTAATAAAGTCCAAGGAGGAGGCAGCGACAGCACGGAGCACCGCCCGGAGAGGAGCACAGCCGCCGCGCTCGCCTCCAGCCTCCACATGGGCTTAAATAACATGCTAATTCTGCCATTTTAAAATAGGACAATGTGAAAGGTTTGTTTAGCGAATAATTCATTTTTATTTTGTGTATAAATTCAATTCAAAATCAGTCAGCAGCATAGAAAGAGCTTCACGAGTTAGCGAGCCTATTTGGGTAACAGGAAGTGGGTTCAAAATGGCTTCCTTTGCGAGACAACACTTATATACACTTAGACACGACCGATATCTTTTACAGATTTTTTTTTTAGCTGGATTTTGGCGCAATTTAAAGCGGCAGTACCTGATAATTCTCATGTAATAAAGTAAAATTGGTCCGGTTCCTGCGCAGATACATTGTAAAAGCAACATGAGCCGCTGTGTACTGTCTGCATCTCATTAAAAAAACATTTCATCCTCCTTTAAACAGAACCAGGAAGTGTATGGTTAGCATGCTAGATTCTGTTAGCGTCACTGTGATGGAAAAGCTCCGCTGTGGTCTCTGAAAGCTGTGAAAAGCTGTTAAACCGGGACGAGGGGGCCTTCATACTCTCACACACCCGAGACACTGTCCTGAAGAGGTCCGACTGCAGGTGGCGCTGTCGTCCTGCCTGTATTACACCTTTAAATAATCAGAAGACCAGATGAACCTCATTGGACTAGTTGTGAAAAGAGCTTATAAACTCATCCTGGTGAATAATTAGGATGCTCAGACCACTGCAGACAGTTAGTAATGTTTTTTTCACGTTTTTAAGAGTAAAAATCAGGTACAGGGCCTTTAATGACCTTCTTTACCCAAGACAACAATTCATACACTTAAAAATATACATATTTCTTAGTTGCATGTTGTGTGGAGTATTTGTAGATGTGAAACTAAAACGGGATAATGTGACTTGCTTCTTTCCGGCAGCGTGCTCAGTTGAAATAATGTTTTGTTTTATTTAGACCAAAGCAGGGGTCAAAGGGCACGTGAAAGCCCACCAGGGACGACATTACACTGGATCTATTTACAAAGTGAATAATGTGGTTGTGTCAAATGGACTAAACCAGGTCTAAAAATAAGAAAACCCACTGGCCCATTGGTTTAAACAATGAACAGGCACAAAAAACTCGGATTTTAGTCGTACAAGAGCCTGTGTGACAGACTGGAGCAATACAACTCAAAAAGAGGTATGTACCATTTGTAGCTCATTTACAATTTTATAAACATGACCCATTTGTGTCCCCAGATATGAAAAAAACATGTTTGAGGCCTGTTCATAAACTGAGACTGAGACGCACTCAGATGTGTCTCTATCTGCAGGATGAGGATCTGGACACACAGGTCAGATGTGTAATAAATGTTTTAAACTGTAAGAGCACAGGGTAAAAAAAACTAAACTAAACTTCTGTAGTCTGTAGCAGGAGCCAGTGGTGTATATGGGGCAGTGTGCAGTCAGAGCAGTCAGAGTCATGTTCAGGGCGGTGTGCAGACAGAGTTGTGTTCAGGACGGTGTGCAGAGTTGTGTTCAGGGCGGTGTGCTGTTAGAGTCGTGTTCAGGGCTGTGTGCAGACAGAGTCGTGCTCAGGGCGGTGTGCAGAGTTGTGTTCAGGGCGGTGTGCAGAGTCGTGTTCAGGGCGGTGTGCAGACAGAGTCGTGTTCAGGGCGGTGTGCAGTCAGAGTTGTGTTCAGGGCGGTGTGCAGACAGAGTCGTGTTCAGGGCGGTGTGCAGTCAGAGTTGTGTTCAGGGCGGTGTGCAGACAGAGTCGTGCTCAGGGCGGTGTGCAGAGTTGTGTTCAGGGCGGTGTGCAGAGTCGTGTTCAGGACGGTGTGCAGACAGAGTCGTGTTCAGGGCGGTGTGCAGTCAGAGTCGTGCTCAGAGGGCGGTGTGCAGACAGAGTCGTGCTCAGGGCGGTGTGCAGAGTTGTGTTCAGGGCGGTGTGCAGAGTCGTGTTCAGGGCGGTGTGCAGACAGAGTTGTGTTCAGGGCGGTGTGCAGACAGAGTCGTGTGTTCAGGGCGGTGTGCAGTCAGAGTTGTGTTCAGGGCGGTGTGCAGTCAGTTGTGTTCAGGGCGGTGTGCAGTCAGAGTTGTGTTCAGGACGGGTGTGCAGAGTTGTGTTCAGGGCGGTGTGCAGACAGAGTCGTGTTCAGGGCGGTGTGCAGACAGAGTTGTGTTCAGGGCGGTGTGCAGTCAGAGTCGTGCTCAGGGCGGTGTGCAGTCAGAGTCGTGCTCAGGGCGGTGTGCAGACAGAGTTGTGTTCAGGGCGGTGTGCAGTCAGAGTCGTGTTCAGGGCGGTGTGCAGTCAGAGTCGTGCTCAGGGCGGTGTGCAGACAGAGTTGTGTTCAGGGCGGTGTGCAGACAGAGTCGTGTTCAGGGCGGTGTGCAGAGACAGAGTCGTGTTCAGGGTGGTGTGCAGAGTCGTGTTCAGGGCGGTGTGCAGAGTTGTGTTCAGGGCGGTGTGCAGCGCTCTCTGACCTTGCCTGTGAGGATGTAACTGATCCACTTTGTCCAACAGACCCAGAGGACACTGCTACTGCTGCTGCTTTTGGCCTGTCAGTCAAACTAATACACTGCACAAGTCCCGCCCCCTCACGTCCAAACTGACAGAGATGTGGGTCAGATTAGCTCCGCGCTCTGCCAGCGACGGGACGGGCAGATGTGTCAAGTCATCGCTGTTCAGAGACGAGCCGAACACTCAACCGCAGCTCGTATTTCCTCCGGTTCTCACCTCCTGTCGCTGTCAGCCAATCACAGCCTCAAAACTGTCTGTCTCAGCCAATCACGCACTGCTCCGAGAATGAATGAATGAATAAATGAATGAACGCTCTGTCCTCTCTCCTCTGTTTCAGCTAACAATCTCCCCCCGCAGCAGCAGAACCACCAGCCTCTTCACTACTGTCCTATTTTTCTTGTACATGTAACTTCACCCTTCTCCCTTTCTGCATCAGATTTACCTTTTTCCCTTTTGCAGCAGCACTAGAGAAACAAACTCTCAGGCATAAACGAGGCAAACAAAAGCAGATATGAGGAAAAACTCGCATTAATAAAGTATTTTGTGAACTGCTACGATGTGCCTCATGAACAAAAAGTGCCTCCAGTCTGTTTCTTTAGTCCTATTGAGTGAAAAGGCTCTTGACTCCATCTAGTGGTGCACGGCGATATAAACAGCTGTAACTTGGAACTTTCCGATTACAGTCGACCCTAGTCACTATGTCAAGGTTCACCTTTCACAGTCTCACTGTTTCACAGATTGTTTTGTGCAGTTTTGCATGTTTTTTTACAGTGTATGAACATGTCCTCTTGACGCACGTCCAGACGCACTGTCTCTGCGAGTGTCTCTGCGAGTGTCTCTGCGAGTGTCTCTGCGAGTGTCTCTGCGAGTGTCTCTGCGAGTGTCTCTGCGAGTGTCTCTGGATGTTTTATTTTCTCTGTGTCTTTGGATGTTTAGTTTTTATTACATAAAACCATCAACAGAGGAGATCAGCACTGTGGCGTGTTTGGGTCCGTCACTAGCCTTTATGCTAGCCCTTATATTAGCCTTTATGCTAGCCCTTATTCTAGCTTTTATGCTAGTCTTTATGCTAGCCTTTATGCTAACCTTTATGCTAACCTTTATGCTAGCCTTTATGCTAGCTTTTATGCTAGCCGATGCACCCGCCATGATGAAGTTGCCTGTAGTTTGTGGCTGATCTTTCTACTTGTTCTGGATAATGACGTCTCTTTGTCACTGGAGCGTTGTCTCTGATTGGTTGACGCTGGGTCAAACGCCTAAAAGTTCAGCTTTTTCAACTTTTGGAAACGCAAACAGAGCATCTGACGCCTGAACGCTCAAGGCGCGCCGTGCCAACGCCAGATTTGCAAACACAGGGCGGCCAAGACGAGCATCCACAGAGACTTTACACGTGAACTTGACGCCGATGATGTTCTGAGTCACTATTAATAATTTCTTATGTGTCCAAACTCGTAGGTTGAAAAGCATAATTTTTATTTACAGTATAGTGAGTATAGTAAGTGAGGACAGAGCACTGGACGTGAACCGGTGGTGGTGAAAATGGGCGTTGATCAGAAATGTGGCATCTTGAAAAACAACTAGAACATGGTTAAAAGCTCGGAAAAGTCCATTTTGCAGAATAGGTCTGATTTAAAGAGGAGCCACAGTGGACTCTTGGTGAATCCTTTCCTCTCGCTCACTCCCATCCTTCCTGCTGTCACTTTCAGCTGTGGTCAGTGCGAATGATCCCCCGTGACCTCTGACCTCTCCTCTCATTAACATTAGCACATGTGACATTAAGACATACTGCCCTCCGCTGCGGCTGATCCAGCGCCGATGACCGAGTGCGGAGTAACATTATGAGGAATCTACTCATTGATTTTCATGGAGAGAGCATCAATCCCAGCACGCCTCACGACAAGAAGGTTCTGGGTTGGAGTCCCGAGCTGCCTGGGCCTCTATGTGGAGTTTGTGTGTTTCATCCAGGTACAACAGGTCAAATCCTCCAGCGACAGACTAACTCAAGGTCTGGAGATGCGTCTCTGGTGCAGACTTTAAAAAAAAGTTGACACAGAGATATGATACTGTTCAGCTCCAGCCAAATGAAGCCACTCGAGGCTAGCAGTTATAGCGGCTAACCAAAGAGCTAATGAGGTGAAAGGTTGGCTTGGCAGGGAGCGGACGCTTTAATAACAGCTAGCTAATGTTCATACTGTGATTTACAAAGGATCAGGTAGCGATTTAAAGAAACATTTCAAGGTCAGAATAACGAGCCTCAGAGGAGCAGTTCAAAAGAAAGTGGCTCTGGATTTTCAATAGTCTGTTGGACCCAAACCTCGACGAAACTAATCTACTTTTTACTTTGGATATAGCAGCTAGCAGGCTACGTATATCCAGTGTGTGGTCCCTGGGTGCTGCACTGACCCTGACAAACATTAAGAGATGGGTCAAATGCAGAGGACAAACTGGACCTAACCTCAAATGTGCTGCTCTAAAAAGCTTCTAAACTAAAGCTATTGTTTTTAGTCTGGTTTTAACTGCATTACTCCACACTTCTTTACTGTAAACTGTTATATTTTATCTACTCCTGTTTGTTGCTTGTGTGATGGTTTTATGTGAATGTTTTAAGCTGCAGTGAGTGTTTTATTCTCCATAAGAGACTGTGCCAGCACCGTCCCAAGAGCAGCTCGGGACCACAGTCTGCAGTTCACCTCCATCTCAAAGACACGGGCCTCTCCTCTGAAGAGAGCGAGGTTCAGATCTTAGACATCATCTATCTTCTATTTATAACTCCATCCTCAGACTGAAATCTAAACAAGAAAAACAATCGTGCCAGTATGCTAGCAGTTATGAAACCCATTAGAGGTCGGAACGATTATGCACAATTCGCCTCAGGGAAAGGTGTTAGCTTCAGTGTCGTTAGCGCCTCCCTCAGACAGATATGAGGCAGTGTCCAGCAGGAATCTGACCAGAACTGAAGCAGACAAACGTCTTCACTCTACAACTTTTGTCCAGTGACAGAAGTGATTTTTTCTTTTACTGTTAAGCTGCACCAGAAATGCTCCTCGTGGATCAAAATCCTCAGAGAATCAAATATGATCAAAGTTCTGATCTTTTCTTTGACACTTACAGGAGACACTTCCTCATCAGTCTGTGTCACACTGGAACTTTTCTGCTGTTCTTCCAGAGCTCGGCCCGGCTCTGTGGACCTGTCGTGTGTAAATGTGTGTGTTTGTATATGTGTGTTTGTATATGTTTGTGTATTTGTGTACTTGTGTATGTGTGTATTTGTGTACTTGTGTATGTCTGTACTTGTGTATTTGTGATGACTCACGCAGCAGCAGACACAGCAGAGCTCCACTCACACGAGCTGATAAGAGCCAGAGCTGAGGCACTGCCAACCTCCTCTGTCTCTCTCTGTACTTTCTCTTTTCTCTCGCTCATCTCTCTCTCCTCTCTCACCTCTCTCTCTCTCACCTCTTTCTCTCTCTCCTCTCTCACCTCTTTCTCTCTCTCCTCTCTCACCTCTTTCTCTCTCCCTCTCTCTCTAATCCCAGTTCTTCTCCTCTCTTTCTTCCAATCCTTCTCTCTCCCCCTTTCTTCCTCTCCAATCCTCCTCTCTCTCTCCCTCTCTTTCTCTCACCCTTCTCTAGACACCCGTCCTCTCCCTCCTTGTTTCCCCTTTCTTCTTCTCTCCCCTCCTTCTCTCTTTCTCTTCTCTCCTCTCCTCGTCCTCACTCCCCTCATCTCCTCCCCTCCTTGTTTCTCCTCTCCCCTCTTCTCCATTCCTTCTTTCTTTCTCTTCACTCCCTTCTCTCCCTCTCTCCTCGTTTCTCCTCTCTTCTCCTCTCCTTCCCTCCTCTTCTCCTCCTCCTCACTCCCCCCTCCTTTACTTCTCTCCTCTCCTCCTCTTCACTCCCCTCCTCCTCCTCTCCTCCTCACGCCCCTCCTCTCCCTCCCTCCTTGTTTCATCTCTCTCCTCCTCTTCTCCTCTCCCTTCCTTCTCTCTTTCTCCTCACTCCTCTCCTCTCCCTGCCTCCTTGTTTCCCCTCTCTCCTCCTCCTCTTCACTCCCCACCTCCTCCTTTCCTCCTCTCCCCCTCCTCCTCTCTCTCTTTCTCTTCACTGTCCTCCTCTCCCTCTTCCCTCTCTCCTCTCCCCCTTCACCCACCTCCCTCCTCCCTCCTCTCCTCCTCCTCCTCTCCTTCTCTCTTTCTCCTCCTCACTCCCCTCTCTCTCCTCCTTTCCTCCCCACTCCTCTCCTTTCCCTTTCTCCTTGTTTCCCCTCTCCTCTCCCCTCCCCTCCTCCTCCTCCTCCTCCCTCCTCCCTCTCCTCCCTCCTCCTCCTCCTTTTCCCCTCCTCCCTCTCTCTCTCTTCTTCCCTGTCCAAACTTCTCCTCCTCTTCTTCTCTCCTTGTTTCCCCTCTCTCCTCCCCTCCTCCTCTCCTTCCCTCCTCCTCTTCCCTCCCCTCCTCCCTCTCTCTCCTCTTCTTCCCTGTCCAAACTTCTCCTCCTCTTCTTCTCTCCTTGTTTCCCCTCTCTCCTCCCCTCCTCCTCTCCTTCCCTCCTCCTCTCCCCTCCCCTCCTCCCTCTCTCTCCTCTTCTTCCCTGTCCCAAACTTCTCCTCCTCTTCTTCTCTCCTTGTTTCCCCTCTCTCCTCCCCCTCCTTCTCTCCTTCCCTCCTCCTCTTCCCTCCCCTCCTCCCTCTCTCTCTCTCTTCTTCCCTGTCCAAACTTCTCCTCCTCTTCTTCTCTCCTTGTTTCCCCTCTCTCCTCCCCTCCTCCTCTCTTTCCCTCCTCCTCTTCACTCCCCTCCTCCCTCTCTCCTCTTTCTTCCCTGTCCAAACTTCTCCTCCTCTTCTTCTCTCCTTGTTTCCCCTCTCTCCTCCCCTCCTCCTCTCCTTCCCTCCTCCTCTTCTCTCCCCTCCTCCCTCCCTCTCCTCTTCTTCCCTGTCCAAACTTCTCTCCTCCTCTTCTTCTCTCCGTGTTTCCCCTCTCCCCTCCTCCTCACTCCTCTCCTTCCCTCCTCCTCTTCACTCCCCTCCTCCCTCTCTCTCTCTTCTTCCCTGTCCAAACTTCTCCTCCTCTTCCTCTGCTCTTCACACATCGTTACACATCTGCATCTCGCTCTGGGCCATGAACCGTCCTCACACAAAACTACATTTATAATTTATGTGATATTATATTAAAAACATGAAAACTCTGACCCCGTCTCCCGCCTCACGCCACCGAGGACGTCGTCACGAAGAGCGCCGCCCTGCTGGACACGGCACCACACGAGCCACCAGACGATTTTATTCATTTACATCAAAATAACTACGAGACGCTGCCGAATCCTACGAGTATCAACCATTAAGACAAGAAAAGAAAAAAAAGGAGTGCATATGTCACAGGGGGCGTGTCACAGGGGGCGTGTCACAGGGGGCGTGTCACAGGGGGCGTGTCACAGGGGGCGTGTCACAGTGAAGGTGAAAACGGGGACAGATCGGCAAAATGGCGTCTTAAAAATAGTCAATTAAAGATTAAACTCAAACATGAATCACTCCAAATAAAACTTTCAGAGGTTAAATGAGAAGAAACAACTAGAACACGGCTCTAAAAAAAACTCTAAAAGCTCCATTCTGCTCATACTTCCACTTTAAACGAGGCTCAAGAGTTAAAAATCTACTCAGCACAAACAATTTCCAATAGTACGACAAGAAAATATCTATGTACAGTGTTTTAATCCCGCTCTCGACAAAAACATCGCTGCTGGAGCAGTTAGATCCACTGACCCACAGGTTGGCGGTGTGATTCCAGCTCCCACAGACGAACACTGTTGTTGTGTCCTTGGGCAAGACACTTAACCCACTTCACCCCTGTGTCTGTTACACTGGGGTGTGGATGTGTGAGTGAATGGGGGAGTGGTTCCTTGATGTAAAACGCTTTGAGTGACTTGAAGGTGCCATTTAGACATTAGAGACTCAGAGAAGAAGAAAAGCTTATACTGTCGTTGTGTCCCTGAGCAAGACACTTCACATTCTTTGCCAACTCCAGCCTGTACATGGAAAAGCACCTGTTTCTATGATTAAGTTAAGATCAAAATTTGCAGCATTCAGTTATCAAAACTTCTATGTGGTATTAAAGAGGAGGTATTTACTTCTATGGGGTATTAAAGAGGAGGTATTTACTTCTGTGGGGTATTAAAGAGGAGGTATTTACTTCTGTGGGGTATTAAAGAGGAGGTATTTACTTCTGTGGGGTATTAAAGAGGAGGTATTTACTTCTATGTGGTATTAAAGAGGAGGTATTTACTTCTGTGGGGTATTAAAGAGGAGGTATTTACTCCTCTGGGGTATTAAAGAGGAGGTATTTACTTCTGTGGGGTATTAAAGAGGAGGTATTTACTTCTGTGGGGTATTAAAGAGGAGGTATTTACTTCTGTGGGGTATTAAAGAGGAGGTATTTACTCCTCTGAGGTATTAAAGAGGAGGTATTTACTTCTGTGGGGTATTAAAGAGGAGGTATTTACTTCTATGGGGTATTAAAGAGGAGGTATTTACTTCTATGGGGTATTAAAGAGGAGGTATTTACTTCTGTGGAGTATTAAAGAGGAGGTATTTACTTCTGTGGGGTATTAAAGAGGAGGTATTTACTCCTCTGGGCTATTAACTGTAACACATCACATATTTCGATCACCATGTTTCCTTTTATTGTTTTCAAAATGTGATATTTGGCAAAAACAACATATTAACATGTTTAATAAGTTTCACTTTCGTTTTTGATGCTCTGAGTCTGTCTTTGCTCTCTGTGCTAAGCCCCTCCCCCTTCAGAGCTCTATCACATCACAATCAGCTGCACTAATGAAACTACTGCACATCACACCAGGTTTGTGAAGTCGTAGTGAACAGTTTTGTGTCATGTTTTTTGTATATTTATGGAGGATTGTGGGTGATGTGGACTTGTGGGCGGAGCCTCGTACAGAACCTTACAGGTAACCATAAGCAGGGTCTGAATAGGGCCTGGGAGAGATCTCTAGATTGCTCAAACATGCAGGGATGACTCTAAATCCTCTTCAGACATGTTTTTGAAGAGGAAACAGTGTTATAACATGGGTGAAAGCTCCAAAAAATTGATTTTTAAATATAAAATCCCAGGAAAAAGCACAGCATGTCTTGAAACAATTCCACCATTTTGCTGAATTAAACTTTCTCTAAAACAGCAGCTAACGTCACGAGTCTCACTGACACAGACACGGACACAGACACATGGCTAATTGAAAATCTCGTGGTAAATTGGTGACTCATATCTCACGTAAGGAGCCGAGTCTTCAGAGCGTTGGACATGATCTCGCTGTATATCATCGTCCTCTTCTTTCATTTAGTTAATGGCCTCCGCTCCTTTTTGGAACTGTAAGATTTATTTCCCCGAGACAGAGACATGTTTTACTGTACAGTGGAACTCTGCCACGGTGAACAAGGTTAGATCTGTGGACAACTGAGCTCGGAGCCAAGAGACAGTCCCACAGGAAATACTGTCCTCAGCACTGACCCGCCCTGCACCGACACCCGACCGGCCAGAGACACCCAACTGTGAGAACCTAACTGGGGGTTTAGTCCATTGTGCACGTGTTTTCAAATCAATGTGAGTGACCAGAGTACCCAGAGGAAACCCTGTACAGCCTCTCTCGCTATATCGCAGTTCACCTTTCATGGTCTTGCTGTTTCGTGGCTTATTTTTGTGATATTTCGCATGTTTTTTTCACAGTATATGAACGTGCATTGTGTTCTGCGTCCTGATTGGCTGAGGGACTGTAGACCATTGTGTTCTGCGTCCTGATTGGCTGAGGGACTGTAGACCATTGTGTTCTGCGTCCTGATTGGCTGAGGGACTGTAGACCATTGTGTTCTGCGTTCTGATTGGCTGAGGGACTATAGACCATTGTGTTCTGCGTCCTGATTGGCTGAGGGACTGTAGACCATTGTCCATCAGTCTCCTCCGTGTCTCCTGTACAGTACAGAATGTGTCAGACAAATTTACATAAATGTTGGATCACAGTGTGACTCTGAAGTGCTGTATGTTTGCAAGTTTTCTCCTCGACAAAACCCACAATGTCGATGAAACGTTCTGCACCGACAAAGACACCGACGAAGGTTTGAACTTTGAGAGAGTTTGAACAAGAGAGAAATGTGAGAAAATGTTAATGTCTGTGTGAGAAAAGTGTATAAAGTGTGTGGTGAGGGGTTTTACAGGTGAAAAACATATAAAATAATGTAAAAATAAATATTTTTAGAACATAACCCCCACGATAAACGAGGGCCTCACCTGATGAAAATGGTAAATGGAGCTTTAGTCTAGTGTTCGTAGGTTGATGTGAGGGACCAGAGGAAACTCAGTGTGGCCTCATCTGACTCCAAATTAAACTCGAGACAGAAATGTTATGAGGTAAAACACTAGCCACCATTTTTACTGTGGGATTTTTGGGTCTTTTGGGTTTTTTTCCAGTATGGAGGAACATTCTGGATGTGATGCAGGGCTGGGTTTTTTGGGTCTTTGGGTGTTTGCTGATTTGAAAATGACTAAATAATAGAAACAGTTCCATTGATGTTCAAAGCTGCAGAACCGACAGCTCTCACCTTTTGATCGTGGCATTTCCGAAGCAGCAGATGTTTTATTTGACCTGTAGAAATATGGCGTAATGACATTTTCAACTCTACATAGAAAGAGTAAAGTTCTGTGTTTTCTGGACTATACGTCGCTCTGGAGTATAAGTCGCACCAGTGAAAAAATATGAAAAAGTATGAAGTCAAAACTATGTTAAATGCACCATCTGAATTATCCACTGCATGGCCCTTGGTGAAAAGCGTGTGGGCACCTCTGAGCTCCGTGAAGCACAGACAGAACTGAACATGTGTCTGGTTTGTTAACGTCAGAAAAAACAAGTTTACTCTGGATCTCAGTCCAAATCACTCAATCCACTGAATTCTTCATCCTCGGTGTCGAAGATGAACAACTCCACCAACTCCAGAGGAAGATGAAGCACCGTGTCCTCTTCTGCGTGTCTGTCATACTGGTACAAGCCTCAAGAGCGCCCTCGTGTGGTCGTCAGTGTGGCAGTAACAAAGATGTAAATAGATGTGATACTTTAATAATTTCAAATATAAGTCGCATCTGAGTATAACAAACTATGAAAAAAAGTGAGACTTGTAGTCCAGAAAATATGGTAGTGTAAAGCAGTGGGCGGGGATAGGGGGAGGGTGAAAACAGACATTTTCAGAGCACTGAAGCCTTGAATACAGGACAATAGGGTTGAGCCGTATGTCTGTGTCCCTCAGTCGTCCAGGTCTGATCCACGGCACAAGACAAAATTTAAATCTGTCACTGGTCAAATCGTTGCAGGAGTGAAGACGTTTCACTGACTCATCCAAGCTGCTTCTTCAGCTCTTGGTCTGGAGGAGTAAAAGCCATATGCACAAAAGTTCATATAATAATTTTCTTAGAGCCAGATCTCGATTTCCATCTCATCACGATTCATCTAAACTTAGTCTGTGTGTATTGTCTTGTCACTTAAGTCGTCTGCTTCTTCTGGAAAGTCACACGTCACTGCACTTGGTTCAATCCAGCTGTCACTCACTCTGAGCCTGACCAATCGCAGGAGTGGGCGGTGCTTCTGTGTTTGCGCAGCTGCATTTAAGAGAGAAATTATAACTCTAACTATATGTCAGCACCAAAAAGCAGTACAGCTCAAATAAACACACAGACGCTGCAGTTTTCACTTAAATCCGCAGAGTTTGTGTCTGAGCACACGTCCAAACTTCTGTTTTTCCTACCGACATAAACCCGGGGAGGACGACTGAAATGTGCAGGAATGAAACTGAACACAAGAGAAGACATTTTGAAGGACAGAGTTAAAACATGGTCACAAGTCTGTTTAGCAAATGTGGTTTTAATGTGTATTTATTATTATTGTGTCTTAAAACACCTAAACTCCGCCCACAACCACATTTCAGATAGAGCTGCTAAAGTGGGCGGAGTCTGGAGGACTAAAGGGGAGAGTGAGGAGGAGAAGGGGCGGGGTTTGGAGGTATAAGGAACAGTGTGATTGGTTTAACAGGTATCCACACTTCAAACTGCACAATCTGAATATTTGCCATCAGAACCACCCGGGTGTAATGAGGGCAGTGCTGTGTGATGTCATGTAGTACTTGATATTGCAGAAGCCGCTGGAGGCAGCACAAACTTAGATTGAGGCGATTTTGACCTCGTAGTTTGCATTAAAGTTGCCACAAAATGACTAGAAACAGTAGATAATGCGATTAAAACACCATTTAAAGTCGTGAAAAAGGTGGATTTTTTTGTTCAGTTCCACTTTAAAACTCTTCTTTTTCCCGCTCTCAGCCTGCATATGTCCGACACAGAAACCACATTAACGGGGATTGTAAAACACGGTCCCATCGGGCGCTCTATACCTCCTCTGATGAAACACATGAGCAGTGTTTAAGCGTTTCAGCCTCGTGTTTCTCGGCTCTGACTCCAGCCCTGCTCCTGCACAAAACCAGAAACAGCCTCCATCTGCAGCACAAAACCATAGACCTGCTCAATAATTCACACGTTACTCTGAAAAACACTTCTCCCTCGTCCCCTTTCGGCTCCTCTCCCCGAGCCGGTCCAGCAGAACTCCCATAAGGCCGTGCGTCTGGACCGAGGCCTCCTCCAGCCGCAGAACCACAGCACCAGGTCCGCACATGAATTATGAAACGTGCGGCTAAGAAACGACAAGTTCTCGTGTTTAGAAATTCAACCAGAAGATATTTAAAGGTGCATTATGTAACTTTTGCGGTGTGGGGTCTCCATGGGAATGTTCCACAGTGTTTTAAAGTCTGATCTTCATGGAAACAGCAGCTGACGGGCTCCTCCTGCAGAGACGAGCGAGGCTGATAAAGAGGACCATTTCACTTTATTTTTATGTTTTTTTGCCGTCAAATTCGAAACAGGAAGTGATCATGTGTGCACTTCCTGCTCCATCGACTCTGGCTCCAATTCACTTTCTATTGAAAGACTGTGTCCCCCTCTCTCTGTCCCTGCTGCTGTCAGACTCATTTTGGTCTTAAATGTTCGTATTAACCCTCTACATCAGACATGTCAGACTCAGGCCCTCGATATAATTATATTTGGCCCACGAGACCATATCAAATCTGTATTAGAGCTGCCCACCGGCTGCCGAACCAGTATAGCGCATGCACCACTAATACTACGAATCCCAGAATGCTTTGCAAATGTGTTGGCACTGACCCCCAACACTTTCGACACTTATCAGCATCTGCTCCTGTCGCCTCCCTCAGATTTAATCCACTTCTGACAAACATGCAGATAGTGTTGTGAATTTTTTTAATGAATATTTAGTTTGTCCAGCGTCTTAGTCCCAGTTTTTAATTTTGTCCTCTGTGAATTTGAGTTTGACACCTCTGCTCTACATGATCCTGGGGTTTTTATTTCACCATTTTGTTCACAACTCAAGGTATGAACATTAATAAGAGAAAATCAGGTGTCGTCTTTGCCTCCACGAGCTTCATTTGCAGCTGGTGATTCATGTTTTTCTCGCTCTGCCTGTAGTTAAACTCTCTTTACGATCTGTATGTCCATCTGCTCTTTGCTGAACTTTACATATTTCACATTATCCAGTTTTGAGTCTCTTGATGTATTTTTAACTTGGATCATTTCAAACGTTGGACAAAGATCCAAGTTCTAAGTAAAAGTGATGGTTTTACAAAGTGTTGAGTCAGCGCTGGCTCCAACACGGCCCCGAAATACGAATTTTAATTAAAGACATTATGAAATCTGTCAGAGGAGCTGTGAGATTCTCCTCTTCACTTTGGCCAAAACTCCGTGTCATTTCTGAGTGAAGAGGACGAGCTAACAGCTGTCATTAAAAACACATTTCTATAAACTGCCAATAAACTTCAGATGAAAGCCGCCAAGTCGCCAGGAGAGAGAGCGAAACTTTTACAGGAGCAGCAGGTTAAACGCTGCTGCTGCTGTTGTGCTCTTGGGCAACACATCACCCACTTTTATCTTTAGTTTTATCTTGTTAATGCGACTGGTTTTAAATATTTATGTCACCAGGTCCCAGGACGACCTTCGCTGGATGGATTTGACCTGTTGTGCATGTTTTGGGTTAATGGGGGAAACCGCAGGAGTAAGTCCACCCAGACCAGGGCCGGTTCAGCCTATAAGCAGAATAAGCAGCTGCTGAGGGCCCCACGGCCAGCAGGGGGCCCCCAAGAGCACATACATTTATCTCACACTGGGCTTGTGTTTTTACAGCAGCTTAAATATCCCTCTCAAACTATTACATTTGTTTTATATCTATAGTAGCTAAATATCTGCTGCTGCTACATGTGTTTTTGAGTCTTTTGAGTGTTTTCACCGGAGCAAAGACCTTTATGATGTAAATGTAAGAACACTGTCGCAACACATTAAAATCCATCTGAAATGAAGAAAAAAATGTATATGTGTGTTTATATGTTTGTGTTCTGTTCTTATATGTTGTGTTATGTGTAGTTCTTTGTCATGATCCCTGTATTTCCTGCCCTGTGTGTCTTGCTCCTCCCCCTCCCTGGAGTCTGGAGCTGGGCGGAGTTCCTGGCTCCTCCCACGCGCACCTGAAGCCCATCAGCATTATCAACGCCACCTGCCGTGGATAAGAGCAGCCAGGACCAGACACTCGGTGGCAGATCGTCCGCGTGTCAAACGTGACTACTTTTGCTCAGTTTAGTAAATGCTTGTTGCCTGTTTTTTCCCTGCTCATTGGTTTTTGCTGCTCTTCAGGTTCCTGCTCCCTGGATCGACTCAGCTCCTTCGCCTCTGGCTCTGCTCCTGACCCTGCCTCCCTGCTCCGGTGTCGTCTGCCTCGTCTTCATCTCTGCACTCCACGTTTCGCACTGGACCAGGCTGACTCCCGGCTCACTCCCGGCTCACTCTCGGCTCCTCGCGCGATCTACCATCATTTATTTACTACTGTAAACCTTCCCGAGTTCTGCATTTTTTGGTCCCGCCAGCCCGAACACTACGACTTTCTTATATGTTTGTTCTGTTCTTACATGTTTGTTCTGTTCTTATATGTTTGTTCTGTTCTTATGTTTGTTCTGTTCTTATATGTTTGTTCTGTTCTTATGTTTGTTCTGTTCTTATATGTTTGTTCTGTTCTTATGTTTGTTCTGTTCTTACATGTTTGTTCTGTTCTTACATGTTTGTTCTGTTCTTACATGTTTGTTCTGTTCTTACATGTTTGTTCTGTTCTTATATGTTTGTTCTTATATGTTTGTTCTGTTCTTACATGTTTGTTCTGTTCTTACATGTTTGTTCTTATATGTTTGTTCTGTTCTTATATGTTTGTTCTGTTCTTACATGTTTGTTCTGTTCTTATATGTTTGTTCTGTTCTTACATGTTTGTTCTGTTCTTATATGTTTGTTCTTACATGTTTGTTCTGTTCTTACATGTTTGTTCTTATATGTTTGTTCTGTTCTTATATGTTTGTTCTGTTCTTATATGTTTGTTCTGTTCTTATGTTTGTTCTGTTCTTATATGTTTGTTCTGTTCTTATATGTTTGTTCTGTTCTTATATGTTTGTTCTGTTCTTGTGACTCTTGTATCTGTGACATTCTGGATGTTTTCAGCCTGATGTTGGTCAGATAAACACAAAAACAACTGGTCAAAGTGACGAGAGCAGAGTCAGAATGTGTCAAATGTGAATCACAAACAGCTGAACCAGGAGGGGCCCCGGAGACAGATTCAGCTCAGGGCCCCTGAAAACTGGGGCTGGTCGTGGTGCAGACACAGGAAGAACGAGCAAACTCCAAAAACAAAGGCCCAGAAAAGGTGTTGAACCTGGAACCTTCTCGCAGTGAGGCAAAAATTCTAACGGCTAAGTCACCACAGTACTGCTAGAACCTTCAGATCTGACGCTAACAGTAAGTTTCAAGCTGTTTCTGAGTCACAAACTTCAAGTTCAAATCCCAAAGAGAAAGTTTCAACATAACTTCACACAAACGAAACTACGAGACCCATTCAAAAACCCCACCTCCTCTCACCTCCTCCTCTCTCCTCCTCCTCTCACCTACGAGAGAGATACAGAGAGGAGGAGGAGGAGGAGAGAGGAGAGAGGGAAACAAGAGAGATACAGAGAGGAGGAGGAGGAGAGAGGAGGAGAGGAGAGAGAGAGAGAGAGACGAGAGAGAGAGGAGAGAGGAGGAGAGAGGAGGAGAGAGAGGAGAACGGAGAGATAGGAGAGAGGAGGATCAGCAGAGAGAGGAGGCAGAGAGAGGAGGAGGAGAGGAGGAGAGAGGAGGAGAGAGGACAGAGAGAGGAGGAGAGGAGGAGAGAGGAGGAGAGAGGAGCAGAGAGGAGGAGACAGGAGGAGAGAGGAGGAGAGAGGAGCAGAGAGGAGGAGACAGGAGGAGAGAGGAGCAGGACACTGTCCTCTGGGAAATCATCCTCTGCTTCCTCTTCTGCAGAACCACTGGACGTGACATGTGCCGGAGATGTGTGTTTAAAGAGAGAAGAGAGGAGGAGGAGGAGGAGGGGAGGAGGAGGAGGAGGACGGGAGGAGAGGAGGAGGAGGAGGAGAGGAGGAGGAGGACGGGAGGAGAGGAGGAGGAGGAGGAGGAGAGGAGGAGGGGAGGAGGAGGAGGAGGAGGAGAGGTGGAGGGGAGGAGGAGGAGGGGAGGAGGAGGAGGAGGAGGAGGGGGAGGAGGAGGGGAGGAGGACGGGAGGAGGAGGAGGAGGGGAGGAGGAGCAGGAGGAGGGGAGGAGGAGGAGGATGCGAGGAGGAGGGGAGGAGGATGCAAGGGAGGAGGAGGAGGAGGGGAGGAGGATGGGAGGAGGACGTGAGGAGGAGGAGGAGGAAGAGGAGGGGAGGGGGAGGAGGAGGGAGGAAGAGGAGGGGGAGGAGGGAGGAGGGGGTAGAGAAGAGGGGGAGAGAAAAAGAGAGAGAGAGAGGGTGGGGGGGAGAGACAGGGAGGGTGAGGAAAAGAGAATGAGAGAGAGGTGAGGAAAAGAGAAAGAGAGGGGGGAGAGGAACAAAGAAAGAGACAGAGGGAAGAGAGAGAAGGAAAGAAAGAGAGGTTGAGGGTGAGGAAAAGAGAAAGAGAGAGAGAGATGGGGATGAGGAAGAGAAAAAAAGAAAAGAGAGAGAAAGAGGGGGATGTGAGGAAGAGAGAAAGAGGTGACAAAGAGAGAGAAAGAGAGAGAAAGAGAGAAAGAGGGTGAGGGACACAGAGGTGACACTGAGCTGAGAGATGGAGAGAAAGACATGGACAGAGAGAGAGACGGAGAGAAAGATATGGACAGAGAGAGAGATGGAGAGAAAGACATGGACAGAGAGAGAGAGAGACAGAGAGAAAGGAGAAAGACATGGACAGAGAGAGCGAGAGACAGAGAGAAAGACATGGACAGAGAGAGAGAGAGAGAGAGAGAGAGAGAGAGAGAGAGAGAGAGAGAGAGAGAGAGAGAAAGACATGGACAGAGAGAGAGAGAGAGAGGAGTTGGGTGAGGCTCAGGGACATATTTACACAAGAAGAGAATGATTCAAAGACACACACAGAGTGAAAGAGTGAAAGAGTGACAGATGAAAAAGTGAAAGAGTGACAGATGAAAAGTGAAAGAGTGAAACACAGTCCTGCTTTAACTGAACCAGAGGGATCAGTGTCACATGTTTGAGTCAGAACCGAGAAAAGACGACACGAGTCTGGTATAAAATATAAAATCAGGACGTGTGAAGTGAATTTAACAGTTTTTCTAAAAGTGTCACATCGGGTGATCGTTGGTGGAGAACAGCCAGTTTTCCTCAGTCTGCCTCTGGGCGACTGTGGCTAGACAAGGAGAAACCAATCAACCAATCAATCAATCAATCAACCAATCAATCAATCAATCAATCAAAATGTCTTAATTGAGTCGACAAAGACAAAGCAAAATCCATGATCAGAAACGAAACTGAAACAATAAAACAAACAAATATTAGATTTACACTGATGCTAAAAACTGGAACGAGCAGGATTCAGGATTTTGAGTTTAGATTTAACCCCGTGAAGCCCAAACCGTTAAATAATTGACAGAAAATTCCAATTCTTTGAAACTGGAGCCTTTATCGGTCTCTCTGAACAAAACAAAACAAAAAAAAATTCAAATGTCATTTTCCACTAGTTTCAGTTTGTATCATATTTGATACATCGGGTCATAAAGGTCAAAGATTCGTTTTTCCTCAACAAGCAAAAAAGTAACAGAACAAACCAATTCAACAAATGTGTAATTCCAAACATAAAGTTGTACCATGAAGCATAAATGAGAAATCTACCCATGGAACTGGCTGGAAAACATAATATTTCAGTTATTTTTACTCATTTTGCGGATCACAGCCTTTTAATTTTCCATTTGTGACAAGACACATGGGTAAAACTGATTTTGGGTGAAATTTTGGGGGGAAAAATCCAAGTTCCACAGAAATGAGAGGAGCTGTTGAATATTCTCATGAAAAAGGGGCTGAAGTGGGACGAGTCAAACTGTATTTTTGTGTTTTTTAAGTCTACAGAGCGTTACACAAACAGATTTTTACAGAATAAATGAGTCAAACACAAAAACTGACACATATTTAAATGAAGAGGCTTTAACTGCTCAAATAAACCAACATTTAGTGTCATTAAAGACACAAACAGACGTGACCTGGGTCCGCAGCGCCTGTTTTCTGAGCCCAAAGAACAAACCAGACCAACAATTCCCCATATCCCAGAATGCAATTTGTGCTGAGTCGCTGTGTTTTTTATCCGCTCTGGCAGCCTCGTGGGACAGCTCCACCACAGCAACAAATAAATAGTGGGATGCAGCACAAAAAGCCTTGAGCTGCTCCATCAGGAATAAAAAAGACACGTCCCATCAGGAATAAAACGGCACGTACCTGTTTGGTTACATGGTCCGTGCGTCAAAGCGCTGCGTGTCCTGTGGCGTCGTGCGTAAAACCAGCTGCATCCTTTTGGCACAGCGCGGAGCAGCGGCGCATGGGGCAGAACGGCGCTGAGGTTTGGAGTTTGGAGTCCGACTGAAAGCGCCCCAGTCCCGGGTCCGGACAGGCAGCGGAGGAGGGGAGGTCACGGCCGAAGCAAAGCGACAAGGAGCGGGACAAACCGGAGGAGAGTTTCGCTTTTACGCACGAAAAGACGCGACGTTTACGGAACTCGGAGCCGCGCCAAGTGTGAAGAGAGAAAAGGAAAAGCATCCAACAAGTTCAGAGAGAAGAGGAGGAGTGATGGAGAGAGAGGAGAGAGAGGAGAGAGAGGGAGGAGGAGGGGCGGAGTGAGAGGAAGAGGAGCAGAGCGAAGCAGACACGAGCAGAAGAGAGAGAGGGAAATGAGAGAGATACAGAGAGGAGGAGGAGGAGAGAGAGAGGAGAGAGGGAAACGAGAGAGATACAGAGAGGAGGAGGAGGAGGAGAGAGAGAGAGGAAACGAGAGAGAGAGAGACAGAGAGGAGGAGGAGGAGAGAGGGAAACGAGAGAGATACAGAGAGGATGAGGAGGAGAGAGGAGAGAGGGAAACGAGAGAGATACAGCGAGGAGGAGGAGAGAGGGAAACAAGAGAGAGATACAGAGAGGAGGAGGTGGAGAGAAGGAAACGAGAGAGAGATACAGAGAGGAGGAGGAGGAGAGAGAGAGGAGAGAGGGAAACGAGAGAGATATAGCGAGGAGGAGGAGAGAGAGAGGGAAACGAGAGAGATACAGAGAGGATGAGGAGGAGAGAGGAGAGAGGGAAACGAGAGAGATACAGAGAGGAGGAGGAGAGAGAGGGAAACGAGAGAGATACAGAGAGGAGGAGGAGAGGAGAGAGAGGGAAACATGAGGGAGAGATAGAGGAGGAGGAGAGAGGGAAACATGAGAGATACAGAGAGGAGGAGGAGGAGAGAGGGAAACATGAGGGAGAGATACAGAGAGGAGGAGAAGGAGGAGGAGAAATTGGAGAGGAAGAGAGAGACAGGGAGAGAGAGGTGGAGTGAGCGGAGGATAAGAACAGACCAAATCAACAGCAGAAAGCATAAGCAAGAGAGAGAGAGAGAGAGAGAGAGAGAGAGAGAGAGAGTTAAGAGAAGAAGAAGAGAGAGAAAAAAAACAGGGAGGAAAGTGTCAGAGTGAGAAAGAGATGGGTCGGAGGAAAAGAGGAAAGAAAAGAGGAGAGAGAGAGAGAGAGGGGAAAGACAAAGGAAGAGAGAGAGGGGGGAAGAGAAGAGGAGAGAGGGGGAAAAGACAAGAGAGAGAAGGAGAGGGAAAAGAGAAGTGAAGAGGAGAAAGAGAGGGGGAAGAGAAGAGGAGAGAGAGAAAGAGGGGAGGATAGATGAGTAGAGAGGGAGGTTAGAATCATTTCACAGACGAGTGAATTTTATCTGCACCAAACAAAACATTAAACTAAACTAAACATTAAAGAAAAAGTCTGACGCCCCGAGCTCTCGTCATCGAGGTTTTTATGACACTGTGTAACTTTTCTGCTCATCACTGCTCGGCCTGAATGTTCCGCAGCGTATCTTTTATCTCCATGGAGACCAGGTCAGATCACAGTAGATACATGGATTATAGCAAAAAGACAGATCTGTACCTGAGAAACTGAGTCTGAGACTTTGTGTTTGTCGTTTTGCTGCTTTTATATGTGACACTTAGTTGCTATGACGACGAAATGATGTGAAGGTTCTACTGGTCAGATCCTGGTCAGTTCTGGAGACTGGATGAGTTGAGACTTCTGCTGCTGTTTCGCTCTCGTTTTGGCGGGTTTGCAGTCGACAGCAGAGACGAAGACGAGGCGGACTGTTCCGGAGCAGGGAGGCGGGGTCAGGAGCAGGGCCAGGAGCGAGGGAGCTGGGACGGTCCAGGGAGATATTCACGTTGACACGCGGACGATCTGGAACCGAGTGTCTGGTCCTGGCTCCTCTTATCCACGGCAGGTGGTGTTGATTGCGCTGACGAGTTTCAGGTGTATGTGGGAGGAGCCAGGAACTCCGCCCAGCTCCAGACTCAGGCAGGTGAGAGAGAGGAAGAGCAAGAGGCAGGAACAAACAGGTATCTGACAGCTTAAAAGTAAAAGACAAAGTTAAATCTATCAGCTGGATAAAAAGTTTTAGGAGTGAAGATGTTTCGCTGCTCGTCTAAGTCGCTTCTTCAGTTCTTCAGATTACACCTGGACATTGACTTATATCTGTCTGAAGGAGGCGCTAACGACACTGAAACTGGAAACATCTATTGTCTCCAGTTTCAGCCTTAACAATTGCTGGCTGACTCTGTTGTTCTCTTTGTTTCCTGTTAACTTTGGGTCTGAGTTAAGACCCCAGTCCTGTTCAAAGAAGGATTATATCTTCTTTAACTCTCGTCTCAAACTGTTTTTCTGTGGCTCAGATCTGAAGCTCAGGTGAGTGTGTTTGAGATGGAGATGAGCCGCAGACTGTGGCCCTGAGCTGCTCTTGTGACGGAGCAGACTCATCACTTTTTGTTTGTAGCTCGGGGTGATGTTTAATGCCGTACTGTGGAACATTTCAAGTAAACAAACCACTTCAGCACCATGGACAGAGGCAGGTGCAGTGTGGGTAAACTCTGTGACCATCGCTCCAGCAGTGCCCAAAGTCCCATAATGCACTTTGATTTAAACTGTTCTGTGACTTGTTAAAACTAAACGTGAAATATTCCTGAATGTTTCTTTAGTAAAAACCCTATTATTTATTTACCAGACACATTTTGGTGATTTTTTCTTTTATAATTTGCAAACTTTAGATCAAACTTCACTACAATTTATGAGCTTTGATTTGGCTTTTAAAGATACACTGTGTAACTTTTCTGGAGAACGGTCCTCTCGTCTCCATGGAAATCGAATGTCTGGAATGTTCCGCAGTGGCATTAAGCTGACCTCATCTACAAGTAGCATTTGTTTAATTAAAAAGTAGAAAACATACTGTACACACTGTGCTGCTCCTCGTCTCTGTGTAGATAGAGAAGTTTAATGCCATATTTCGGAACATTCTAGACAAAAAAGTCGCATCTCCAAGACGACCAGCAGGTGGCGTAGACTCTCCATCAGAAAAGCTACGCAGTGTGGCTTTAAATGGCCTCAGCAAATATTGATTATGGGACAAACAGTGTTTCGTGGGGCGAGGTCTCAGCTGGAGAACGAGAGAAAAGCACAAACTGAAGCCTCACGTCGTCAGGTTTGTGTGTGTGTCTGATGAGAAACACGTCGCTATGGTAACCCGCAGCTTCCTGGTCCCGCAGAGGTCAGGGAGAGGTCACCGTGTGGGACAGCAGCGCAGGCTAATGCTATTTCCTGCTCCGCGAGGCATTACAGTGATGTGATAGAGATCTGCTCCGAGTTCACTCCAGCGACGTCCAAAAGCAGAATTCAGGAGCGAGACAAAGACTTTTATTTCTGTTCTGTGGAAAGTGAAGCTTCATAGTTACACAGATTTTAAATTAATTAACAAAACCATTATGTTTGTACATGTTTTATTCATTTATTTTATTTGTGAAGTCGTAGTGAACAGTTTTGTCATGTTTTTGTATATCTATGGAGGATTGTCGTGTGGTGGGTGGTGCATGGGTGATGTAGACTTGTGGGTGGAGCCTCGTACAGACTGCTAACCGTAAGAAGGGTTTGAATAGGGTCTGGGAGAGATCTCTAGATTACTCAAACATGTATGGACGACTCTAAAACCTCTTCAGACGTGTTTTTGATGAGGGAACAGTGTAGAGCAAGCTAAAAAAAGAGGCAATTTTGCATAATACCGCCTCTAAGGGTGTTTTTTCTAAGCAACCTTTGAGGAAAAATAGCCCTTTGGAGCAAAAAACCCCCAAAACAAAACGTAAAACAAACAAAAAACAGACAAATGAGTGAGACATGATGATCGTTATTTGAACTTTGGCGCTTAGACCTCGACAGGTGAAGAGTGACGGACGTGTCTCCCCCAGAGTCTAGTGAAAACAAGACATCACACATGTTTGAGTGACACTTTATTATTCGTCTGTTACATCTCCAAAGCTCAAAATGCTCTGTTCCACCTTGTGATGTCATGAAGTGGTAGTTTTTTCAAATTAACAGCTCCTTTTTACCTTTAATCCAGTAGAGTTTGGCAATTCCAGAGGTTGAAATGATCCAAATGATTCTATAAATGAAGGTGTGTGGAGTTTAAAAACACACTGGAGCACTTCCTGTGTTACCACATGATGACATCACAAGGTGGGACAGAGTGTTTTCAGTCTAAATCTGCAGGGAAACCCAAAAAAACACACAACTCCAGGTCTATTTGTGACGAGGAAACGACATCAGGACAGAAGAAACAGTGTAATACGAGCCCTTTAAATGCCCCACAGTACACGTATCCCTTTAAGTCCCTTTCCCTTTAAGTCGTGAGCATTAAACTTGGTACACTGGCATTTACAGTGTCCCTCGTTCACTCCGGAGCGCTCCTCGGGGTAGCGGCTGACACAGATTGTGGCGTTTGTGGAGTGGTTGTATTGTTTTGTGTGTGAGGGGGACGGTGCCTGGGCCGGGCTGATATGTGGACGAACTCACGCGCTTTTGTTTCGGCCAAATCCAGTCGGCGACACGAGGGAGGGCATCAGGAGGAGGAGGAGGAGGAGACAGAGGGAAGGGGGGAGGTCCACAAATCTTGCTCTCTGCTCTCCTCTTGGCTGGACACTGGAAAACACTTACACACAGTCAGCACGGCGGGTTTGGCTACACAACGAGAAGAAGAAGTAAAAACTACGGCGTTAACAGAGGAGCAGCCAGAGAGGAAGAGTAATGTTACTTCAAGATAATGGTGCTCAAGTAGAAGTACAAACAGTGGTCCAAGAAATGACTCAAGTATAAAGGTATTTGCGTTCAGTACTACTTAAGTGATTGGAAAGATATTAATAATACACAAAAACGTGGTATTTTAAAGGAAAAAAGAAACAAACTAAATCACGTCTGAGCTGCAGGAAACACAAATGTTCAAATCATTTCATTCTGTTGCATAAATCTCACTTTAAAAAGCCGAGGGGGCGGGGCTCATGTGGACAGGTGGGTGTGTAAAGGCGGCGCTCACGTCCGGCACAGGTGTCGAGAGTCAGGGATGTGGCGCTGTCATTTTTGTTGGCTGCCAGTTTGTTAGACTGTGCAGTAACAACAGGAGAGGACCGACGTCTCCAGGTAGAAGTTTTCAGGAAGATCACACACACGGACCGATACCGATACCTGCTGTTTGAGTCACACCATCCACTGCAGCACAAGCTCGGAGTGATCTGTACTTCACAAACACAGAGGGAAAAGAGAAGGAGGAGCAGCACGTGGAGAAAGTCCTCTCTGCCTGTGGAGATCCAAAATGGGCCTTCAGTAGATCTAAGAGAGAAAAAAACAAGACAACAGGGAATCTGAACCGAGAAGGAAAGACGTAACTATTTCTTACACAGCGGGTATGAAAAACGTCAGAGAATTTTCAGACAGTTCGAGGTTCTGGTCTATTTCAAACCTACAAACACTTTAAGACAGAAAACTGGTTCATCCAAAGAACAAAACCACGAGCCACAAACAAAGTAACGTGTTCTACTCTATTCAGTGTAGAGAAGAGTCAGTGAGAAACGAAACACTTCATCAGAGAATGAACCAACAGGACACAAGAGCAGCTCAGGACCACAGTCTGCTGTTCATCTCCATCTCAAACACACTCACCTCCTCTGAAGAGA
The DNA here is from genome assembly GCA_019594935.1 of Periophthalmus modestus. NCBI lineage: Eukaryota > Metazoa > Chordata > Actinopteri > Gobiiformes > Gobiidae > Periophthalmus > Periophthalmus modestus. The sequence goes on along the minus strand of JAIEZT010000007.1, from coordinate 32,993,092 downwards.
GTGAGCTTCAGATCTGAGCCAGAGAAAAGAAATGGTTTAAGAGGAGAGTTAAAGAAGATATTTTAGTTTGGAAAGAGAATCCTTCTTTGAACAGGACTGAGGGCCTGAGGCATGATCTGTCCCACATCTACAACTCCATCCTCCCAGAACAAAGAGAACGATATCAGGGCCGTTAAGAGCTGGATCGGGTAGGTCCATCTGAAACTGAGACAATGGATGTTTCCAGTTTCAGTGTCGTTAGCTCCTCCTTCAGACAGATATAAACCAGTGTCCAGCAGGAATCTGACCAGAACTGAAGAGACTTGGACGAGCAGCCAAACGTCTTCACTCCTACAACGATTTGTCCAGTGACAGATTTTAACTTTGTCTTTTACTAAGCCAGTTCCACCACCATTTTCTCTGTCAGTTTTTCCTCCATTTCCTCGTCTTCTGTCGTCTGCTGTGTCCATCCACGTCCACAGCTCCATGTGTCCGTCGATAAATCACCACAAAACACATGTTGGATTTCAGCGTTTTTCTTTTTGCAATAATCGAATAAATGTACAAACCCCAGACCCGCTGAGGCTCTCACGCGGCGCCAAGGTTTGTCGAGGGAAGCTGCTAGAAAAGTACAACTACTTTAAAAAGTTACTCCAGTAAATGTAACTGAGTACTACCCATCTCTGGGCATTAAGCTTGTTTATCTCCATGGAGACGAGACCCCGAGACAAGTTTCATATGGTGGAACATTCCAAGTTTAACAATCACCCAGCCAAAAAAAAAGTTACATAGTGAACCTTTATTGTTGAAATATTATTTACCTGAAAAAATAAAATAAAACAAAAATACAGTCATAAATATTTGCATAATAAATGGAAAATTCTTATTGTGTCTTTGGCTCAGATGAAGTAAAGTGAAATGACATTTCTCGAGTCTTACACGAGAAAGTCTTGAATGTTTAAATCTCCAACATCACACTGAACTGACTCTGACTGATTTCCATGGAGATGTTACTGTTTTGCCTGAAATGTTCCGCAGTATGACATTAGACTCACTTATCTTGGATTTATTTATTTAGATGTTTTTTATAAAGAGTCGTACATCACACAAAACTGACTCTTGTAGCTTTAAGTCGTGTTCTAACGATGTTTCCTCCTCAAAAACAGACCTGGACTTTTGTTTTGTTTCATTCACATGTTTGAGTCACACTTTATTATTAGTCTGTAACATCTCCAAAGCTCAAAATGCTCTGCTCCACCTTGTGATGTCATCAAGTGGTAGTTTTCAAGATTAAAGCTACTTTTAACATTTAGTTCAGTAAATATTGGCAATTCCAGGTCTGAAATTATCCAAACAATTCAAGAAATGAAGGAGTGTGGAGTTTAAAAACACAGTGGAGCACTTCCTGTATTACCACATGATGACATCACAAGGTGGAACAGAGCGTTTTCTGCTTGAGAGAAAAAGGTTTGTGTGTTAAACATGTGTAAATGAAACAGAACACAACTCCAGGTCTGTTTGTGAGGAGGAAACATTAGAACAGATCAGAAAACAGAGTCACATGGACCTTAAAGTCTCATTCTGGCTCATTCCGAGCTCGCACAGACGTCGTGTGTTTGGTCGACACACCGCAGGCGTCGTGTTGGTCTGCAGCGCTGCTCCTGACGCAGAGGACAGAGGACTGGGGCTTATCAAACCTCTTTGGCTCCATAAATATGCTTTAATGGAACTGTCACCGCAGCCGTCGCATATTAACACAGTTCAGCTGCAGAGCCTGGCAAACAATACGGTCACATGATCAGTCTGGGCCAATCAGAGAGGGCGCTGGAGCGAGGGGAGGCAGAAGGCACGGGCATGGGTCGAACTGGGGACAAACATACAAGTTTTGTTGGGTTTTTTTACAGGAACAACTAGATTTTGGGGGCAGTAAGCAAAGTACTATAATATCTTTCAAATTTCTTGTCTTATTCTGCATAAAAACGTCTAACTGCAGTTTAGCTCTGCACAAACATGTTCTGAAATGTGATTTTTGTGATTTTTATGAGGAAAAAAGTTTTGAAAAAGATCACAGTTGGGGTGAAAGAAGTTTGATTTTGCTCTAAACGATGGGTGACCAATGAGATCGCTCGTTTCCCGTCATGTGTCACTCAAACAAATCTGATTGGACGTCTCTGAGTTTGACCTGAGACGAAGACGAGAAGGTGATTATCGTCTCAGGCGTCAGTTAAACAAATATGAGGTAGTAGCTTCATATACCCGCAGTACTACTTACTACTACTGTCGTTAGCTGGACAGGAAACACGTACTCCAGTGTGGCTGTTATTACTTCTATTTAATTAGCTCCTGAAGACGTCACTGGGCTCGGACTCGGAGCGTTTTAAAAGCTCAGGGCAGACTGTGGATGTGAGATTTATGTGGTTGGATTAGTGTTTAAAGGCCCAGAGGCAGAGCAGAGCAGCCTGGGTTCACCCTTATCCCCGGATGGCCCAACGTGGAGGACGAGGAGACGAGCACGGAGGAGTGTGGAGTGGACTACAGGAGGAGGAGTGTGGAGTGGACTACAGGAGGAGGAGTGTGGAGTGGACTACAGGAGGAGGAGACAAGCACGGAGGAGTGTGGAGTGGACTACAGGAGGAGGAGACAAGCACGGAGGAGTGTGGAGTGGACTACAGGAGGAGGAGTGTGGAGTGGACTACAGGAGAGGAGGAGTGTGGAGTGGACTACAGGAGGAGGAGTGTGGAGTGGACTACAGGAGGAGGAGTGTGGAGTGGACTACAGGAGGAGGAGGAAGCACAGGAGGAGGAGTGTGGAGTGGACTACAGGAGGAGGAGTGTGGAGTGGACTACAGGAGGAGGAGTGTGGAGTGGACTACAGGAGGAGGAGTGTGGAGTGGACTACAGGAGGAGTGTGGAGTGGACTACAGGAGGAGGAGGAGTGGAGTGGACTACAGGAGGAGGTGTGAGTGGACTACAGGAGGAGGAGTGTGGACTACTACAGGAGGAGGTGGAGTGGACTACAGCACGGAGGAGTGTGGAGTGGACTACAGGAGGAGGAGTGTGGAGTGGACTACAGGAGGAGGAGTGTGGAGTGGACTACAGGAGGAGGAGTGTGGAGTGGACTACAGGAGGAGGAGTGTGGAGTGGACTACAGGAGTGGAGTGTGGACTACAGGAGGAGGAGGAGGACTAAGGAGGAGGAGGAGTGTGGAGTGGACTACAGGAGGAGGAGTGTGGAGTGGACTACAGGAGGAGGAGTGTGGAGTGGACTACAGGAGGAGGAGACAAGCACGGAGGAGTGTGGAGTGGACTACAGGAGGAGGAGTGTGGAGTGGACTACAGGAGGAGGAGTGTGGAGTGGGACTACAGGAGGAGGAGGAGTGTGGAGTGGACTACAGGAGGAGGAGTGTGGAGTGGACTACAGGAGGAGGAGACAAGCTCGGAGGAGTGTGAAGTGTGGAGTTTAGCTCATGTTTAGCTCATGTTTAGCTCATGTTCAGCTCGTGTTTAGCTCGTGTTTAGCTCATGTTTAGCTCATGTTTAGCTCACGTTTAGCTCATGTTCAGCTCGTGTTTAGCTCGTGTTTAGCTCACGTTTAGCTCATGTTCAGCTCGTGTTTAGCTCATGTTTAGCTCATGTTTAGCTCACGTTTAGCTCATGTTCAGCTCGTGTTTAGCTCGTGTTTAGCTCATGTTTAGCTCATGTTTAGCTCATGTTTAGCTCATGTTTAGCTCACGTTTAGCTCATGTTTAGCTCACATTTAGCTCATGTGGCTCGTAGCGACTCGTCTCTGCAGCTGCTGCTTCTGCCTCAGGCTAATTCAGAACAACCACATTACAGCAGCGACTAACGATGTTTGAACATGACTCCCCCCAACTTCTGCAGAACACAAGAATAAAACACAAAACATGAGCACAAAACACAAACACAAAACACAAAACATGAACACAAAACACAGAACAAAACACAAAACACAAGAATAAAACACAGCTGTATCACATCTTTACATCACTGTTTCTTTTATTGTTTTGAAGATGCTAAAATTCATCCAAATCAACTTAACACAGTTTAAGTTTTAGTGGGTGGAGCCTTGTACAGGCTCGTACTGCTGAGCGTAAGAGTTTGAATCAGGCCTGGGACAGATCACTAGATTAGTCAAACATGTGTGACATAAAAACTCGTCAGGCATGTTTTTGACGAGGGAACATTAGAAAGAACATTATATTTATTATATTAAAAAAAGATACAACAAGAAACAACTTAATCACATGGCTGAATTGTACAAAAGTTATTTAAGTTAGAAAATAGTTGGTTTTACATCAGATGCCCTTCCGTCTGAGACCAGTTTTAACACTTCACTGTCTCACGATCGTCTGTCAGCTGTGACAGAAAAGGTTCACTCAAAATAGTCCGACCAGCAGGGGGCGAGAGCAGGGAGCGCCATCGTTAGCTTTAGCCTCAGAAAGCTAATGGGTTTGGGTGTGTAAAGGTCAAAGGTCACAGCAGACCACGGGGCGCTAACGATGTGATGCTAATTAAATGTGACGCGAACACTCGAGGTCACACCGTGGAGCAGAAACGATTCAGCTGGAAGAGACTGAAGCTGAGACTCTGATATAAAAACCGAGACGTGTCACAGACGTTTTCACTTTTTTTCACCTCAAAAACGTCCAGGAAAATTAAACAAAACTTTAGTTAAATCGAGTTGAGAGAAAAAACATCTTTCCCTCCACAAAAGACACAAACCGCTTCCTCCTCCTGCACCATTTTCATGAACTAAACTGTTATTTTCTGAAGCAAGTCGGTCAGTGTCGCCATGTTAGTTTCGCTTTTCCTTTGGCTCCGCCCCAATCCACCATTCTGCTCTGTGATTGGTCCAACGACACGAGCAGGACCAGGACAAGATGATTCTCCAAAGTTTGCGACAGAAGAGTTTTTTTTAAACCACAGTTTGACATTAAACTTCACTATTATCACGGAGACCAACCGATAACACCACCAGGCCGAGTTACAGGTCAGATCTGTGGTGAGGCGAGCAGGGATACATGTTCTCCCAGGTATTTTAGCAATAAAACACCGTCATTGAAAACATAGATAAGTTTAATGTCATAGCAAAGCAAAGCAATAATATACAAGGAGATAATTAAGTGGAGAAGTACCAGAAAAGTTACACAGTGCACCTTTAACATCTGAGAGAGGATGGAAATGTGAAATATGTTAGAACGCCTTTGTGGAGGTCTGAAACACAGGCTTAGCAGGTTTAAGGCTGAAGGATGTTTCTCGTTTACAGAGAAAATGTTTGATACTTTGATAATTGCAGCATTTTAGCAAAGTTTTCCTCCGGATTTCACTTGATCTTTGAGCCTTGTGCTCGTCTCTTACAGTTTGGCCGAGACCCGGACGTCCTGCCTCACACTTCACCGTCCGGGATTTAAGGTGGAGCTCGGTTCAATGTGATCAATGTTTAATTAATTACAATGACTCAGAGCTGAGCAATGCATCTGACGCCAGCACAGACTCAGCCGCGAGCGACGGGCCAAAGGGCCCGAGAGGTACAAGCTAACGCTAAACTCAGCCGAGAGGTACAAGCTAACGGCTAAACTAGCTGAGAGGTACAGGCTAACGGCTAAACTAGCTGAGAGGTACGAGCTAACGGCTAAACTCAGCCGAGAGGTACAAGCTAACGTTAAACTCAGAAGAGGTACAAGCTAATGGCTAAACTCAGTCGAGAGGTACAAGCTAACGGCTAAACTCAGCCAAGAGGTACAAGCTAACGGCTAAACTCAGCCGAGAGGTACAAGCTAACGGCTAAACCCAGCTGAGAGGTACAAGCTAACGGCTAAACTCAGCCGAGAGGTACAAGCTAACGGCTAAACTCAGCCGAGAGGTACAAGCTAACGGCTAAACCCAGCTGAGAGGTACAAGCTAACGGCTAAACTCAGCCGAGAGGTACAAGCTAACGGCTAAACTCAGCCGAGAGGTACAAGCTAACGGCTAAACTCAGTCGAGAGGTACAAGCTAACAGCTAACCTCAGCCTAGAGGTACAAGCTAACGCTAAACTCAGCCGAGAGGTACAAGCTAACGCTAAACCCAGCCGAGAGGTACAAGCTAACAGCTAACCTCAGCCCAGAGGTACAAGCTAATGGCTAATCTCCGGTGAGAGGTACAAGCTAACAGAGAGCGCGTCACAGTAAAAACACTGTATTATTTGTGGTACAAACACTTCAGTATTTCTGTTTGGCCTGTGTCATTGTCGTGTTCAGAAATGAGCTGATAAATGTCATGTTTGAGGTTATGATGAGCAATTGTCTCCACCTTTAACATATTTTCCAGACTATAAGTTGCAAAATAAATAAATAAAATAAATTTAAATACATTTAAAATAAATTTTCCCAAAAATGTGACTTCTAGTCCAGTCCAACCTATATATGTTTTTTCTTCATTGTTATGCATCTTTGGCTGGTGCGACTTATACTCCAGAGCGACTTACATGTAGAAAATACGGTAAATATTGTGTAATATACAACGCTTAACAATAAAAAACATCTAATTAAGTAAATCCAAGATAGGTGAGTCTAATGCCATACTGCGGAACATTTCAGGCAAGGCAGTAACATCTCCATGAAAATCCACAGGGGTTCAAAAAGTCATTTCCACCTTATTGCCATGGTAACGGTGCTGGGGACGATTACAGATTGACAAATGAAATAAAGTCTTAACAAACTTGACTGTTTATTTTCAAATCAAACTACAAAGTTGCTCTGACAGTTACACGCTCGTGTCTTTGTAACGTTTCACACATTATATTCAGAACATTTTAACAGAGAAACACACAATCTCTGATCTCTGGACGGCGTCAAAATCAAACATCGCACTTCACTAAATAAAAACTGCTGTTCACGTCCTAAAACCAACATGAGTCCACACACAAAAAAAATGGATGCTGTGAGGGGTTTCCTGGGGGGAAGGTCATGGGAGAGTCCCGGGGAGTGTCCTGGGGTGGGTCCTGGGTGGGTCCTGCGGAGGGTCCTGGGTGGGTCCTACCTGGTCCCAAACACGGGGAACAGGAAGCCCTTGTACCGGAGCAGCGGGGAATCTGGAGAACCTGGAGCGAAACATAAAACCGTGATCAGTCACTGTAGAAAACACCTGCTGAAGACGACATTATACTGTTATCTGCTTTTAGTTACACAGTGGTCCCTCGTTTATCGCAGGGTTTATGTTCTAAAAATAACCTGCAATAGATGAAATCTGCGAAGTATCAGCTTTATTTTTTACATTATTCTACATGTTTCTTGGCTGTAAAACCCGTCACCACACACTTTATACACTTTTCTCACACAGACATTAACATTTTCTCACATTTCTCTCTTGTTTAAACTCTCTCAAAGTTCAAACCTTCGTCGGTGCCTTTGTCGGTGCAGAACGTTTCATCGACATTGTGGGTTTTGTCGGGGAGAAAACTTGCAAACATACAGCACTTCAGAGTCACACTGATCCAACATTTATGTAAATTTGTCTGACACATTCTGTACTGTACAGGAGACACGGAGGAGACTGATGGACAATGGTCTACAGTCCCTCAGCCAATCAGGACGCAGAACACAATGGTCTACAGTCCCTCAGCCAATCAGGACGCAGAACACAATTCTCGCTCATATGCTGTAAAAAAACATGCAAAATTACACTAAAAAAATCCACAAAATAGAAACTGCGAGAGGTAAACTGTGATATAATGAGGGACAAGTGTAATCTATGACACCAGTGGATCATTATGTCGTATTTTTGACATTTTAAATCACAATATTCACCTAAAACGTCTTAATAAAAGAAACAACTCTGCTGGTTTCTGTGTTGGGGTTAGTAGCAGTGACGTCTTGAATACAGGAAATTAAAGATTAAACTCAAACAGGAATCACTCCAAATACAACGTCAGAGGGAAAATGAGAAGAAACAACTAGAACATGGTTAAAATATGTTTTTTTTAAGCGTCTGGTGGGATGTGGAGTTGCAGCAGAGAAATAATGGAAAATGTAGGGCTTCTTCTCTCATTATTAATAAAGAGAGAGGGGGGTTTGTACAATTTGTATTAAAATTTGATGAATGTGACCAGTGTCCCCAGATACGAGGCAAACGTTCATATCAAACAGAGCTTTTACCGCTAAAAACACTGGACATGACGGAGAAAGTTGAACCAAAACCCCAAATTATAACAATCACGAAGCAGAACGAGCCTCACACGACTCTCTCGTTTGTGTTGCCAGTTCCAAAGCTGAAATCCAGTCGTTTGAAGCTTCTGCAGCTCAGGGAGTGACTCTGGAGGCTCTGAGTTTCCATTTACTTAGTTACGTAAAACCAACTTTAGTCTTTTTTATGATTTCTGTCTCATTCACTACGAAAAGAGACAGAGACAGACTTTAGTCCATCTGCAGATAAATCCACCATGACCCAGCTGTGGTTTAGTGCAATGTTTCCCAACGAGCGAGTACACGAGCGAGGGCAAACTTGAAATGGCTTCAGATTTAGAAGAAAGATGAATATGAAGAGTATTATAGTGTAAAACGTTCATAATAACACAATTTACATCTTTAATAACAATAATAAGAGTCACTGTGTCGTTGCCGCAGCTGTTTATTTCAGTTTAGACTGAATGAAGTGAGGAATTAATCTTTCCCTTTGAATATCAACAGACAAATATAACATTTGAGGTGATTTTAGCTGGTATTACAGAACTTTACAAAAATACACCTTGTTTCTCTTGTAGAAGAAGTCACGCGCGGTGCATGATGGGATATACAAAAGTCTGCTCGGATGCACGCTTCGTTCACGGGCTCCATGGCAACGCTGAAAACGCAGGGCGCATTCGTCGGCCGCATCCGTCGGGCGCGTGAAATGGGACAGGCCTCGTCGCTCCGGAAGTGATGTAAGTGTCCTTCAAACGCAGCCGACGGAGTGTGAAACTGAAGAACTGAGACACGGCCCATATGTTCAAACAAACGATAATCAACAGATACATGAAGGCAAATATTTTAAATTTCCAGTCATGAATATTGTCTATGTTTCTGTCGGATGAACCTTGACATAAATATTGTTAAAATATATATAACTGAGTGTATTAATAAATGACAATGCCCCAAAAACACAGTACATGACACAGAGCTCTGGGAGTGTGCGCTGTAACGGACACTACTCAGAGGAGGGAGGGCGCACAGAGGAGGGAGGGTGCACAGAGGGGAGAGGGCGCACAGAGGGGGGAGGGCGCACAGAGGAGGGAGAGGGGGGAGGGTGCACAGAGGGGAGAGGGCGCACAGAGGGGGGAGGGCGCACAGAGGAGGGAGAGGGGGGAGGGCGCACAGAGGAGGGAGAGGGGGGAGGGCGCACAGAGGATGGAATGGCTCTGCTAACAGATCTAATTGAATCTACGTCAGGTCTTTAGAGCAGCAACATCCACCAAACTGCAAAAATCAATATGTCCTCTGCGCACAACATGGAGCTGCCTCTGGAGCTCACAGAGGGAGCAGGGCCGAAGAACGAGCCGCAGCACGAGCCGCAGAACGAGAGGAAGCACGAGCCGAAGAACGAACCAAAGAACGAACCGAAGAATGAGGGGAAGAACGAGCCGTAGCACGAGTCGAAGAACGAGCAGAAGACCGAGCCGAAGCACGAGAAAAGCACGAGCCGTGTACAGGCCTCAGAAGGTCAATGTTTCCCATTCACAGAGGAGAGTATGGTGGCCCTGATACTTTGCAGTAAGGGAGTGTTCTACATGTATATCTATTTTGAATACACAGCAGTTACCATGGAGACACATATTGGCAAACACACAGAGTAATCACTGGGAGGTGAAGCTAACTAGAGGTACTGCTCCGTCTGATGCCCTGTTACTCAAATTAGATTCTAATCTGAGTTTTGTTTAAACTAAATCTGACCATAAAGAACCGACTTACCTGGAGCTACAACAGGTGAGTCCCAACAACTTGCAGTCATAAGCTAGCTAGCGTTAGCCAACAGTTTTTCAGTTAATCACTCTCATCTTTTTGTGTAAAATCAAACTTCTGAACACGATCATGAGCTCGGACTGATCACAGGCTCCTGAAAATGTGCCGTGTAAATCAGTTTTTTCAGACGATCTAAAATTAGTGTTTGCTAACGTGTGCATCGTGTCACCATGGCAACTGTCACGACAAAGCGTCTCTTGTCCACGCCCTCGTTTCCACGGCGATGTTCGGTGCGGGGCGTTACCTGGAGAGCCGACCTGTATCTGTCCCAGCGCGGGCGAGTGCGGGCACAGCGTCCGGAGCAGAGGAAAGGGCGAGGCCAGGGGCGGGACCGCGGGTGACCCCTGACCTCTCGGGCTGGACTCTGGGCTGGAGCGAGGAGACGCTGGGGTCAAAGTCTGGAAGAAGCAAAGAGAGAAGAGAACCAGAGGCAGGTTTATGGTCAGTGAGGACAAACCCAAAATGAAACAGGATTCATCTTTTATTCAGAGGCTCATGATTCACTCTTTGAACATTAGTGTTGTAAATAAACTCAGATAAATCTATTTTAGTGAAATAAAAACACGATCCATTTGAATATTTATATTATTTGCCTTTATTCCCCCACCCCTCAACCAAACGTGAATGTGGATTTGAAAATATGTCGCATTTGAACTTATATCGTTTCAAATTAAATAAATAAGTATTATAATTTCTGGTGGTATTTGTGCAGTTTTACAATCCTTTATATATTGAATATTTAAAACTCAGAAAGAACATTTGTCTTTGATTTATGTAACATGGTCGGAATATTTTTGATCTAGAAACTAAACAAAACTAAAACAAGATGTAGAACGGGTCAAATCCTCCAGCTGAGACAGTCCTGACTAAGACCAAATCAAGATCTGACAAGTGTAACTCAAAAACACTGAAGGGTGGGTCAAATGCAGGAGGTTTAACCAGACACACTGAAGGATGGGTCAAATGCAGGAGGTTTAAAACAGAAACACTGAAGGACGAGTCAAATGCAGGAGTTTTACCCAGAGACACTGAAGAATGGGTTAAATGGATGAGGTTTAACCCAGAGAACCTGAAGGATGGGTCAAATTCAGGAGGTTTAACCAGACACACTCAAGGAAGGGTCAAATTCAGGAGGTTTAACCCACAGAAACACTTAAGGATGGACCAAATTCACAAGGTTTAACCCAGAAACAGTAAAGGATGGGACAAATGCAGGAGGTTTAACCCAGACACATTGAAGGACGAGTCAAATGCAGGAGGTTTAACCCAGAGAACCTAAAGAATGGATCAAATTCAGGAGGTTTAACCCAGACACACTCAAGGATGGGTCAAATTCAGGAGGTTTAACCCAAAAACTCTGAAGGATGAATCAAATGCAGGAGGTTTAATTCACAAAAAAATCGGTCAAATGCAGGAGGTTTAACCCAAAAACTCTAAAGAATGGATCAAATTCAGGAGGTTTAACCCAGACACACTCAAGGATGGGTCAAAGTCAGGAGGTTTAACCCAAAAACTCTAAAGAATGGGTCAAATTCAGAACCCAGACACACTCATGGATGGGTTAAATGCTGGAGGTTTAACCCGGGGATACAACTACAGATGCCCCCTGCCTCATCATTTTATCATTTCTGTCATTATCACCCGCTCCTTAACCACTGTCCCCAGACAAAAGCATGCTTCGGTCTAGCGCCGTGGTCCCTTACGTTGTCGTTGGTTACGCAGCGTGAGGGCGGAGTCTGGGCGAGGATGAGGTCCGGGGGGGCGGCGGGGGGGTCGACTCGAGGCAGTTCATCTTTCAGGGACCGTGGGCGCTCGGTGCAGGGTGCAGACTGCTCGCTCAGCAGACGAGCGACCGGGAGCTGAAACGAGAGACACGAGACACGGTTCGGACGAGAGGAAATCTGCACCGAGAGTCTCACGTCCGGCTGACGGGACGATTTCAGGAACCGTTTGTCATTAAAGCGCCTGTGTTACACTAGAATGATGTTTCCTCGTCACAGACACAAACAAACCTGCAGATTTAGGCTGAGTTCTTCTGTCAAACTGAAAACGCTCTGTTCCACCTTGTGATGTCATCATGTGGTGATACAGGAAGTGCTCCGCTGCGTTTTCTAACTCCACACAGCTTCATTTCTAGAATCATTTCAGCTCCTGGAATTGCCACTTATCTCGACTGAACTAGAGGAAAAAGGAGCTGTCAACTTGAAAACTACCACTTCATGACATCACCAGGTGGAACAGAGCGTTTTAAACTTTTGAAACTAATAATAAAAGTGTGACTCAAACATGTGTGAATGAAACAAACACAACTCCAGGTCTGTTTTTGAGGAGGAAACAACATTATTAAGCTCACAGGAGGCAGGTTTGTGAGATATAGGAGCTTTAATTAACAATTAAACAGAATAAAAAACATCTCCCCTGGTAATAAAATCATTTCACATTTTGAGCTGTAAAAACTGAGACAGAAGCTTTAAAAGAGACCGAATGTATCTGTATCATCTTAATGTTAGGATTAGAATAAGGGTCAGGTTTAGGAACAGCTCATTTACGGTATTTTCTGGTCTATAAGTGTCACTTTTTTCATAGTTTGTCCGAGGGTGCAACTTATGTGTGAAACTATTAAAACACATAATGTCACATCTTTGTTATTGTCACACTGAGCCACACGAGGGCGCTCTAGGCTTGTATCAGACAGACATCTACCTCCAGAGCGGTTCTTCATCTTCCTCTGGAGTTGGTGGAGTTGTTCAGAAGCGACACAGAAGAATTTTGTGGATTTAGTGATTTGTACTGAGATCCAGAGTAAACTTGTTGTTTTTTCTGCTTTAGTTTGTGATTAACTGTTAATATGTGACATTAACAAACCAGACACATGTTCAGTTCTGTCTGTGCTTCAGCTGAATAAATATAAATGTGTTATGTTAGCATGTTGTACTGATCTTCAGCCTGTTCTTCCACATTTTATTCTTATTATTATAACTTGCCTTTAAAGATAAAATGTCTGTTCTTGGTCTCAGATTCTGTAAAATAAATTTCCCCCCCAAAAAAGCTACTTATATATTTTATTTTTGTATATTTTTTCTTCATTATTTTGCATTTTTTGGCTGGTGCTACTTATATATTTTATTTTTGTATATTTTTTTCTTCATTATTTTGCTTTTTTTTTTGGCTCGTGCGACTTATACATTTTATTTTTATATATTTTTTCTTCATTATTTTGCATTTTTTGGCGCCTGCGACTTATATATTTTATTTTTGTATATTTTTTCTTCATTATTTTGCATTTTTTGGCTGGCGCGACTTACATATTTTATTTTTGTATATTTGTTCTTCATTATTTTGCTTTTTTTTGGCTTATACTCCAGAAAATACAGTATTTATAGATTAGGGACGGGTGAGATAATCAGGTCTTGTCAAAAATGTGTTGGAGAAAAAAATAACTGGCTTGTTTCCATGTAGATGTCATTGCTTTGCCTGAAATGTTCCACAGTACGGCATTATAACATTATGAGTAAAGTAATCACGTCTGCACTGAAACAAACACCAGAAGTTACACAGAGCAACTTTAAATGGTGCTGTATCCGTGAGAATAAACTAATAAAACACAAATTTGATGTTTAAGACGGATGTGGATTTACTAAATATGTAGAGACCTGCACTGGGGACGACATCTCACTGTTTTCGATGATCTCCAGACCTGGCACCTCCTCCTGCTCCTCCTGCTCCTGCTGCTGCTGGAGAAAAGTCAGTACAACAAAAGGTCAGGTTTGTGGAGGTGCAAGCTCACAGCAAGTGCAATAAAAGCAACCAAAGTCATTTTTTTACGTTTGTTCCCAGAGCTGTTCATCACCAGAGGAACAAAAAAAACCTCATTAAATCTGATTCTGCGCCACCATCAGACTGTCCTTCAAACTGGAACGATTTACAAAGTCAAACTGAGCCGCGGAGAACAGTCGACCCGTCTGAATGCAGCGAGTTCAATATTTCAGATATTTCCTACGCAGAATAAAAAAGGGGGACATTCCAGCAGAACAGTGAAAACTCGAGATGGGAACCAGATTAAACTGCCACAAAACTGAGCACAGGTGGAAATGTTTTTTTTCTTCCTTTTTTAATGTGTTTAGGTTTGGGTCTACTGTTAAAAAAAAGGAAAAGTGCACAAAAATGTAAAATAAAATAAATACAAAACTGTAAGATAAAAACTGTGAACTTAAACAGGGGGAATTTTACTTCTATGGGGTATTAAAGAGGAGGTATTTACTTCTATGGGGTATTAAAGAGGAGGTATTTACTTCTATGGGGTATTAAAGAGGAGGTATTTACTTCTATGGGGTATTAAAGAGGAGGTATTTACTTCTGTGGGGTATTAAAGAGGAGGTATTTACTTCTATGGAGTATTAAAGAGGAGATATTTACTTCTGTGGGGTATTAAAGAGGAGGTATTTACTTCTGTGGGGTATTAAAGAGGAGGTATTTACTTCTGTGGGGTATTAAAGAGGAGGTATTTACTTCTGTGGGGTATTAAAGAGGAGGTATTTACTTCTATGGGGTATTAAAGAGGAGGTATTTACTTCTGTGGGGTATTAAAGAGGAGGTATTTACTTCTGTGGGGTATTAAAGAGGAGGTATTTACTCCCCCTTCAGAGCGCCACAACACAACAGAGATTTCGCTCATGATCATGGTCACGTTATTTTACTTTGCACAAATAAGGAACTTTTTGTCATTTTTCTGTTTGATTTCAGCTGTGGAGGTTTGAATAAAAACACTCTGACTCAGCTGCAGTTCATGTTTTTACCTATATTACACATTTAGAATAGTTTTTGGGGATAATTCTGTGTCAATGGCGTAAATTTGTTTCAATATTATCATTTATCATCTATATTTACTTCAGAAATATGTCGTATTTCAAAATCTGTGAGTAGAAGGCTCCAAAAAGTCGATTTGACACAACTCCGCCTCTTTAAACCAGCGACTGAATAATTATGAGCTGTGTCTAAACCTCGGCCCTCGTTCCCTCCTGAACACCAGACTCGTGGACTTGCCGTGCGGGGTCCCGGCTGCTCCGGACGGGGGTCGGACGCCTCCAGCAGATCCACCATCCCCTCCCCCAGGTACAGGCCGACGGGCGTGAGGCGAGGACACAGCTGCAGGGGAAAAACGAAAACTTCAAATAATACAGAACGACTCTGTGCAGGTCTGAAAGCTGCACCGATGTGACTGAATGCATAAGGTCAGTGAGGACTAACTCTGGACCACTGCAAAATGTTTAAAATGAACAAGTTGTGATTTTTATGTTTTTAAGATACACGATTTTAAGCACATCGCCTCAAATAGTTGTGAGATGCAGCTCTTCTTCTTGTATAATTTTCCGTCAGTATTGTCCCAGCTCTACACAGTTTCTAGTTTCAGTAAGTTTCAGTCTGAATTATCACGAGAGTTTACACTTTTATTACTCCGTGTACATGTGTGTTACCGTGGCGCTGACGGAGGCGCTGCAGGACGTCCCGTGTCCCCTCTGGAGCAGAGCAGAGTGGATGTACAGGTCACGGTCTGTGCTAGTGTCACACAGGTACAACAGCAGCACGTCTCCACTGTAAGAGTCCAGAGCGCCCACTAGTGTCTGGTCTGAGCACAGCCTCTGGAAGTCCTCTGTGGCCTCTGCGCTCCAGCCCCCCTGAAGCTCACAGGACGCAGAGAGACGAGGGTTTAAACAGGATTTTATTTATTATTCACTCTGTGTTTACAGCAGTTTGTTTGATGAAGCTGCTGTTACTGCCCTCTGCTGGTCTCCAAACACAAACTTCAATCCAAATGTGACAAAAATCACAAAAATAAAGAAATGCAAGTATCCTGGGCAAATCACTTGTAGAACATGATGTAAAATTTATAAACGTTATATTTCATAAATGTTTTATATTGTTTCATTTCAGAGAAGAACCAAAAAAAAAAAAAAAGTTTGCAGTTAATGAATAACTGGGACAGTCATAGGCAAAATTCTTAAAATTCTGGGGTTTAGGATTAAAAAGCTTGGTCCCTGAATGCTTTTGGACCCTGAACGCTTCGATCCTGAACGCTTGGACCTGAACGCTTTTGGACCCCGAACGCTTGGATCCTGAAGGCTTTTGGACCCTGAATGCTTTTGGACCCTAAACGCTTGGACCCTGAACGCTTGGACCCTGAACGCTTGGACCTGAACGCTTGGACCCTGAACGCTTGGACCTGAACGCTTCGATCCTGAACGCTTGGACCTGAACGCTTTTGGACCCCGAACGCTTGGATCCTGAAGGCTTTTGGACCCTGAATGCTTTTAGACCCTGAACGCTTGGACCCTGAACGCTTTTGGACCCTGAACGCTTGGACTCTGAACGCTTGGACCCTGAACGCTTGGACCCTGAACACTTGGACCCTGAATACTTTTGGACCCTGAACACTTGGACCCTGAACGCTTGGACCCTGAACGCTTGGACCTTTAACTGTTGCATCCTTCAGCAAGACACTTCACCGATATTACCTCGTATGAATGTGGTGAGTGTTTTTAGTGTTTGTCCGAGGGGAGGCGGAGAAAATGAATAATACAATGTAAAGTTCTTTGGGTTGTTAAAGTAATTATATAAATTCAAGTTTGCCTAGTTTATGTTTAACACTGATGTGGGACCAGAGGAGACGCCCCCCCCCCACAGAGAAGTGGGACATATCACGTTTCTGACTCACATTTGTTGGTTTGATTCCGGCGAGTGAAGCGGGCACGGCCTGAGCTGGAAGCACTGAATAACACGACCTGAGGAGCATCACAACATCACATTTACTGTATGTTCCACTTGTGTTTCCCAGTACAAATGCTGAGTTTTATTAAATATATTTATTATTTATTTATTTCTCTCACTTGAGGAACTTGAGCTGGGAGGTCTGCACCACAGTGATGGCCCCG
The DNA here is from genome assembly GCA_019594935.1 of Periophthalmus modestus. NCBI lineage: Eukaryota > Metazoa > Chordata > Actinopteri > Gobiiformes > Gobiidae > Periophthalmus > Periophthalmus modestus. The sequence continues at coordinate 32,976,190 of JAIEZT010000007.1, read as the reverse complement.
AAGTCGACGTAGTACACCTCCACCTGAGCCGGGCTGAGCACCTGATGGATCACCACCCGATAGAACCACATCCCTTTGGGCGACACACAGCAGACCTGCCCCTGCCGGACCAACGGCCGAGGGAGACGATAACGCTCCGACACCTCCGGACACGAGTAGCACCGTCTGCGACAACACAAGAAAACCCGAGAGAATCTGGTCTGAGAGGGTTAAGCACAATCGCTTCACAGCAAGAAGATCCTGGGCCTCTCTGTGGGAGTTTAAGTTTGTTCTCCCTGTGTCCGAGTGGATTTTCCCCATCAACCCAAAACATGCACAACACGTCAAATCCTCCAGCTAAAGCAGAACTGAATGTCAAGATCTGGAGATGGGTCCACTGTAGTTGCTCCAGCAGCATCGAAGAATGAGCCAAACGCAGAGAATGAACCACAATGACGTGGCCCTACTTGACTTGTAAGGTATTTTCTAGCAGTGCAGCACTACACACTGGTTTCCTGACTTACTAATATTAAGGTATGGGATGTATGTGGGATCACCAGGATGCTGTGGAGCGTGGGAGATTACAAGGACTGTGGACGATGAGATAACAGCTATGTTCTGGTCCTTTTGGTTAAACCCACATCTCAGGAATATGTGACCCCCTTCCCTTCACTCTGAGAGGGTCGACTTTGCCTAAAGTTTCTGAACGTGTGACACATTGCTGATAAAGAAAACCCGGCTCATAAACACATACATTGGGAGACTCTGTAAAAGCTGTCAACAGGCACATCTCAGGGCTCTTTTCCTGTCCTTTCCGTTGCTTCATTGCTCACTTTACCTGTGAGGAACTCATTAAACCGTCTGACTCTGTTTCTGGAGTAAGCATCAAAGAGACTGAAACAAACAATTCTCACAGACTGAAATGTAAAAATCCTGTTCAACATACGAATCATCCTGTAGTGACTGTGATACAGTTTCAAGGGTGCCATGTTTAAACTGTTCCGTCCCTTTTTTTTCACGAGGCAGAACCTAAAAAACCTAAATAGATTTGGCCAAATTAGTAGAACGTGGAAACAAACGGCTGTTGTTTGAATATTCACGATGTTTAATGGCAGACTGTCCTACTTTATATAACATTTTAGCGCTGAAACTCCACTGAAAGGAACGGGACTCCCACTTACTTCAAAGATTTACAAAGGTTTAGTTGCATTAACAGAAAAAGTGTGCGTGGCGGGATAAGATCAGTACAACCATGACACACTGCGGGCTCCTGTGCACCGACCTCATCTCGATCATCATGTCCTCCATGGCCCTCGCCTCGTCCGTGTCGCTGAAGCGGATGTAGAAGCTCCCGGGAGTCTCCACCTCCTCCACGAACACGGCCACGAGCTCCCGAGAGCCGTGCGGCGTGGGCGGCTGCAGGCGCTGGTGCTGCAGGGCGTCCAGGGGCACCGCGGGGCAGCTGTGCACCTGGATGGGCGGGTAGGGCTACACAGAGACACAGAGAGGGGGGTAAACACCAGGGATAGGCCATATCTCAAGACTGGTCGATATCACAGGGTTTTTGGAGGTGATGATTGCCAAGTCAGTACAGAGCTGTTTTAAAGCCTCCAGAGAGTTGGCGCAGTGTTGATTTGTTGGTTACATGGACATATAGAACAGGTTCATTTCTGTTAAGTGTTCTATCGTATTTTAAAGCAAAACTTTTCCCAAATTCTCCATTGAAATGAATGGGATTCCTGCTGAAGCTACCACGAAGACAGAGCGGTTTAGTAGAGTTATGAGGCAAAACTGGGCGGGGCCGAATCAAGAGAGTCAATAAAGCACATTAAAAAAACAACCACAGCTGCATAAAGTGCATTCAAAGACGATATAAAGTGCGATCTTATTTAAAAAAAAACATGAAAAAACACGATGAAACAGCACAATACAAGTGTCCCGCTCGACTCGAGGTCAAATCCAGTGCAGACAAATGAGTTTTCAACAAAGATTTAAAAACACGCGCAGATGGAGCTGTTCTAATACCCAGAGAAATAAGTTAATTAATTGATTTTTAAACTGTTATATTTGGAAGACAAGACTCTTTCAGTGTAATAAATGAATAAGTGATCAGTTTTTTGGGTTTGCTTGTGAACACAGCCACTCGACACAAGCATAAAGTCAGATTCTTAACTGTTCGGGGAGGCGGAGCACTGCTGGCTGTGTCCTGCTCTTCGCCGGGTTCCAGGGCGGCGATCTCCTCCTCTTCCTCGCCCTCCTTCTCCTCCCACGGAGACGCTCCACTTCTGAAGTAATAACTGATGGACGGCAGCTTAAACCCGTCACTTTCAGAGGCTGGAGGAGTTAAACATTAATTAACAAACATGAGGGACCAACAATAACTCCACAGATGGACCATTATAACAGGGCCTCATTCATCCAGGTTTTTTTTAAGTGGCGTCTTGAACATTTTAACAGTGACGGGATTATAACAGTGGCCCACTGATACTTTACAGCTGATGTCGGCAATGTTTCCTGGGCGTGTGATGCTAACTGTTGGCACTGCTCTGTCTGAGGTTTTGTTAAACATTAATCTCAGCTTTATTTTAACACAATCTGACTGTAAAGAACTGATTTAGTTGGCGCTACAACAGGTGAGCCGTTAAACAAGTCCTCTCAAATAACAATACAGTCACAAGCTAGTTAGCATTAGCACTCTCACCTTTCTAAACAGGAGCATGAGATTCATCACAGGCTCCTGAAAATGTGCTCTTTAAATCCATTTTGTATTTTATCTTTAGTTTTAACACAAACTTAAAACTGTTTGGCTGTTTTGCTACTGTGTGCACTGTGTCACTATGGTAACTGCTGAACATTCCACCATACACATACACGAAGAGCACCCCCAGCGCGACGTCACTGCAAAGTATCAATACACAGGGCACTGGGGCTGGGACAGACAGGGACAGATTAATGCTGCTCCATCAGCCTTTATCACTATTTGTGACAATCATTTTGTATGAAATAATTTTTAAGTTTATATATCGTTTAATTATGCAGGAGTGAAATTATTTTGTGACATTATGAGAGTAATAAAACTCTAAAAAAGCATATATTTGTATGACAACTTTTGTGAATGTCAAAAACTTTCTAACAAAGGTTAAAGAGGTTTTTTTTTTAACTTGTATGTGGTATTAACTTAAACATACTTAGACCACCATGTTTCCTTTTGTTTTGAAAATGCTAAATTAACTGAAAACAGCAGATTTAATAAGTTTCACTTTCGTTACTGACGCTCTGAGTCACTCCCCCCTTCACAACACAATGTGTGTTCTGCAAATGAAACTACTGCACATCACACTGAACAGTCTGTGGGAGCCTGGGTGGTGTGGGCTTTGGGAGGAGCTTTGCACAGAATCTTACGGTTAACAGTAAGAAGGTTTTGAATAGAGCCCAGTAGATAAATCAAACATGCATGGATGACGTCTAAAACCTCTTCAGGCTGGTTTTTGAAGCAGAAACAACATTATAACATGGTAGAAAGTAAAAACATGTCATGAATGAGTGAAGTTATTAACTTTTCTGGTTCTAACTGAAGTGTCAAAAGTCTGTTGCTTTTGTTATATAAAGTTTACACTTCATTTAAACCTGTTTCACTGAAATAAAATGCATTTAAATGAAAACACTGTGGGCTCTACAAGTAACACAGACATTCTCACAGCTGTTTTGGTCCATTTCCACAGACATCTCTCCGCTGTTACCCGTGCGCTCGCGCCCCTCGTGCTGTATTCCGGTCACAGTCCAGTTGTTTGAATCTCCCCTCTCGCCGTCCGGCCGGAGGTGGAACGTGTCCGTCATGGCTCCCACCAGCTCGGTGACGCTGAAGAAGCCACTCTCCAGCAGGGGGAGCTCTTCTCCACACATCACCTGAGGACCACAGTGCAGTATTTGACACGGGGTTTAAGGTCCACAGACAGAAGAGAGACTGAGGCGTTACCTGGTACTTCGAGGGGAGGTCATGAACGGACACTCCCCCTGGACACTGCGCTACGACCTGTAACGTTCATGTTTCAGATCACACTCTCTCCTCTCCTCTGCTTTGTGTCATGTGAAGGTCAATTTAAAGGTTAGCTGCTGTTACCTTTTGTAGTTTGTCTTTTAAATCCTGACTTATGGTTCCAGCGACTCCATTTTCCTGGATTTGTTGGCGAAACTCCTCCTCCAGCTGCAACAAACGAGTTACTGACCTGTTACTTTGGCGTGGAGTCTGCAATATGTATTTACAGTGTTTTCAATAGTCACATTTGTTTAGTGTAACGCATTTGACTTTTATTTACTTAAAAGAGATTTACTAAAACATCACATAAGTTTTAGAGTCTGCAGAGTAAGTGTTTAAGCTGCTCTCGGCGTTAACAGAAAGACATTAGGTAGAAAAATTAGAGGCATTTATCATAAGCGCAGTGATGAGAATAATATTTTAAACAAGCACTTAGTTACAGAATACCCAAATTAAAATGGATTTTGTACTGACATAACTCGGAGTACTGCATTCTGAGTACTTCTGACGAGTCTGGCAGCAGTAGTTATGGAGAGAGGTGACAGTTTTCTAATGTAAAGTGAATTGGAGCCTGAAGCGCGCCCTAGATCACTTCCTGTTCTGTCACTGAACGCGGTGACTAGCAGGTTAGATATGTCCTTTTATATAAACAGTCTATGCGAATGATCTACAGTAAAAAGAAAAATTCAATTCTGTCAACTGGGCAAAAAGTTTTAAAGCCGCTTCACAATCAGCACACGGGTTACATTCTACATTTAAAACCAAAAACTGTGTGTGGAAAAGTTGAGAATACAGAACGAGGAGGAGGTTTTGTCCAGACAAACCTTGAGCACTCGGTCTTCAAAGCGTCGCTCCTCCTGATTCTCCGGGATGTTTTCTATAAGCTCCGCCCCCTCCGGCCCCGCCCTCTTTAGTTCTGCAGGGGCGGGGGCTCTCTCTGCGGCGACGGGGCGAGTCTCGGACGCCTGTGGGACTGCGATGGGTTTGGGCTGCATTTGGAGGCCCCTCTCCGGCGCCGGTCTGGGTGGGGGTCTGCCCGGGGCGTACAGGGGTCTGGGGAGCATCTGTCCCCGCAGCGACAGCACCGTGCCCAGTCTGCTCTGGCTGAAGGCGAGCAGGTCCGACGCGGCCTCCAGCATCTCGGCCAGAGAGTAGAAGCCGTAGGACTGGGGGCGCAGAGGGTGGCCGTAGCACAGGAGGAAGCTGGACTCGAGCTGAGAGAGAAGGATCGGGCCCTGTGCAGAGAGCAGCCATTTTGTCTTTATCGAAGGCGGGTCAAACGAGCTTAAGTTTATCAGAGAGAAGTGGAAAAAAAAAGACACGCAAAAAAAGACCATCAAGAATCTAAACTTTTAGGTCAATTTCAGGGTGATACTAGTGTTGGGCAAATGAGCCGGAGCTCCGGAGCACGTCTCGTTCTTCCTTGTCAGTCGCTTCAGTGAATTGAAGTGTTTCATTGGCTCAGTGAATGTTCCGCTCTGTGATTGGTTCAGAGCCTCAGAGTGTTCAGTGACTTCTGTGGTTTGACAAGCGCTAAACTGCTACAGTATAAAAGAAGCACCAATATTTCTGAAAAATGTTGGTAGTGCGGAGTATTGTGTGACGTTAGTGGTGATTTTGGCGACTTTTGGCATTTGTTTCATTTTCGATGGCATCTACAAATGGAAAAAAGTGATCCATGGTTTGGGATCACACAAAACTTCTATTTCTTAATAAAAACATGTGATATATAAATTGTTGTATTTTGTATGTTCAAAATAGAATATATACTATTTATAACTTCTAATAAAATAGAGTTGTTGGTTCCCAAATCATGGGTTGTGTGCTGGTTTGCACTGGTTAAATTTGTCCACTAGAGGTCAGTGTTTCTCCTCAGACACATCGAACCATTTGAGACGATATTGTGACTGAGGTGTCGATGCTTCACGAGGCTCCATTCACCCGTCACTACAAAGTAACAAACCACGTGGAGTCTTGTGTTTCATTACAAACTATCACCCAGCTCCCTGTGGGTTTGAGGCATAACGATTCCTTTCCAATGACAGATTTGCCATGGAAACAGTCTTCCGTTGTTATAGCAATAATGCAATTCACACCAAAATATGACATGAAAAAGGTCTCCACAAAATCCTTCAAATAAAGGAGGAATCATTTTCCACATGAATAAGCTAATCAACAAGGTAAAAGTCAAATACGGTCGCACAGGAATCAAGTGAAATGATTTGGAAAAGACAATGTGGCCTAAAATTTATGCATGATATTTACCTCAGTCTGGGACGTGGAGTGAGCGGAATCAGCTCATTAAAAAAAAACAGAAAAAAAACAAAAAACAGAGACAATATGATACGGCCCAGCTCCATTAATAAGAAGAATAAAGCAGAGAGTTTCACACATTTTAAATAAACAGTAGCCAGTGTGTGTGTATGAGTGTGTGTATGTGTGTGTGTGTATCTCTCTGTGTGTATGTGTCTCTGTCTGTGTCTGTGTGTATGTGTGTGTCTGTGTGTGTGTCTGTGTATGTCTCTCTGTGTCTGTGTCTCTGTCTGTGTGTATGTGTATGTGTATGTGTATGTGTATGTGTATGTGTATGTGTGTGTGTGTGTGTGTGTGTGTGTGTGTGTGTGTGTGTGTGTGTGTGTGTGTGTGTGTGTGTGTGTGTGTGTCTGTCTGTGTATGTCTCTCTGTGTCTGTGTGTATGTGTCTCTGTCTGTGTGTGTGTGTATGTGTCTCTGTCTGTGTGTATGTGTGTATGTGTGTGTGTCTGTGTCTCTGTGTGTGTATGTGTGTGTGTGTGGTACCTGTGAGAGCAGTGTGCGGAGCTGTGCCCGGAGCTGAGTGGGCAGAGCTGGAGGAGTGCGCCCCCTCCTGGGCAGAGGCACTTGTTTGGGGCTGTGTTTGTATCGAGGGGAGAAGAAGCTCCCCGTCCTCTTCTGCAGACGCCTCTTATCGGCCGGAGATGTGCGCTGTCGGGACACCAGCTCCTCGATGTTTCGTGTCGTCTCGTCGCTCGCGGCTGAGAGAAAAAACAAAACTTCACATTTTTTCTGCTGTTTGTTGCTGCAGGTTTGGGCTGAAGACTTTGAGGAAAATATCCAAGCAGAGCGATTAGAAAATAGAACGACAGAAACAGAGAAAGTGTCAGCAGTCACCTCCAGTCTCTCTAAACCCTTCAAATAAAGAAATCTAGAGGTAATAATGGACTCAGACTTGAACTTTAACAGCCACATCAAATCTCAAATCATCACATCTGCAGCGTTTTACATCTAAAAAACATGTAAAAACTGTCAAAACCAGACTCAGAGAGACTTATCCTGCATTTGTTTTGTCATGGTTTCTATTCTGCCTCTTCTGTTTTAATGTCAATTTTATGATGATTACTTGTGATTATTTATGGTTTGATTTGTGTGATTTTAATGTCTTTCTTCTTCACTCTGTAAAACACTTTTAATTACTTTGTGTATGAATTGTGCTGTACAAATAAACTTGCCTTGCTCTTTACAAAGTGTTACACCACAGTCAGTTTTCATTCCCTCTGGACCTGCTGCTAAACTAAATCTGTAACCACAGGGGCAGCTGCTGTGAGCGACGTGGCCAACTGTGAGAAATCGGCCCATCCAACCACCACAGCCCTTTACATCCCCAACTGGCAATGTGGGTGAAGGTTACAAAAAAAGTACACACTGATCCAAGCAGGAACTGAACCCAAAAGCACCACCACACCTCTAGATATCTGCTTTTTAACATTACAAACATTTTAATAGCCCTCCTCACCCCTCAGATAAACAGATCCGTCCTGTCTGAAGTCGATGGCAGCCACATCGGGCATCTCTCTGACCATGTCCAGGACGTTTCTGAAGCCGAGGGGCCGCAGGGGGATGGGGTGGCCCAGCATGGCGACGTAGTCCGTCCTCAGCTGCTCGGGGTCCAGGCCCACTTTAGAGGACAGCAGCAGCGAACGCACATCCTTCTTCAGCTTAGACAACAGCTCCTCCTGATCCATCTCCACTGCATCAAACCTGCGCTCAACAGACGTGACCATTTTCATGTTTTTTCTGTTTATAACTTCAGTGAGTCACATCGTACGTCTGTAAATCTGAGTTAGTTTTGAGCTTTTTTCACAAACTGCCACTTGACTGATGCGAAACTAACGTTGAAATACAGAGTTAAAGCCGAGTTCTGTCATCAATACTCAAAACACAGGGATAATTTAGTTTAATTTGAAGATGCACTATGTATCTTTTCTGGTAGGGGGTCTGCTGCCTGCTTGTCTCCATGGAGATGTGACAGCTTTACCTCCATGTTCCATAGTATGACATTAAACCCGTCTGTCTCATTAATTAAATTCCAGTGTGTTTTTACAGCTCAAAAACACTTTGAAAAACGTGCATTATTATAGTGAGTGGCCTCGCCTGTTCACAGATCTGACCATCAGCTTGTCACCTGCTGGTCTCCATGTAGACATATGTTTAATGCCATACTGCGGAACATTTCAGGCAAAGCAATAACCTCTCCATGGAGACAAGCAGAAAGTTGCACAGTGCAGGTTTAAGAAAATAAAATGTCATATGGTTTGTCAAATAATACTGTTTTGTAAATCAGATGACCTTTGACCCTTGTTTATATAATGGTTGCTAGGTAACTAAGAATGACCTCTACCAGTAAAATTATAAACTTAGTCAAAACTTTGAATAATCTTGTTAAACCAGGGAAAACTAGGCAAGGTTTTGAGCACGAATCTTAAACAAACGAACTAAAATGAAATGTGTGTCTATGGTTATTTACACTTTAATTATGAGGCGTTCAAGGGAGATGGGATATTTCACAGACCCAGAGCAAAACCTCACGTGGAAACAATACTATTACTCTGAAGTTTAAATGTCACCTTGATTTAGACGTGTGATTTAGAAATAAAGCCGTTTGAGTTGACATTTTGCAGGTAGTAGCACTAAAAGGTGATGCGCACACACGTTTAACACACATTTACATTTTATCACATATTGACATATTTTGCATCATATTTTTTCACTGCTTCACAACAAAATATGCAACTAATTATTAAAAATGTCGAATCTGTCAAACAGTTACTGCTTTTAAATATTTTATAGCTGCAAAAAGTGCCCTTAGCTTGGATCTGTTAAAATAACGTGACCTTGCGTCTCTGCACGCTGCTAATGCTAATGCTAATGCTAACGCCAATGCCAATGACAATGCTAATGCTAAAGCTAATGCTAATGCAGCGTTAGCTCTTCACAGCTTCAAAAACATGATATTTTGCTACAGGTTTTGCAACGGTCAAACAACGCTTTGCAATCATCAAACACGGTTTACGTCTTACTTACTAAAGTATTATGAATAAAAATAGATCTTCATATTGATTTCCATCCGATAAACTTCCAAAAATAACAAATTAAAAATGAAAATATTTTCTTCCAAACTTTAGGCGAGAGCGTTCAAAGATCGTTTATTGTAAGAGCGATGGTCACTACAGGACGAACTTGTGACGCTGTTGGTTTAACGTTGGCGGAAGAAAGAAGATAAAATTTAATAAAAACAAACAAAACATGTTCAATTGATTAAGTGTGTACAGAGGACGGGGTTTTAGGATATTCACTTCACAGGAAGCGCGTCAGAGGAGTAGGCCATCTTCGCTATAATTTATCCCAGGTGACATAATTTAAATAAACCAGCTTAATAAAAATAAATTTAGAAAGTCAAAAAAAAAAAATAAAATATGAACAACGTCATCATATCGATAGAAATATTAATATTATTAATATTAATAAAGATCGTGCCAAGATATTTTAACAAGACAAAATGTAAGAACATATAAAGAACAAATATAAGAACATTGTGTTTATTTCTTTTCTTTATTTTATTTATTTATGCATTCATTCATATATTTATTTATTTACTTACTTATTTAAGAGTTAATTTGCCAAAACAGATTAGTGCCATTTTAAAAAATCATCAGAGCCATGCACTTTAAAAATTAAATAAATAAATAAATAAAAAAGTAGTAGAGTAAAGTCAAATGTATTTAACTGAACTAACTAAAATCCACTAGGTATAATATTCATCGATTATATCTGAAAATGGTAACAAAACGAAAAAAACACTTTTTGGCAATTTTTCAAAGCAGAGACGTGTTTTTTGCTGAACTCTTCATATTGGACATTGTGAGCAGGAACAGCACATTTTGGATTCCACTCATGAAATTCAGAACAGTGACAGATCCAAGAGACGAGCCTAAAGCTGAACTGGAGCACTGCCCTGTGAGGAACAGGAAGTCGGCCATATTGGATTGAAATTCCATTGTCTCTTTTATAGGGACGCTAAACAATACCATCGTTTATTGTGCTAAAAAGAGTTGACAGTTATCGTTCTTGGATTTTTTATATAATTGTGACAATCACCAACAAAAATAATCACCATTGTATCACCAGAAGTTGTAGAAAAAAAAACAATTTCTCAGCTGATGATCTCCTGTGGATCACTGTTTTCACAAAGTACAATACTCCAACTGCTGCTTAAATGTGGAACCTGTTCATAAGATTAAAAATGTAATTATTCATCTCCACAACATTTTTAAACTGTCAGCAGCCACAATTATCCTGATATAATCGTTAATCACAATTATTTTGGCCATAACTGTGATACCAAATTTCAATATCGTGCCTTGTCCAGGGCCGGTGCAGCCTATAAACAGACTGAGCAGCTGCTTAGGGCCCCAAAGCCAAAAGTGGGCCCCCAAGAGCCCACAATACAACATGTAAAGTAGAAACAGCTCAGGTGTTTACAGCAGCTTAAATATCCCTCTAGAAGGATTAAATTTGTTTTTTTTTATATATAGTAGCAAACTATGTGCTGCCTACATTTGTTTTATGTCTGAGTTTACCCCCCGAGGTGCACAGAGGGACTTTTGAACGGCTGTTTTACAAGTTAGATTAAAACATTTCAGTCTTTTGGTCACATAAATGAAACACGACAGGTCAAAGTGATGAGAGCAGAGTCGTAACATCGTCAAATGCGAGTCACCAACAGCTGAGCCCAGGTACATCCACTGTCAGGGGCCCCAAAGACACATTCTGCTCAGGGCCCCCTGAAAAGCTAGGACCGGCCCTGCTCATGTCTGCACTTTTACCGCCTTTGTGTCTAGTTTAGTAGATAAGACGCTGATGATCTGTGGAGGTGTCGTCAAACTCATTAAATCCCGTGTTAGTCCAGTGTTTCTGATCCTCCCGCTGCCTCCTCCCACGTAAAACTTTATTACTTCATCAACGAATCCAAACAAGAGAGAAAATAAACTCTAAACCACCTCCTCTACTCTCTCCTCCTCCGTCCACTTTCAGCATGGACTCCACCACCTCCGGACCCAAGCCGAGGAAGGAGAGAAGCCACCGAGCCCAAAACAGCACCTCCAAGTCAGGCAGGGTCCCGAAGAGGAGAGAGGGAGCGCGAGGAAGAGAGGAGGAGGAGGAGAAGAGGAGGAGGGAGGAGAAGGAGGAGGTGAAGAGGGCTACAGTGGTGGACATAGACAGTGTGAGGAGAGAGGAGGAGGAGAGAGCTGGAGACCTGGAGACAACAGGACAAGACGATGGTGAGTTACTTTGACTTTGAATGGAGTTAAAGGTGTATTATGCAACTTTACACAAAATTGACTTTTGTCACCTCCTAAAACACACGTGTCAAACTCAAGGCTCATGGGCCAAATGTGGTCCCCCATGTCATTTTATGCGGCCCATGACAAGGTAAACTTAAAGGTCTGACTGTCTTAAAATGTCAGTTATACAGCCATATTTTATATATCTATGGAAATATATGTGCAATATTTGTACAATGAATAAGTAATAAATACAGAAAGTTTATGAACAAGTAAAAAAAGTTGCTACATTAATTTTACATCTGGCCCTTTGAGAGCGAACATTTTCCTGATGTGGCCCTTGGTGAAAATGTGTTTGACGCCCCCGTCCTAAAAACTGTACCTGTTTGAATAACACTTTATTATTAGTCTGTAACATCTCCAAAGCTCAAAATGCTCTGCTCCACCTTGTGATGTCATGAAGTGGTAGTTTTCAAGTTAACAGCTCCTTTTTTACCTTTAGTTCAGTCGAGATTGGCAATTCCAGGACTGAAATGATCCAAATGATTCCAGTGAAGGTGTATGGAGTGGAAATATGGGCCTTTTAAAAGCTTGTCCATGTTCTCAGTGCTTCTGTTCACGGTGCAGGTCTGAAGAGGAGGAGTCTGGGGGTCCTGGAGTGGCTGCTCATGGTTTTTTGTCCTGTCTTTGGTGCTGCTGTTCCTGCCTGTGTCCATCTGGTTCTGTTTCAGAGTGAGTCCAGACACGTTAGAGGACGATTTAGTTGGCAGAATAAACTTTGACTCTGTGTTTGATCGACAGGTGGTGAGGGAGCATGAGCGTGCGGTGGTCTTCAGGCTCGGACACCTTCTGAGGGGAAAACCCAGAGGACCAGGTGGGCGTGGCCAGAGGCGTGTCAGGTTACCATGTGACTTTTAGGGCACAGGACGTTCGTCAGGATTTTCAGAGGCTAAACAACAAGCTAGGTTGATCTGGAATACACCACAGTTACACTCAAATGTTTTACGAAGATGTGAGTCTGGTCATCGAATTGAACTGAATCTCCTCACGTTCAGATGGACATGATTGACAGGTGGATGAGCCAATCAGGGTCTCTCATGGTCTGTCTGTATCAGAACAAATATGGCTGCTTACGAGGAAAAAACAAAGTGGAAAAAATGGCACAGGGGACTAAAAACATGGCGGTTTTCTGCAGAATCAGTGACCGAAATGTCATTTTACTTCAAAACGATGAGTGACCAATGAGTTTTGTTTCACTCGTGTCACTGAAATAAACAAATCTGATTGGACGATCGTGGTTGGATCAGGTTAGAGATGCCAGATTTTCCGGCTAACGGGTCAAATTCACTCAAATCTCCTCAAATTGGCTAATTTATAAAACTGAAAGTCCCATTTTATTAACACTTGCCCATAAGGTGCTAAGCGTTAGAAACAGTGGGTGACGCTGTTGATGCTACACGTTAATTTAGATAAAATCGTTGTTTTATTATGAAAAAATGCCACTGGCTGCTCTGTGATTGGCTAAAAAACTCCACTGAGAGTCCCTCCTCTTCTTGAATCATATCGATGAGCACTTCCAGATTAATTATGTGAAGAACTCAGCAGTGGTGGAAAAAATACTCAGGTAAAAGTAAAAGAATTCAATGAAAAAACTACGCAAGTAAAAAGTATTAAAGGACCTGTTACTTAAAGAGTAAAAAGTAAAAGTATTTTGCAGTTTGAGGTCTTATAAAGCTTCAAATGTAGTGATTTTTATAAAGATTTGAGCTGGATTTTGTTCAACAGAAACAATTGAACTGATCTTTTTTTTTTCTGTTTTAATCTGTATATTTTTATGTTAAGCATGTTAAAAATAAACCCTCAGCCTTTTCAGCAGGTCTCAGACAGTAATAAAAAAACAGTTTTCAGTCCAGTTCAAAATGCAGTGAAGCAGAAAGTACAGATACCTAAAATGTATACTTAAGAACAGTATTTTATTACTTTGACTTTGCTACTGTCCCCCACTGGAACTCAGAAGTGCTTATTCTGTCGTTTTTATAGACCCTACTTTTTGTCCAGTTGACAGATTTTACTTTTTGGCTTTTACTCTGGATCAGACCTGGACGACTGAGTTTTACACAGACGTCAGACCTCAACTTTGTACTTCTACTTTACAAACAGTACTCTATTAGCAAAGTACAATACCCACTTTGTGCATTTGCTCCCAGGTCTCTTGTTCTTTCTGCCGTTCCTGGACGTGTGTCATATCGTGGACATTCGACTGAAGACTCTACAGATTCCTCTGCACACAGTAAGGACTTTGAACTGACAGAAAAAAAACAGAAGTACATGTGTCTTTTAAATCTAGACTCAAAACTAAACTGTGACGCCAGCACATTCTGAAGTGGGTCTGTGTTACAACAAAAATCTGCACTTCAACTATTTTCATTTAATTTCAAGTTGCACCAGACAAAAAATGCAAAATAATGAAGAAAAAAAACATATAAATCGATTTTTGGGGAAAATTTATTTTACAGAATCCGAGACCAAGAACAGACATTTTATCTTTAAAGTCAAGTTATAATAATAAGAATAAAATAGAAAAAAAAAGGCTGAATATCAGTACAGCGGCTAACATAACACATTTATACATTTTTCTGAACAACTCCACCAACTCCAGAGGAAGATGAAGCGTCGCTCTGGAGGTAGATGTCTGTCTGATACAAGCTAGAGCGCCCCCTCGTCGTGTGGTTCAGTGTGACAATAATGAAGATGTGACATAATGTGTTTTAATAGTTTCACATATAAGTCGCACCCTCGGACAAACTATGAAAAAAGTGACACTTATATTCCAGAAAACAGGCTGTTAGAAGTGTTTTGCTCAAGACACAACAGCAGTAAGCCCTGATCTGAGCTGGGAAACAGTAATCCTTTTAATAAAAATTTAAAACATGATTTCGATGCTAAGGAATAGACTCGATACTCAAATACAGATTTTGACATGAAATAGCCAAAATAATAGTACTTTCTTTATGTTACTGTGTGGAAAACTGTTCAGGAAAGCTCAAATTTGTGCTTTCATGTAATTTCTTTAGTATCGATACTTGCTCAAATGAGTATCTAGTATCGATTCTAGTTTTAGTATCGGTTAGTATCTGATTTTCCACACTTTTGACGACCCTCACTCTGCTTCTGTTCTCAGGTGGGTGACTAAAGACCTGCTTCAGTGGGAGCTGAGTGCAGTGTGTTATTACCAGGTGGAGAAACATGACTCTGTGCAGCGGCGCCCTCTACAGTCTGGACTCCACTCTGCAGACCGTGGTTCGGGGGGGTGATCGGGACGTGTTGGCCGAGCTGACCCTGAGCCAGCCCTGGGGGCAGAGGAGGAGGCTGGGTCAGAGGGTCCAGAGGGCGGCCGATGCTCAGCTGTGTCGCTGGGGGAATCAGACTGGACAGAGCCGATATGTGAGTGAAGAAAGTGAAGGATCATCAAGGGCAAAAAAATGACAAAAACACAGCGGAATAAGTAATGTTCATGTTAGACTTCTCATGTTAAAGCTTAAGTAAAGGCTGAAACTAACACTTAAACAAATCTGTACCTTTTTACATCACTGTTATCAAGCGTTAGAGCAAACCACAGACTGTATAAACATGTGGACTAAGTGAGTCTGTGGTAGTGAGTCTGTCTTTTTTTATCTCCTGCGCCACTGGCAAAATCTTTGGTTCATTTTGAGTTTATTCTATTTGTGTGTCAGAGAGGAGCTGATTTTACCCACGGAGCTCCAGAGACGACTCACACCTGAGACCGAGGCCAGACCACACCCACAGGTAACAGAGGAACCACAGACTTAAGCTTCAGGAAATAGCAGTAGTTATATAGCATAGTTTCATATTTTACTCACTAATACTGCGCAGTTCAAAGCTTAAAGTACTGCAGTGTGTGTCTGTGAAAAGTACCTGTATTCTGAAAACATATTCTTGGTACATTTATTCAACACTGGTGATCACTGACTCTGACTTTTTGGTTTGTTGGTTTTCGTCAGCAAAATAAGACATGGCAATTTAAAAAAATGATTCATTATAATATTTTATGCAGCTGATTAGTTGGACCAGACAGTGTTTCATTTCTATCCATTTTATTCCTATGTGTTTTAGTTTGATATATATATTTTATTTCTCTGTTTTATGTCTTTATATATTTTATTTGTGTGTGTTTTATTTCTAGGCATTTTATTTTTGCTTTATTTCTATGTATATTTTATTTCTGTGTTTTATTTCTATATATTTTATTTTTATGTGTTTTATTTCTATGCATTTAATTTCTGTTTAATTTCTATTTCTATTTTATTTCTGTTTTATTTCTATGCACTTTGTTTTATTTCTATATATATTTTATTTCTGTGCATTTTATTTCAATACATTTTTTTATATATTTTATTTCTATACGTTTTATTTCTATTTACCGTATTTTATTTCTATACATGTATTGTATTGTATTTGTATTTCGTTTTACTGAAATGACTCAACCCTGTTCTAACCTTGTAGAATCACACATCAGTCTCACCTTTTGTCCTGTCGTTGTGCAGGTCAGAGCCGCAGACACAGACCCCTGGGACGGACTTCGCTCCTCTCTGCGTCTCCTCCACCCGGCCCTGGTCCTCCCTCTGCCGCCCGACCTCATCAACGTGACCTCTGACCTCTCGTCTCTGCCCCCGCCTCCTCCTGTCGCCATGGAAACAGAGGAGCAGGAGAGTACCTCGCCCGGGACTCAGGATTCACCGATGATGTGACTCTGTCTGAAATCTATGAGATACTTTTGAACAGCTGATTTATTTTACGATTGTTAATGTTTGGATTGATTTGACTTGTGATGATTGTGAACATGTCGACTTTTATCTAGGCCGACCCACATAAATAACAAAAATGTGACCTTGTACTTTTCAATCTCAATCTCCAGTGAATTACAAAATACTTTTTAAAGCTCCTAAATTACACAAAACTGACTGTTGTAGCTTTAAACCATGTTTTGATGCTGTTTCCTCTGTTTGTTTTCATTCACACATGTTTGAGTCACACTTTATTATGCATCTGTAACATCTCCAAAGATTAAAATGCTCTGTTCCACCTTGTGATGTCATCAAGTGGTATTTTTTAGTTCAACAGCTCCTTTTACCAAAAAAAAAAAAAAACGCTAGGAAAATAAAAGATTGATTCAGTTGTTTCTGTTCAACAAAATTCAACACAAATCTTTAAGAAAAACATTACATTTGAAGCTTTATAATTTAACTTTTTACTCTTACATACATTTTTAAAACAGGTACTTTAATACATAAGTAGATTTTTTTCAACTTTTACATTTGCTCCAGTATGTGTACTTTTACTTAAATAACAAAATTTAGAGTACCTTAAGTACTTCTTCTGCCACTGTTGGACACACTACTCTAGGGTTGTGTGAGTAAAAGGAGCAGAATATTAAAAATCAAACATGTGTCACATAGATTCAAGATAAATTTTTACTTTCCACATAGTAGTAAACAAAGACACAGCTATGAATACTTTTAAAGTATAAAGAGCTCAGTTATAGTAGTGCCGTGTGCAGAGGGGTAGTTGTGACGTAGCATAGTGCCGTGTGCAGAGGTGTAGTTGTGACGTAGCGTAGTGCCGTGTGCACAGGTGTAGTTGTGACGTAGCATAGTGTCGTGTGCACAGGTGTAGTTGTGACGTAGCGTAGTGCCGTGTGCACAGGTGTAGTTGTGATGTAGCATTGTACCCGTGTGCACAGGTGTAGTGGTGATGTAGCACAGTGCCGTGTGCAGAGGTGTAGTTGTGACGTAGCATAGTGCTGTGTGCACAGGTGTAGTTGTGATGTAGCACAGTGCCGTGTGCAGAGGTGTACTTGTGACGTAGCATAGTGCTGTGTGCACAGGTGTAGTTGTGACGTAGCGTAGTGCCGTGTGCACAGGTGTAGTTGTGATGTAGCATAGTGCCGTGTGCACAGGTGTAGTTGTGATGTAGCATAGTGCCGTGTGCACAGGTGTAGTGGTGATGTAGCACAGTGCCGTGTGCAGAGGTTGTACTTGTGACAGAGCATAGTGTCGTGTGCACAGGTGTAGTTGTGACGTAGCGTAGTGCCGTGTGCACAGGTGTAGTTGTGATGTAGCATAGTGCCGTGTGCACAGGTGTAGTTGTGATGTAGCATAGTGCCGTGTGCAGAGGTGTAGTTGTGACGTAGCATAGTGTCGTGTGCACAGGTGTAGTTGTGACGTAGCATAGTGCCGTGTGCACAGGTGTAGTTGTGACGGAGCGTAGTGTCGTGTGCACAGGTGTAGTTGTGACGTAGCATAGTGCCGTGTGCACAGGTGTACTTGTGACGTAGCATAGCGTCGTGTACACAGGTGTAGTTGTGACGTAGCATAGTGTCGTGTGCAGAGGTGTAGTTGTGACGTAGCATAGTGTCGTGTGCAGAGGTGTAGTTGTGACGTAGTCTCAGCGTTTCTTGGTCTTTTTGGAGCTGGTCTGAGGTTTGACTCGGGTGGAGTTTTTTTTTCGCTGGTGTAGCTTTAACCTCAGGAGCTGGAGAGGTGGAGGCCTCCGGCTGTTTTGGATCTACAACAAAAACATGATTTAACTCAATGTCTTCATCGCCATGGGAACAGGAAAAATCCCAGAGTGTCTGAAGTGTTTGTTCTGTTACTGTGAAGTTCAGATTATTGTAGAAATGTGACTTTTTAAACAGTTAAAGTCGTGCGATCGTGGAGCAGGGAAGGGATCTGCTACCTGCTTGTTGCCATGGAGATATTTTTGCTTTGTCATGGAGAAAAGGTCAGATCTGTGGAGAGGCGAGCTCACTGACACTGATTTGGCCATACTGTGTAACGTTCCAGGCAAAGCAATAACATCAAACAGGAAAAAGACCTTCCACCAGTTACAATTCAAATATGGACTCCATTTTGAGGACTTTTGATGTTTCAAACTGTTACTTCTGTGGTGTTGGTCCCACTTTAACCTCACTCCAAACCCACAGCTCAGTCTCACCTTGTGGAGGCTCCAGGCTCCGCCCCTCCACCTGTCGCTCCAGGTCCTGGATCTTCTGCAGTGCTGCCTGCAGAGCCTCCTCAGCCTTTAGCGCCCTCTGCTGTGCGCTCTGGGCCAGCTCCTCTGAAGCACTGAGGGAAAACACAGTTCACTCACTCACAGAGCTGCAGGACACGGCTCACGTGGTTTTCAGTCTTTAGGTCGGGTTCATACGGTAATTAAGAAAAAAAATATTTGCAAGGCTTCGTTGGGTCGAATTAGCATCATTTAACTTTAATTTCCAGCTTAATTACAATTTCATGATTGTGTGGATGTTTTACTCTTATGTCATCAATCGTTTTACCCCGACCTTTGACCTTCACAAACTGCCACTTAACTGATCTTAAACTATTATTCATGTTTAACACAGTCATAACCCACAAAACGAAGGAATTATCAGCACTTCATTTTTTATGTGTTTCCTACATTAGATAAACCCCATGAATAAGTAGAGACAGAAGAAGAATAAAAAGAAGAGGAAGAAGAACAAGAAGAAGAAAAATAAAAAGAAGAAGAAGAGGAAAAAGAATACGACGGCGCTTTACTGCCACCTAAAAAAATTAATTCTGTGGGCGCTACGAGAATAAAGTCATAGCATTTCAACATTAAAGTCGTAATTTTACAAGAATAAAGTCGTAGTCAGAAAAACTCGTAATTTTACGAGAAAAAGGTCATAGTACAACGAGAATAATGTCGCAAAATTACGAGAATAAAGTCGAAGCCAGAATAAAGTTGTAATTTTATGAGAATATCGGCTCCTGTGCGTGGATGACACTAGTGCGTGATGTCGTGGAGGAGGAGGAACTGTGTGAAGTGGTCGGCCGCAGGAGGACGTCCAGAGAGGATTTGTTGTTGTTTGTTCCTTAAGACTTTGAAAAATGTCCATGCAAAACTGAATTCATCGTTTATGCAGGACTCCCCACCAAGACTCTTCATTGACTGATGGTGCTGCATCCAGAGATGAAGCTTTGATCTCTCTCGTTGTACTATTACTTTATTCTCGTAAAATTACGAGTTTAAAGTCGAAATGCTACGACTTAAATTCTCGTAGGGCCCGCAGAATTTTATTTTTTTTAAGTGGCAGTAAAAACGCCGTCATAAAAGAAAAATAAGAATAAGAAAAAGAAAAAAAATAGAATAATATTATTAATAAGAAAAATACCTACATCAGTTCCTGTTGTAATAATTCGACTGTGTTCAGATCAGTAAAAGCTTGTTGTGCTTCTTCAGTGACTGGAGCCACCACCAGCTCCTCGCTCTGAAGCACAAAAACTGTTTTAAATGTGTTTAATTTATAAAAAATGATTATCTCAAAGTCAAATTATGAGTCAAAACATGTGTCAAACCACAGTCAGCTGAACTTGTCTCTCTCCCAGTTTATTCTGGACGATGCTGCGGTCGCTGGAGATCAGCTCCACCACGGGACTGTTGTGGACGGATGGCTCCCTCTGCTGGACAAGAACAAGCACTGCTGTTAACTCTTGAGGTCTACAAACTTTTCCTGTTTTCTACTGGAGTGAAACAGGTTGAGCTGTTCACAGTTTGGGATAAAAACTGTTTGTATAACCCTGAATGGTCTTTAGAGAAGTTACCTCAAGTTCTTGTTCAGGCGTCTCTTCTTTAATCTGTAAAAATACAAACAAACATATAAAGTATGTATAAAGTGTGTATAAGTCTGTCAATTATTGAATACAAAATATTATAGAAAGTACTTTTTCTATGACACTCGTTCAATAACAAGGATATAATTCACATTCACATTTACTACCAGGGTCTAAATATGTTTTGTTTTTCTTCTTCTAATGCCAAAGTTTAAAACAGTAATAATAGTAAAAGTATTTCACAAACCTCTGAGTGTTCATCTGTTTTTTCATGTTTTTTCTTGTGCTTCCTGGTTGCCCTATGAAAGAAAAGCATTATACTTATTATTAGTGTGTTAAAACACAATAAACACGATAAACTCAGGAAACCTCAGGATTTTATTACAAATTAAACACTGAGTTTTTAAGCACTTTTCACAACTTTCAGAGACCAGAGCGGAGTTTGTTGTCACATTAATGCTAACTAGAACTAGCTAACTCACATGCTAACAGTGCACCAGATTACTTCCTGGTTTGTGAACAATAAAAACAGTTTCTAATTAGATTTTTCAAGTCACACTTTAACCCTAAGATCTGCTTTTAAATATCTGTACTGAAGCAAAACAAATGTAACTTTATGACATGAAAAACAGGAACATTCCCTTTAATAAAATGATATTAACAGAATAATAATTGAGCAGGTGAGACTTTGTTACCGGTGAGTCCACGTCTTTCCTTCGTATCTGATCCATCGCTCAAGGTCGTGGGGAGAGTCTCTAAAGGAGGCAATTTTAAAACCAACCAGGAGGATTTTAGAGGTGTCGACCCAGTCTGTGCATTCATTCTACAAACAGATAAATAAACACAAAACGTAACATTAAATACATTTATACACACAATATTAAATGCCACGTGTTTCCCCGGGTTGTGGAAATACTGTTACTTTACCTGGAGTTTTCCACACTCCATCACCTCCTTCTCAGCCGCTTCTTGCTGAGTTCGGTTGTTCAGACTCTGCTCCTCGTAAATCAGCTGACAAGTCCTGCCAGAGAAAAACACACACAACTTTTAAATGTGTTAAAATGACTTAAGGTTGAAAGTAGTAGTGATTAATTTAATGGATTTATCATTGTTTTAAACCATTTTTGGATCAATTGTGTATTTTTTATAAAGTTACTTTTGTACAAATAAATATATCTTCTTAAAGTGGCACTAAATAAACATTTTGCTGCAGAACTGTACACTATACACAAGATTATGATTCTTATTGCTATTCTATTTCTATAGCTCGGATATTAATCAAACAATAGTATAGTTCATACAAGTCAAACTCAGGCCCATGGGCCCTAAATTTGGCCCTCAATAGAAATATATTTGGCCCGCAACATCATATGAAATATTTATTAGAGCTGGCTCACCGGCCGTCGTGCCAGTATAGTGCATGCACCTCTAATGCTAGGAATCCCAGAATGCTTTGCAAATGTGTTGGCACAGGCCCTCACCACTTCTGTTGATGCTCATTAGCGTCTGCTACTGTCAATTAAATTTTATCCACCCCTTCTGAAAAACATGCAGATGTTGTTGAAATGTTTCAATAAATATTTAGTTTGGCCTGAGACTTAGTCAGTTTTTAATTTGGCCTCTGTGAA
Organism: Periophthalmus modestus; assembly: GCA_019594935.1. NCBI lineage: Eukaryota > Metazoa > Chordata > Actinopteri > Gobiiformes > Gobiidae > Periophthalmus > Periophthalmus modestus. The sequence goes on along the minus strand of JAIEZT010000007.1, from coordinate 32,954,293 downwards.
TTTGAGTTTGACACCTCTGTAACTAGTTGTCTGGGAGGGGAGGTCCGTCGGGCAAACATAAAGACATGGGGCTAACAAGAGAGTTTTCTTTTCTTTGCAATTATAGAGACACTGAAGGAACTGTATGTAAGATTTAAATGTACAATTTCATAAACATGACTTAACTGTGTCCCCAGATACGATGTAAACTGTTGAAATCAAAAATAACTTTTACTCGTAACAACTGTAATGCTGATTTATTCTTTGCTACAGAAACATTGGACCTGACTGGACATTGACTCATTTATTCATGTCAAAATTTGGTGTTTTGGTTCAAGACGATTCTCCAATCAGAAGCAGAATGAGCATCACATGACTCTCTCGTTTGTGTTGCCAGTTTCAAAGCTGAAATCCAGTTGGTTTAAACCTAAAATGCCTCTCTCTGATGTGAAGAGTCTCTAGCTAAACCCCAGCACCTACAGAACAAACATGAATCAGTGCTAGTGCAGCCTCTGCAGCTCAGAGAGTGGATTCTGCAGGTTCTTTCACCTGTCCATAAACTAAGAATGAGACTCACCTGATGTGTCTCTGTCTGCAGGTTAAAAATCTGGCAACACAGGTTCAGATGTGATTCTAGTACCTTTTATTTAAACTGTAAAGTAAAGTGTATCTGTGCATTGCCTGGTGAAGTATTTGGAGAGCCGCTCCACTCTCTGGGACAGCGGGGCCGCGTCCTCCTCCAGCTGTGGGACTGAGGGCTGAGGCGCGTGGGGCAGTTTCAGTCCGTGGTGGTTCTTCGTGTGCGGCTCCAAGTCCGGGACCAGGAGGAGGAGCAGGTCCAACATCCAGCGACTCCGGGCCTCATGAACACTAGAGATCTGAGACAGGGACGAATGTACAAGGTCATGTGACGCTATGAGAACTAGAAAAGCTGATTTTCAAACCGTGAAAGGAGGAAGCAGGTATTAGGGTTGAAAATCAGATACTAATCAATGCTAAAATTAGTATCAAAACTACTCTTTGAGCTGGTATCGATACTAAAAAAGTCTCATTCACAGCACAGAAATGAACTACACTGATGTAAGGCCACATGGGAATATAAAGATAGAAAGTATGACGAATTATTGTTGAAAATCACATTCTACTGTCTAAATTTTGTATTATGATCGAGGTATCAGAATAGGTATCAAATATTGAGTCTATTTCTTCATACTGAAATCAAGTTTGAAATTCTAGTATCATGATAACACTCGTAGGTATCTAACTGGCTCTCACAAAACCCTCTGTCACATTAGACATGTGCACAGCTTTAGAACAGCTTTTTCATACTGAAGTGAAGCAGGAGAACCGCAGCCAATCAGTTTTCATCACAAAATGTAATATAGAAACACATCACGGGCTTATTATTCCAGGTCTGTGAACGATTAAATGTTCAACTTTAACAACTTTAACATGGGGGAGTTTGAAAGTGTCCTTAATAGAAAGTGATAAAACTGTAAAACTGAAATAAAACAGTTTGATTCTCACCTCTCGACTGATGGTTTGGTTCTCAGAGTCGATGAAGCTGCAGAGAGATTCTACAAACACTTTGACTTTGTGAGCCACCTCCTTTGTCTCTGTGCTGTGAAGAAATAAATACATAAATACACAGAAGTTAAAAAAGTGAATGGTCACACTTTTATGTATCGCTTTTCCACCTTCAAAAAACTCAAATTGCTTTACTCCACTTTACAAAAAAACTCAAATTGCCACACACTCATACACCAGTGCACACAGACACTGGGGGATGGATTGGAAGTGTCTTACCCAAGGACACGACGGCAGTATTCATCTGTGCGAGCTGGAATCGCACCGACAACCTGTGAGTCCCTGGATCTGACCACTCAACCAAAGATGTTTATGTCAAAAGTGGGATTCAAACTGCTAACCTTGAGATAGTGGATAAACACTCAACCAACTGAGCCACAGTCGTCTTGATGCACAGTGCAAATAAAAAGGACGTTTGTCTTTTGTTCACTTTGACTTTTTAGGATTATGTTCTGGTTTTATTTGCTATTTTACATGATTTTGCAAGAGAAAAGAAACTATATTGTGATATATAAAAATATATATATATAATTTCATATGGAAAATCACACATATAAAATACTTTTTTTTTTACATGTACAATCGTCACTGATTTTTTATGTTTTTGTTCCATGTGGATAGGCCCAGCGTTTACAGATAAACCAGGTCAAACTATCTGTATTTTATCTATCTGCAAAAACAAATTCTACCTTAAAATTCTCACATGTCAGTTTTAAAATATGGGCAGTTTAAAATGTTTGGAAGTCACCTGAACCCTATCGGGTTTCAGAGCGATGAATAATAACCATAATATACCTTCAAAATGGCGCCTATAAACATGAAACTGTTACTTAAACCACTGAAACAAAACCTAATACTTACTACAAAGCAGGTTCGTTGGTGTGTTCCTCTGTTTTCTCTCCTAAAATGAGTTGTAAGATTTTGTCCACCACACTCTTCCAAAGAGAGAGTGACTTCTCCGTCTTCTTCAGGTCGAGGGTCAGAGCTCGGTGAGGCTGCTCCTTCAGCTCAGACAGTTTAATAAACCAGGGCTCGATGGAGGCGCACAGAGACTGCAGCTGGCTGTGCACGCCTGAAACAAAACAACACAATTTAAATAGACGTAGAGTAACTTTGAACTGCACAGGATGGACCGAGCTACTGTATTTTCTGGACTATTTTTCACACTTGGTTCATAGTTTGTCCGAGGATAAGACTTATTCTATGTGAAATATGTTTTTTTCTTCATTATTATGCGTTTTTTGGCTGGTGTGACTTATACTCCAGTGCGACATACTCTGGAAGATACTGTAGTACTGCTGTGGTGTAGTGGGTTAAACACTGGCCAATGAACTAAAAGGTAACCGTTTCAAACCGTTGCTGTTTCAGTGTGTTACAGCTCTAGACCTTAAGTTCTTTTCGTTGTTTGTATTTGTCCTGTGTTTTGTGTGATGGTCCCTGAATTGTCGACTTCCCCATGAAATCCTGGCTGTGTGAGTTCTTGGCTGTGATTGGAGGACGGTTTTCCAGCCTGACCAATCCTGGGGGCCACGTTCAGCTGCCTCCAACCCATTTAAGAAGATTCAGGACACCTGTTCAGTTCGGCCGGTCTGTGTGTTCATCAAGATTTTGTTACGTTATTGTGAAATTTGTGTTTTTAACTTTACCTTTTTGTTTTAAACCTTGCAAGGTACCATTTGTTTCAATATTTGTAGTCCCCTTTTGTTTTAGTTTAACCTTAACATTAATGAAATTACTTCTTAATTTACCATTTTCCGTCTTTTCTTCTGTTAATTCCTTGTCTCCCCAAATTTTACATATTCATCCGTATTTTTTTCTTTGACGCATTGAATAAGCGACGGGGAAAAATCCCCGCAGCTCCTGCCTCTCATTGGTCATCGTCGAGGGACAGAGGCAGATTAATGACGGTAAAATATCTAAAGAGCCTCATGCCTCTGCGTTGAGATGCCGTTTGAATTTACATGAAGCACAGTTGGTTGTGGAGTTACAATAACGGAAAGTCCACAACCGATGACGAGAGCATCCGACGCCTCTCCTCTTACGGGGTTTGTTCTCTCTGTTCACTCCTGCTCTTTACTCTGTACACGCACAAATCTTACACCTTAGTGTGTGTGCGCATACACAGTATTAACTCTATGGCATAGAGCTAATACTCACACTCTAACAATGAGAGCCCAACTGCCACCTACTGTAGTGGATGTGCAATTACACTTTATTCTAGTACGGCAAAAGAAAAGCATGATCCCGGGGTCATTCGCGCCCCCCTATTTGAGAAACACTCCTCTAAGATAATCTGATGTAAGAAGGTTTATAAAATCATGGCACATCGCTGCGTAATCTCTCAGTTGTTCAGGGACGTTTATGTTTCAGCACTCATCCAAGAGGCTTTTCTTCAGTTCTGTAAGTCACTGCTCTACATCTGTCTGAAAGGAGGAGCTAACTACACTGAACCTGACACACTCTATTTGGTCACAGTAAATGAACGGCCCTGGGTGTGGGTAGGGGTCCTCACTTCAGACAGATATAAGGCAGTGACAACAGAACCCTGTCAGAACTGAAGAAACCTCTTAGATAAATGTCTGTGTGATCCCTCAGTCGTCCAGGTCTGATCCATAGTAAAAGATGTAAGTCAGTGTCCAGCAGTAATCTGACCAGAACTGAAGAAGCGTCTTGGATGAGCAGGAAACGTCTTCACTTCTACAACTTTTTGTCTGGTTGACACATTTAACTTTTAGCTTTTACTCTTGGATAAATGGACAAACATATTCACTCTTAAAAACTTTTGTCCCGTTGACAGAATTAAATTTGCTTTCACTATAAAAACATTGAATCAAAAACGCAGCTGACCAGTATTAAAAGGTAAAGTAAATCTTCTGGGCTCTCTGTACCGTTCTCCCCGGTGATGTGGTCGCTGAGTTTGGCGTCGAGCTCGGACAGGAGGCTCTGGAGTTCGCTGAGGCTGTGGTAGTGCTGAGGCTGAGCTCCCTGTGGACCCGAGTGTCTCTGGAGGAGCTGAAGGGACAAACTCAGCCACCGATCCCGAACCGTGATCATCTCCTCCAGCCTCTCTCTGAGACCAAGCACCTCCTCCCCCTGGAAGACCTCGGCCTGAGCGACGAGGGCCTGTCAGGAGAGGAACACAGACACTGTAAATTAAAATTCAAGAAGAAAAGTGCATCGTAAATGCCAAAAAAGTGCAGATAGTAGCAATAAAAACGGCTGTTCTTCTGAAATTTCCCCATTGTGGGACACATAAAGACTCTCTCATCCATCGATTTTTAATTTACTTACCTCACACCACTTTTTAAAATCTGCAGTAATTTCTTCAGCTGTAGCTCTTGGACATTTTTGACCATGATTCCTACAAAAAAATAAAACAAAAGTGATTGCTGTACTCTTTAATTATAATATATATATATATATATATATATTTAAAAAAAAATCCTTGTTCATTTAAGCACGATTGAGTCTCACAGTCAAAAATGCACTATGTAAGTTTTTCTGGTGTCTCCATGGAGACGTTAATGTTGCTTTGCCTGGAATGTTCCACAATATAAAGCATCAAACTTATTTATCTCCATGGAAACAAGCAGATTACACCGTCAAAGGATTTTAGCAAAAATGCAGTTATACAGAAACATTTCTGGCTAATATGAAGTAATACAGGTGAAGAACATCTACATGACGCAGGCAGGTGGTGGACGCTTCAACAGAAAAGTTACACACTGCACCTTTAAAGAGGGGGTATCATGCAAATTTTACGTTTTTCAGAGCTTTCTACCCTGTTATAACATTGTTCCTTCATCAAAAACATGTCTGAGGAGGTTTTACATGTCATTCGTGCATGTTTGAGTAATCTAGAGATCTCTCCTGGGCTCTATTCAAAACCTCTTTACGTTTAGCTGTAAGATTCTGTACGAGGCTCCGCCCACAAGCTAAATCACCCATCCTCCACACGATAATCCTCCATAAATATACAAAAAAACATGATAGAAAACTGTTCACTACGACTTCACAAACCTGGAGTGATGTGCAGTAGTTTCATTAGTGCGATGCAGCTTATTGTGATGTGATAGTGACTTAGCGCATCTCAGTACTTTGTTTTCGGTGACTATAGCATTTGGTGAAAAATGAAAATAGAAGTAAATACCTCCTCTTTAATACCCATAGAAGTAATACCCTCCTCTTTAATACCCCATAGAAGTAAATACTCTCCTCCCCATAGAAAAGTAAATACCTCTTTAATATACCCCATAGAAGTAAATACCTCCTCTTTAATACCCCATAGAATTCAAATACCTCCTCTTTAATACCCCAGAGATGTCAAATACCTCCTCTTTAATACTCCATGGATGTGAAATACCTCCTCTTTAACTACGAAAAGTAAAAAATATCCTTACAGCTGCTGTGAGGAACAGAAGGAGAGCCACTTGGAGATGTCGTCTTGAACGGGGCAGATGACGTCACACTGAGCCTGGTCCCTCCTCCTCAGCTCAGACATGAACCTCTGCAGCTCCTCCCTCCAGAACTCAGCGATGTCCGAGACAGACTTCAGGTCCTCCGAGTCCTAACACACAACGAGACAGACTTCAGGTCCTCCGAGTCCTAACACACAACGAGACAGACTTCAGGTCCTCCGAGTCCTAACACACAACCAGAGACACTTCAGGTCCTCCGAGTCCTAACACACAACGAGACAGACTTCAGGTCCTCCGAGTCCTAACACACAACGAGACAGACTTCAGCTCCTCCGAGTCCTAACACACAACGACAGACTTCAGGTCCTCCGAGTCCTAACACACAACGAGACAGACTTCAGGTCCTCCGAGTCCTAACACACAACGAGACAGACTTCAGGTCCTCCGAGTCCTAACACACAACGAGACAGACTTCAGGTCCTCCGAGTCCTAACACACAACGAGACAGACTTCAGGTCCTCCGAGTCCTAACACACAACCAGACAGACTTCAGGTCCTCCGAGTCCTAACACACAACCAGAGACACTTCAGGTCCTCCGAGTCCTAACACACAACCAGAGAGACTTCAGGTCCTCCGAGTCCTAACACACACAACCAGACAGACTTCAGGTCCTCCAAGTCCTAACACACAACCAGACAGACTTCAGGTCCTCCAAGTCCTAACACACAACCAGAGAGACTTCAGGTCCTCCGAGTCCTAACACACAACCAGAGAGACTTCAGGTCCTCCGAGTCCTAACACACAACCAGACAGACTTCAGGTCCTCCGAGTCCTAACACACAACCAGACAGACTTCAGGTCCTCCGAGTCCTAACACACAACCAGACAGACTTCAGGTCCTCCGAGTCCTAACACACAACCAGACAGACTTCAGGTCCTCCGAGTCCTAACACACAACCAGACAGACTTCAGGTCCTCCGAGTCCTAACACACAACCAGAGACACTTCAGGTCCTCTATTCATGTTATCTGAGTAAGGTAAGGTGCACAAATTGAGTACCGTATTTTCCAGACAACAAGCTGCTACTTTTTTCTACTTTTTAACCTCTGCGGCTTATGGTGCAGTGCGGGTTATACTTTTTTTTTTCCGTGGCGCCAAAAACATTTTGCCCAGCAACAGTCGACCAATAAAACTGATGAGTAGTTCACAGAGTCCAATGAAAACTGTATGATCAGTCTAGCCACTCTCACAACTATTGTACTGTATTGTATCGTGCGGCTGCAGGTGTATTTCTCAGTCCCTTTGGCTGAACTCTGTCCTTTACAGGAGACACGGCACCTCCTTTAGCCAATCAGGACGCAGAACACGACACCTCATTTAGCCAATCAGGACGCAGAACACGACACCTCCTTTAGCCAATCAGGACGCAGAACACGCGCCTGCATACACTGTAAAAAAAAAAGCATGCAAAACTGCACTAGTCCCTCACAAATGAATGTTTTTGAGCTAATTTTTTCATATTACTTCGTGGGACCTGCGGCTTAAAATCCGGTGCAGCTTGTACAAGTTTTTCTTTCTAAAATTAAAAGCATGCGGCTTTTAATCAGGTGCGCTCTGTAGTCCGGAAAATACGGTAATCAGAAATTTGTAAAAATGTAAGGTGAAGTATTGCAGGTGAATGAAATTTAAACTTAACCGTAAACGAGCAGAAATATCACTACATCCTTGTTTGAAATATTAAGAGGAAGCCTTGTTTATTTTTAATCCGCTCTTTTTGCAGTATACAAAATACACTCAACATTAAAACTTTTCTCATCACAATAATGCCCTGGTGATAAGGTACCATCTTGTCCATAACAGCAGCATCTTGTTACCTTGGCGTTGATATAGACACTGCAGTTCTCCGCTGTTTGGTGCCACGTCTCTTCACTGTTATGTAACTGACTGACCAACTGCAAGTCCTTCACTCTGATCACCTAAAACAAACACAATAAATGCATAAAGGAATCTGGCATAAAAAAGTATGTAAGTCAGGAAGTAATTAATGTGGTTAATTAACAGATTACATGAATAATTGTGAAGTAACTTGGTCTGGTCAGTCTTTACAGTATATGGACTAGACACAGGCTCCACGTCATGTGCTGAGAGGACAGGTTTGTTTTATTTTATTTATGGCAAAACACGAATTGCTTCAAAATGACACAGCAAACATGAATATTTTGTATTATAATAACTCTTTTTCCAGACTTATGTTTAGTTTTGTTTCCTCCCTGACAGTTCCGACTGCTCACTAGCGCTCTTCCTCGTAGGTCACGTGATGTTACTGCGGTGTGTGGTCAGCTGAAGAAGTTGGACTGCAGATGGCGCTGTCGTTCTGCCTCCATTGAAGGAAGACGGCCGCACAAAAACCAGCTGACTGACCATCACTCAACACGGACCACTCTGAGGCGCTAGTGAGAAGGCCAAACTGTCAGGGAGGAAACTAAACCTAGGTCTGGAAAAAGAATCTATTAAAAAAATGAATGTAAGACCAGAAGAACCTCATTGGGGTATGAATATTTTGTGTTTTTGTAAATAAGTCATTAATCTATCAAGCCCAAGTCCTCAAACAGCATCACTTTAGCTGCACTGGGGTCAAATCTGGTGCTGATTAAGTGTCTAAATGCTCCACTGTGGAAATCTTGAGTGAACAAAGGGAGCAGCGTTTGACCCAGAGCACAGGTCCGACCTTGAGGGCCAGGCGGTAAGGTGAAGTGGCTCACAGGTCCCTCTCCTCGGACATCTGCGTCAGCTGAGAGTTCAGACGACTGCGCTGGAGTTCGTACAGCTCATGGTAACTCTGAACCACTCTGAAACAACACAACACGTCTATGAGCAGAACAGAGATTAGCTTTTACATTTACGTAGTGCTGGCATGATTTCAAATTTCAAACTTGATTTCAGTACTGAGACTCGATACCACGATGATAATAAAAACACTTTTTCTTTACACAACAGAATGTGATTTTTCCACATTAAATGGCAGTACTTTGTTTTCTATTCCCATGTGTCTTATATCTTTATAATCCCTCAGTGTCCAGGTGGGTTCCATAGTTTTGATACTAGTTTTAGTATCGAGTACCGTATGTTTTTTTCTTCATTATTATGCATTTTTTCACTGGTGCAACTTATACTCCGGAACGACGTATCTGGAAAATACGTTAGTATCAATACTCCTGACAACCCTACAGCCATTTTATATTCTATTTAGTACTTTTGGTGGTCAGTAATAAGACAAAACAAAACTAATTCAGAAAGACTGAAAAACGTGTTTTAACCTCAGTGACATCGCCTTAGTCCTGGTTTAGTCCCAGTTTAACCCGGTTTAGTCCTGGTTTATTCCTGGTTTAGTCCCGGTTTATTCCTGGTTTAGTCCCAGTTTAGACCTGGTTTAGTCCTGGTTTAGTCCTGGTTTAGTCCTGATTTAGTCCAGATTTAGTCCAGATTTAGTCCAGATTTAGTCCAGGTTTAGTCCAGGTTTAGTCCAGGTTTAGTCCAGGTTTAGACCTGGTTTAGTCCTGGTTTAGTCCTGGTTTAGTCCAGGTTTAGACCTGGTTTAGTCCAGGTTTAGACCTGGTTTAGACCTGGTTTAGTCCAGGTTTAGTCCTGATTTAGTCCTGATTTAGTCCAGGTTTAGACCTGGTTTGTTCCTGGTTCAGTCCCAGTTTAAACCTGGTTTAGTCCTGGTTTAGTCCTGGTTTAGTCCTGATTTAGTCCTGATTTAGACCTGGTTTAGTCCTGGTTTAGTCCAGGTTTAGACCTGGTTTAGTCCTGGTTCAGTCCCAGTTTAAACCCGGTTTAGTCCCGGTTTAGTCCCGGTTTAGACCCGGTTTAGTCCTGGTTTAGTCCTGGTTTAGACCTGTTTTAGTCCTGGTTTAGTCCAGATTTAGTCCAGGTTTAGACCTGGTTTAATCCTGGTTCAGTCCCAATTTAAAGCCGGTTTAGTCCCGGTTTAGTCCCGGTTTAGTCCCGGTTTAGTCCCGGTTTAGTCCCGGTTTTGATATGATGCATGAGGTTGAACTGTGAGGACTGACTCTGAGTTGTTGTGACTTTGGTTAAGCGCTTTGCTCAGCTCGTGTTGGGCTCGCTCGGCCTGCTGGGAAACAAAAGCAATCGTGGGCCTTGATTCTCGCCAGCTCTCTGCAAAGAAATACACAAAAAAAAATGTTAGAAAAACTGAGCAATTAGGGCTGAACAGTTTTTGGACAAACATCTAATTTTGACTGTGATTAGATTTGAGACTCAGTTCAGTGTCTTTTTTAAACCCATCCAGGAGCACTAATGTTTGACAGTAAATTTAAAGATCGCTAAACTAATCCCAGAATCCCTTGCATTTGAGAACATGTTTTGCAGAGGTCTAAACTACAGGGTTTGCGGCTTTTACACATAATTTGAAATAACAGAAGTATCAAACCCATAATTTGAATGGTCACAATAAGCAAAATGCAAAGACTATTTAAGTGCTTTGAAAACAACAAAAATATCCTGTGTTATTATCTAAAAAAATGCTAACGTTTGCAGTTTAAACTTTTGCAAACGTGTTCAGAAATACATGGGATTTTATATTCACATTAAGTCTTCTCTCAAATGTTAAAGCTTCTTAAAATGGAACTTTGAACAGAGTCCGACTATTAAAACAAGTCTATCTAATCATAATCGCAATTTGTTTGTCCAAAAAATTGCAATAATGGCCACAGTAGCTTGCTAATTAGCTCACTGTGTCCCAAAGGATAACTGTCGATTTTATTAATGTGTGTATACGGAAAATATAAGATTACCATTAAAATATTACTATTAAAATTTAAATTAAAATAAAGACTACACAGTTTATTTTAAATGTACAATACTTCAGTTTGTGGTGTTGTTTTAATATTTATGCTTCAAAATTAGCATTAGCGTTAGCATTGAGACTCAAACATGTCTCTTTCTGAAACAGAAGTGTTTCTGGTGTGTGATAATGTTCGTTATTGGTGTAAGCGTCAAAGAGGGACTGAAACATAAAAGACAGAAGGTTAATGAGTTCCAAGTGAACATTGAAGCAGCGGACTCTCAGGAAAGAATAGAAGAGAACCTTGGGATGTGCATTTTGACAGCTTTTATAGGTGTCTCCAAGTGCGTGCGTGCATGTGTGTGTGTGTGTGTGTGTGTGTGTGTGTGTGTGTGTGTGAGTGTGTGTGAGTGTGTGTGTGTGAGTGTGTGTGTGTGTGTCCTTCTAGTCTGCACAGTGTCTTTGTAACAGAAATTAATATATTGTGTGATTATTTTACCTTTTAGAAATCACATGGTCCTCGTAACTAAAACTCATTCGGTTTGGTCGTCAAAGACAGTGTTAGAAAACCTTTCATGTCAACCCTTTTGTTCCCTTTTGGTTGGTAGACTTGTTAAGATGTGTTTTGTAATGTAAGTGAAGATTTTCATAAGGCTCACGCTGGTGTAATCGTGTCTGTGCCACTGGTGTGCACGTGTTATTTACTCTAGCAGCAGTAAATCAAGGTAACAGTTTCGATGTAGTGCTGCACTGCTAAGTGTAGATACCTTACAGGTGAGTATTATTTTATTTGTGTAGTGTTTAACATGTTGTCAGTGACATCCACCTGCAGCTCCCTGTCCACTGTCTGACCCTAACCCCCTGACCTCTGACCTCTGACCCCTAATCCACCCACAGCTCCATGTCCACTGTTAAATATTTTATTCACTTTATCATGACTCGGTAAAAACCTCATAGAGATAAAACAGGACAGGGAGTAGTGGAGCCAGTTTGATATTTTACCAAAATAGTTAGTCCTAAATAGCAGTGTTTAGTGGTGTACTTATACTTATTATTACTGCCAATTATGGGCATTTTAATTTGTAAATTCATTAATATGGAGCCCTGTAAAGCTCCGTCTACGTCCATGTCTGTGTTGAACCGAACCCTCCAGCCCGACATGCTGAGCTGCTGGATGGAGGTCTTGATGCGGTGGATCTCCACAGTGAGTTTGTCGGTCCAACGCCCTCTGAGCCACGGCTCTGTGTGAAGAGCCTTCAGGTACCGAGGGATCCGCTCCAGGAGGGACTGGTACCTCTGTCTGGGACCAACACAGAGTCCAGACAGACATCAGGGTGAGACTTTAAAACACACAGGCTAAATACACCCCCAGGCAAGGAAAGGAAAACGTGTTTATATGTTTTAAAGATGCACTATGTCACTTTTGTAGTGGCCTCCTGCTGGTTCCATGGAGATGTTAGTGCTTTGCCTGGAGTTGTTTCACAGTATGGCATCATAAATCTTTATTTACAATGGCCTAATGACATGTTTATAAAGGTTTTTTATTGGTTCTGTTTTGTTTTTTTTGCTACAAGTAACTGAGTAAATACAGGATAGACCAAGTTTTATGCCATAGTGGAACATTTCCTGGGAGACCAGCAGGTGGCGAGCTCTTCAACAGAAAATTACATACTGCACCTAATTCAGTGAACATTTTTAAAAGGTTCATATGTTTTAACGCTTTTGTTTGGACATAGTTGAAATATCAGGCACAAACTCATGCAATACATTACTTAAAATGGTTTGTAAAGATCAAAGTGAAGTACAGAATTAAAAGGTTTTATACAGAAGAGAGGAAATGGGTTCATCTTATTCTCTGCACGAGACATTATCCAGACCTAAACAATTTTATCCGGAAACTGCAAGAGTGCGAGTAGTGATTTTTGATACTGTTTCATCTATAGCTAAGCCCCTGACGCCTAACAGTGCATGACTTTGTGTGCAGCTGGCTGATGCACGTAGCGTCTGTCTCAGCCCTGAGTTTGGCGAGGAGCTGCCCTCTCTCTGCACAGGCCACACTGACCTGTCTGATCAGCTCATGGAAAATCACTTGTCGCTGTTCTGCCTCCGGTGCGCCACCAGCTCCGAGCAGGGCCCTCGATCTGCAACAAGCTATTTGACTTTTTTAAATGTATTCACAAATAGAACCACTATGATATAAACCACTGACAGTTATGACTCACTTCACTCTGTCGTGGAAAAGAGGACTGAAAACATTATTGTTCCGTAAAGTTAAGAGTTACATGTTAACGGGGCCATATCACACCAAACCTGACTCTTGTAGCTTTAAGTCATGTTTATATGTTGTTTTCCTCTCCCCCTCAACACAGACCTGGATCTTTGGTTTTTTGTTCTTCTCACATGTTTGATACACACTTTAATGATTAGTCTTGGTACGCTCCAAAGATCAGGAAAACGCTCTGGTTTCCACCTTGTGATGTCATGAAGTGGCAAGAGTTTCAAGTAACAGTATCTTTGTTACCTTTAGTTTCAGGAGGAGATTGGCAATTTCCAGAGCCTGAAATCACCCAAAATTGATTCTAGTGAAGCTGTGTGGAGTTTAAAAACACAGGGAAGCACTTCCTGTTATCACCACATGATGACCATCACCGAGGGGGAATAATAGAGGTTTCAGTTTGGATGAGAAAGAACTGGCAGGTTTGTTGGTGGTGTTTAAACATGCAGGAATGAAACAAACCACAACCTCCAGGGTTGTTTGTGATCGAGGAAAAAATTATTAACATAGATCAGGAAAAAACGTCACATGGGCTTTAAAAAATGTACTGAATTAAAGTACCAAGTACATGCTGCCAAAACGTACTTCCCGTATTAAAGGCGAATGATAAATACTACTGAAAAGTCTTTAAATGCAATATGTAGATTTGTCTTTCAAACTAAACTTTATGAATAAACAGTGAAGTTAGTTGAAAGTTTTAAACCCAGTTTGTGTTTGGTCCTGAGTTTCTGGCCATCAGAGCAGACGATACAGCGTGTGTCTGTTTGTCGACACGAGACAGAGACAGAGACTGAGACGGAGACCAACGAGACGAGACACAGACACTGCACTTTTGGACTGATTGGGACGTGAGTTCATCAAGTATTCTGATGAGTTTTAAATGTCGCAATAATTAAAATTACAATTATACTAAACTACAAGTACAAGTTTCAATCTACTATCAAAGTATGTACCATGAGCGTTTATAATTAGTAGCTCTCCACCCTTGCTGTCGGTAGTATAAATATGCTCTCACCAGCGCCCCCCGCCTCACTGTGTGGAGTCACGACTTCCTGCAAGTTTTATCTCTATGAGTTTTTTACTGAATCATGTAAACTTGATACATAATTTAAAGATGAGGCAGTGACAGGGAGCTGCAGGTGGGTTAGGGGTCAGAGAGTCGGGGTTAAGGGGTTAAGGTCAGACAAGTGGACAGGGAGCTGCAGGTGGACGTCACTGGAACATGTTAAACACTACACAATAAAATAAATACTTCATCAGAGACA